>VXBA01003201.1:633863-686787 GCA_013399895.1 Serilophus lunatus
GGCAGCTCCCGGGCCGCGGGGCTCCCTCCGCGCCCCCTCCGCCGCTGGGTGCGCGGGGTCGGGGCTGCGCGGGGTCGGGGCGGTCGGGGCAGGGCCGGCGCAGTCCCTGATCCGGGTGGCACATCCGTGAGCGGGTCCCGCCTCCTCCCGGGGAGATAAAGGGCCCGGCAGGGCCGCCGGCTTTGTTTGGAGAGCGCCGTGCGCTGCTGCCGGGAGGATGTTTGCCGTGGCTCGGGGAGCGGGAGGTGCCGTGGGGATGGGCCGGGCGGGGAGAGCGGCACGGCACGGCGGCCCGGAGCTCTGAGGACACCGGGGCACAAAGTGCCGGCGCTTGGGCACTCACCTGTGGGCACCAGGGCGGTTCTTGTCAGGTGCTTGCAGCGTTACCCGGAAAGAATCTCTAGGAAGCGTTTCAGCGGTTTCTGGTTTTACACCGGTGTTGTTTCCCGTGACTTTCGGTGTGGGAGAGTGGGAGTCTCTGCGATGAGCTGAGATGTGATTTTGGAAGGAGACTTTGCCCTGCTTCCTCCGAGTGGAGTGGGTTGGAGTGTGGCTGCGATTAGGTGGTGGCAGTGTGGCTGTGGGGACACTTGCGGTGCTCCTGGCGGGCCGGCACTTGCTCGGGTGTGGTGTGCTGAGTTTACGAAGCGTTCGCAATAAAACAGATAAGTAACGTTGGTGGTTCTTGTATGAGCGTTGGTTATTTAGTTGCCTCATTCCATGCATTTTTGAGGAATTGAAAGGTGGTTTGGATTGTCTTTATTTTTTTAAAGGGAAAGGGATTTATGAGTGCTGCAGGTAACGACAGGAAAGTTAAGCTAATATGGAGTACTTTAAAGGAGCAGATGTTATTTTAACCAGCTCAAGTCCCAGTTTTGTTGCTGAGCCAGTGTTTTAGTTTTCTGCTGAGGTGAGATAGTTTTCAGTGTAGCACTGTGTTTATTTTAAAGTGTGGTTGACTTGAGGGATTATTAAATGACTACTGGTAATCCTCTGTGACAAAAATCATAAAGCTGTCACTGAATTTATTTGGTTTTGAACCCTCTCCTCAAAATCGGTTTCTGATGTTTTGGGGTCTTCTGAGTGATTACCTAAACAACCACCAGTGGAAATCAGAAAGTCCTTTTAAAGGCTTGTAATTTTTTTCATCTAAATTGCTCAACTCTGTGAGATTGTAACTGTCTTTTGGTTAAGTACTCTTGTTTGCCTGGTGACCAGTTTATTGACATCATGTGATAGGTTAAGAACAGTTGATGCAGAAAGACAGTAACCTTTTTTTGGAACATTGTCCTTGCTTAGATATTTTGGTACTTTAATTACACAGGAGGTTGGAGTGGAAGCATTAATAGCATCAACAAAACATCAACAGGGTTTTTCTGCAGAATGCTGGGTTTGGGATTAAGAACCTGGAGGAAATACTCCTCAAACCCTGCATTTTAGTGAATTTCAGTTTGAAATATGATTACAGTTGGAAGATCAACGTTTCTGTGACCAAGCTGCTTTATTACATTGTGGAGGCTCTGCTCACTTTGGGAGAAGCGGAGGGGAAGTTTAGGGCTTGGCAACCTCAAAGTGTAAGTTTTCACTAACGTGAAGACCCGATTGCAGGAACACACATCTGTGTGTGCTGCCTTTTCCTTGCCAACACTTCAGAGTGTGGCTTCTTGGCCTGCCTGGGTGAGGTGGCCACAGTTTGTCTGTAGCTGCTGATGCACAGTTTAGGTGCATTGTGTAGATATGGGCTGTAATATGTATTTTTGTATTAATGTAAGTTGGCTGTTAACGTTATATGGGTGCCCTTTATTTTATAACTGCAGGACTTCTAAGCAAATATTATAAAAGGTGGTTGTGGGATACCTCTGCACAGAGCTCTCGGTCTAAAATTGCTATAGTTTCTGGAGATGGGAGGTATGGATAATGTCATTAAATCAACAGCTAAATCCTTTATCTTAAATTTGAATTCCTCTTCAAAAATCTCATCCGCATTTCTTTGGAGGAAGGATGGTATAAATAAGGCTATGGTGTGGGTATTAGAATCAATAATAAGGGAACAGAAGTTGGGTTTTGACTCAGCATTTAAAATCCCCATTGTCAAAGGGCAGTACAGCAGTGTAACTTCAGACCACAAGAGAGCAATTTATCAGAAACTAACAGAAAATTTGTCTGCTGATCCTTTAAGTTATTGTCATGCTTCAGAGCATGTCATGCACTTGCTCACTGCACCATTTTTTGACAGTTGTTCTTCAATGGGGTACTGGTGGCCATATCGGTGTCTGCTGATCCTGCAGAAACAGGCCTGGTGGGCTCCTGCCTGGCCTTTGCTTTCTCTTCTTCTCTTGCCAGGCTTGTTGGAGCTGGTGATGAAATAGATGCACCATAAAAACATTCTGAAATATCCTGGGGTTGTTGTTGCAGGGGAAATGGTCTGGGTAGTAGGTAACATTTCAGTTTTAACATTGCTTCAGTTTAATTGTCAGTGCTCTGTAAGCATGGAAGTACATGACAAACATTGAAAAACAAACAAAACCCAACCTAACTGAGATGCAAAGTTCCTAGTTTATTAGGGTTGAGAAAAGCATTTTTGTTTGACTTACAGCCTGATGACCTATACTGAAGCCCTGAGCCTGTAAGCTTCTTTAAAATTAATATTTAAAATTAGGGGCTTTGTATAGTATCTGAAAGTCATCAGTTGGAGAAACACTGTAGGAAACATTTCAGTGCATGTAAAACACTTACTTGCATATGAAGGTGTGTGCAGATGAGCAGCCTGGTTCTTCTTTTAAGTTCTCCTGTTTCCATTTTGAAGAGGTGAAATAAATGTCATGGAATCAGGACGTGGTGTGCCTGAGCAATCTTGTGCATCTAGTAAGTGTAACAGCAAAAGTACTGCTTGTACAGTAGCTCAGGCTGTGCTGCTGGCACAGTTCTGCCCACATTCTGGTGAGGCCTACAGTTCAGAGGGGAAGGAAAGAGTGTTCCTGGAAATAACCTGCTTTGTCCCAAGGTGGGCATGAAGCTGAAATCCACAGTTTCATAGGCTGTGAATGTGAGCTGCAAACATGGAGTGTTACCACAGTGCTTGGTAGATAGACTGTCTGTAAGATCCTGGGGACTGGAAGCCTGGGATATTACTGACCAGTTGAGTCTTTCTTGGCTGCCTCTTGAATTTCTTGTCCTGCATCTGCAGCTTTGCTCTGCTGGTAACAGATAATGTTGGTCCTTTCTTCCCCCTGGAAAATGTGCATTGTGGAAAGCCTCATTCCAAACTTCAGTGTGAGAAAAGAAGTAAAATTGCTTACTTTCTGAAAGAAACTGCCTTGATTTGAATTTGTTTCCCTGAATCATCTCATAAGATTTGGCAGTTGTCATCCTCTCCTTGTCTCCATCTTCTTTTGCAAAGTGTTTTCATGGTTTAAAAGACATTAACAACTTGATAATCTCATGTCCTTTTCTGCTGACTTAATCTAGCTTTAATTGTTTTGTAGAATAGTTTCTTTCCGGGGTTACCATGCTAATTTCTACAGTTGTGCAGAGAGAACATGAAGTTGCTTTCTACATTGTGAGTGCCCTTTTGGGTAACAGGAGAGGAAGGTGCACGTGCTGTGCTGCCGGTAGTCTCAGTGTTGCTGCACTTGAGTACTTTTTAAACCCTATAGATATATGAACGTTATATTAAGCCTCAAAGTGGTGCATCCCCCAGTTTTTCAGAAGTTGTATTCCGTGGAGGAAGTCAAGTCCGCTCTTGGCCAGGCCAGGCTGCATGAGCTGCATGGCAGCTGAGTGTTCTGCAGGGGACTGGAGTAGGCCCATCTCTTGCAGTGAGGAGGCAGCACTTCAGGTGGGTTGGGCCAGATTTTAGCTTGCACAAGCACAACATCTCTGCAGCCCAGTGCTCTGAACAGGCAGCCTGGCCATGTTGTGCTGCTCTGGAACAGATGTCCCCAGCTGTGATGAGCTGTGATGTGGCTGGTTCATAGTTGTGCTTGAGGTGCAGGTTGGTCCTTTCACCACCTGGTTGGCAATTACAGGAAAAAGTTTCTGAAGGTTTATCTACCCTTAATCAGATTTTAACAGCTATATGGTGGTAACTTGCATTGATGCTGAGACTTTTCAGGCTGCCCCTATAAATAGATCATTATACACTGCATATGGTTACTGAAATGACTGAGCTGATACTGAGCTTAGTGCAGAAAAATGTGCAAGGCTTACAGAAGGAGTGCTACATTTTTTTATAAATTACAGTAAGTGAAATGTAAATTTTTGGTAGTCTTCTTTCATATGTGGAAGTAGTGAACTCTGTGAATTGTGGCACCATGACCAAGCTGTTATATGCTTGTGCCTGTGAATATAATTAGGATCTCTGAGCTATATGCAGCATATCTCTTGGTTTCTGCTACTTCCATCACTTCTGGTGTAGTTCCAAAAATGCAGAGGTCCTTGCTCAATATGAAGCAGGTCAGAAACAAGCAACTAAGTAAAGCACTGGTTAATGCTTTCTTTATTCAGGACTGTCAAAGATGAACTCACAGACCTAAGGGTGTTGTCATGTTCTATTACTGAAGGTTGAACAGAGACATAGCTCAGCTCACATGTAAGCTGTTCATTACAAGGAGCAGTGCTAAAGTGGGCTCTTGACAAGTTAAGACCATTTTGAGAAAGGACTGGAAATACGTTCTGCAGCTGTTAGAGGGAGAAACAGAAGACATGCTAGACATAACAGTCTAGGAAGAGACATGGACCAACTTGTCCCGTGCTACCTTGGCAAGAGCTAGAGGCAGATTTGAAGTGCAGATTCCACTATCTGCTTCTGCAGCTGAGAGGGTTGGAACTAGGATTTTTTTCTTTCCCAACTTTCTTTGGACAACTGTGCTGCACTGCTACAAGCTTTCTGGTTGCTGGCAGATAGGAGGAATGCCTACTTTCTCTTGATGTGTTGTTTACTCTTTCTTTGATCCTTTGACGTTCTTTACCTGTCAGAAGTGTTCTGAAGTGTGTGCTCTGCAAACACAGGTTTGTGAAACCAAGAAGTGTTTGGCCTTTGCTGACATAAGAGGCTGGAATGACCCTTATACATCCCTGTAAACAAAAAAGATGAGGCTTGTCATTGAGATGTTTTAGTTTAAAGGGATTAAAATATTTTCCAAAGCTTGTTTGTTTAAATCCTTGAGTTTAACTTTGAAACACCTCATCTAGAGGATTATTTATTGCTTTCCGCGTGTACCTAATTATTTCTGAGTTAACCTCTCAGTACAACTGTGGTTGTGCAGAGTAAATGGAGTTGAAGAACCTTTGTTCACTTGTTAAAAAGGGAGATGCTGAACTGTATTCAGCCTTTCAGTTGTGCTCTATGAGATAGTTTTGGCTAATTAACATTTGACTTTCTTTTCTTCTCCAGCATGCTCTCCTTCTCTAGTTTGGTCTTAAAATAATACTTTATTCTTCTGTAATTAAGAAAAAAATCCAGAACTTCTACAGTGATTTTGCTTTCATGTGTAAGTTATAAGTAGGGTTTTTACCTTAAAAGTTGTACCACAGTCTGTCACATTCTGTTAAAATTATAGTAGATGAAGAAGTTGTGTTGGCTGAGATGCTTTTTGTAGTTATCAGCAAATCTAATACCTCATCCAGATGCATACAGATAGACTGAAAGTAAATACTGAGATCACTTAATTCTCCTGAATTCATGCAGTATTCAAATACTGACAGATTAATGGCTTTAAGTACTTTTTTTCGTTGTTCAGAAGTAATAAGGGTTTGAAAAAAATTATTGGCTCCTAGAAAAGGAATAAGTTTTCCTGGCTAGCAGTAGCTGTGGAAAGTGAAGATCGAATGTTCCCAGAAAGAGTTTCGTGGCAGCCACAAACTCCTTGCTGTTCTGGCTTTTTTTTTCACTGTGAGAATGTTGGAAATGCGTTTCATTTCACTGTGAGAACGTTGGAATGCTGCAAATACAGTTCTTCTCTCTGACTTCCTTGCCTGTTGGCTACTGTAGGTATGCGACAGTTTAGTTTTATTGCTTCCTGTGAGGCTCTTCTGGGAGTTTTGAATGCAATTTATACCATAACTAAAATGAAAGGAGCTTTATTTTAGGAAAATACAGTATACCTATCACCATGGGTAGATTGCCTGATTTCTTTGCTGAGATCTTTTTTAGCAAAACATTAATTTGTTATTTTCTTTCTCTCAGTGGAGATAAGCAGAATTTTGCTTTTAGCTGATGTGTGTTTCCACAAAATGTGTAAAAGCTTATTTATTTTTTAGACTTCTGCTTTTTTCCACTTCTGCTCTCCCTGTATCTTTTGCTTCTCTCCTAAATTTTGTGAATCCCCCTTGTCTGATACTTCAGTGATAGGCTCCAAGAAACTATATGCTCAAATAAGCTTTTTTTTTGGTAAGAAAACAGGCTGAAAATCTTGTT
Organism: Serilophus lunatus; assembly: GCA_013399895.1. NCBI lineage: Eukaryota > Metazoa > Chordata > Aves > Passeriformes > Eurylaimidae > Serilophus > Serilophus lunatus. The sequence goes on from VXBA01003201.1 coordinate 640,282, forward strand.
TTAGCATCCCTGTCACCCAAAAGACAAAAATACTCAACTGTCTTTAATGTAGCTGTCTCCTGTGATTGAACAATCCTGCCCTGCTAGTTAACATGAATGAGAGCTTCTTGAGCATTTTTATTCTGCTCAGCTTCTCATCTAACTCAATAACTTTATCTTTCAGTACCAAGATAAAGAGGAAGTTGTTTTATGGATGAATACTGTAGGACCCTACCACAATCGCCAAGAAACATACAAATACTTCTCTCTTCCCTTCTGTGTGGGATCAAAAAAAAGCATCAGCCATTACCATGAAACCCTGGGGGAAGCACTTCAAGGAGTTGAATTGGAATTTAGTGGTCTTGACATCACATTTAAAGGTAAGCAATTCACAGTGCGTTTAATAAAATATATACACCCTTAAAACTTGTTTTATTTTAACAAGAAGAACTGAAAATTTATTGCTTCTAGCAGCTGAGTGTATCTTGTGTTGTTTTTTGAAACACTCTGCAAGGTTGTTTACTACTGTTGGCTTTTGAGTTTACAGTGAAATTTTCATCTTATGTGCCCTTGAAAGAACATGCTTGCAGCAGATATGTGCTTCTGAAGTAACTGATTGTTTTTGCAAAGTAAAACTAAGCTTTTTGCATATGAATGTTCAAATATTTACTGGAGTTGGTATTCTGGAATTATCAATTCTGAAGATGTAATTTTTCTTGTGACAATGAGGACTTGCAGACTCTGCAATTGCAAAGGAGTAGTGAGGACACAACATCTCAAAATTCCACCTTAACACAAAATTAATTGTTGTTTCCTTCTGGTTACTGCCTAGTTTAAAATACCTTTGAGAAATAGCTTTGTAGTGTTGGCTCTAACTAATCATATGCCAGTGAGGATGAGGCTGGTCTGGATTTTCGTCCTCTTGTTTTCTGCCCTCTCCATCTTTCCATACTGTTCCAGGGAAAACAGTTAACCTCTTTTGCAAATACATTTCTTGGTATTAGAAGCTGAGTCTTCTATTGCATCATTTCTGTGTCCTTTCAGACATCTGTAACTGGTAGTTGCAGAGCTTCAAATAATAACAGATTCTTTTTGTCTCTGTTGAACTTTTACATTTATGAATTTAATTCAATGTGTATTTCTGTGTATATTTTTTTTCTCCTAGAACACAGTAGTTCATTGCATCACTAGTGCTTAACTGCATGGAGAACTTAAGAATATTATCTTTTGTCTGAGCATTTACAATCAGGTGGGATTTAGTTTCTGTAAGTTGTAAAAGTTTTATCCCAAACTGGACATCTCTAAAATAAGGGACTTGATGATATTTCTGTTATCAGTAGGATAAGTGGAATACAAGATTTTTAGAAAGTTTGTTAATATCATAGATTCTGTATAATTGCTTAATGCATTTCTGCATTAAAGGAGTTGGGAATTGAATCTTTCCTTCTATAAAGGAGCAGTACCTGCACAAATACTGGAAAGCAGTGCTGGCTTGTAACACTGGTAGCATGCTGAAAATGTTACTCAATATGAGAGAAATAGTTTTCCCGTCAAACCTCATAGAATATGCTCAGAAACACAAAATGGAAGGCATGGAGAAGGTAACTGGCAGAAATTCAACACAATAGAAATTTTAATTAATTGTCACTATCAAAATACAATAAATATTTGTTTCTACAGCCAGTTCAGCATGTAATTTTTACTTCCTTTAATTGCCCCAGGTTTACAAGGAGATTGTTTTGTTGCTGTGACAAGTGTACTCTCTAGGTGCAGCACCAAATTGAAAAGACTAGAAGGTTTGTGAGTTAATGTTTGCTACTATGATGGATCCAATTCACAGAATTTTTTTTAAAAATAGTTATTATTGTTAACACCTGGATGCTCAGTATAGGTTGATAATCTGTAGTGGACCTGCAGTGACTTCATCTCCCAGCCCAAGGGGCTGCAGGTCAGGCCGTCGATGTTTTCTGTAAGGCAGATGGTCCATGGTAGCTGGTTGATTTCTAAGTGTGTGTGCATGGTCTGTGAAGCTGTACATGTGCACTGCTGTTTTTTTCCCTTGCAGTCTCTGTCCTCTGGATAAAAGATGAAGACCACAATCCCTTTGCTGTTTGCTGGCATCCAGCAGCTTCTGCATTCCTAGCATTGGTCCATGAACTGAAATCTGAATGGGAGTCAACTCTATTTTACTATCTTTTATCTGCTTTGAAAAATCTCAAAATACTCTTTTTTCTAAGTTTTAGAGTAACAAGTATAAATTAATTGTAACAGTAGTTATTAGTGCTTATTGAATATGAAATTACATAAAAGTTTTGAAATCAAGATCCTCAAGATATACAGGTTTTTAAAGTAAATAAAGAATTGTGGTGTGAGACTGATTGATTTTTTTAACAGGCTTAGAAGCTGTCATAAAACCAATGTACTTCATATCCAGTGCATGTTGCAAAACTTAGATTTCATAGACCAGCCCTTTAAATTTAACATTTGTATAAAGAATTCTCTTCCAGTTTGGTTGTTGAAATGTGATGGTAGCTCAGTCTTTTGGTGACTGTTTAATGGTAGACCTTGTTCTTTGATAAAGTGGTGTTTGCTTTTTTTTTTTTTTTTTAATAATTGTAACAGGAGAGTAAAATTGAATTATTTTTTTTTTTATAATGGATAAGTTTTGGTATGGTTGATACATTCTCCAGCCTCCGCACCAGTGGTCCAGAAGTTGCTGCAATTAAGTTGAACAGAAGTGTTGGTGTTTTTGTGGATTAAATTTTTGATTGATTTATGTTCTTTGAATTTTTTTAATGGTTAGACACTTAATGTTTTGGTACCAGTAGATTCATACTTTCTCAAGAAAAAGATACAGCTTCAAGAAGTGTTGAATATCTAGAATCTGCACCTGAAGTAACTAATTTCTACTCAAGTACCATTCAGTAATAAACTTGTACAGATTTCTTCATGAATATGTGAATCATACCTGAGTTAACAGGTAACCATGCTTTTCCTTAGATGTGTTTGGGATTATGGCAAAACTAACAATTACAGGCATTTTTTTCTCTTTAAATGAGTATTGTACGAGTTTACAAAATTAAATTAGATTTGGATTTTATACTTTTAGGTTTTTATCCTCTAGAGTGTGTAAAGGGGAATAGAATTTTGCTAATAAAATAGCATCTGCAGTAAAAAACTCAGTTGCTTTCTCAACATTATTTGACTGTACAGTAGTAGCAGGTAAGTCTGAAGCTGCATGTTCAGCATATTCAAAGAATTATTTAGGCTGCAGCTGTTAGTTTCTGAGATACTGAACAGTGTGGGTAAAACTGGCAGTTGAATCTGCAGGCATTGCCTGTATTTTGGAACTAGAGTAAGAAAGTTATCATTCTGCAGAAATGTGCTCTTCTGAGGGTAGAAGTTTTCATGTGAATTCTCATAGTGGTGACTGGTGGGGCAAATCACTGTGTTGAAGAACCCCTGAAGGAGTGTTTCTTTTTTGCACTTAAAAAAGTGTCATAGGAGAGGATACCTGCAATCATAGAAGACACCTGGGGTTCCCTTCTGTTACAATGTGAACTGTGTTGTTCTTGCATCCTAGGGCTCAAATGTGTACAAATATCTGTGTGAAGAAAGTAATGAATTGTTAGAAGCATACACTTATATTAAAGTCATATTACAATATTTCAGCTGGCTTAATTTGCTTGTCAAGCTAAATCTAGGGAAATAGTGCTTTTTAATTAATATCAGTTAATGAATTAATATGTCAATTAATATGTTCTTTACTCAAATATCTAGATTGACGGTCTCTTTTACTCATGAGACCTAATATATTATAAAAGGTATTAAACAGTGGTATCATAGTGACTTAAGTTAGAAAATTAATATTTGGTGTTGCCATACAATGCCAATTAGAGAAGATTAATTTAAAGAGGAACAGCATTTTTTAAACATACTTGAATTTTGCACTTGCTCAGAAATGTTACTATATGACCATACTTCTAATGGAGAACTCTTTGCCCAAACTTCTTGCGCAGCACCTCCAGGATATATGGCAGCATTCAGGATGTTCATTAGAAACAATCTCACTCAGTGTCGTACTGGGAGGTGGTCAGATATAGTGGGGTTTTATATGCTTTACATGTTTGAATAAAATCCTATTGATCTGACTGTTCATAGGAAATTTGAAATCTACCCAAGCACACTTGCTGTTGTAATGAGTCATGCTGTCATGCTTTTTTTAGATTTGCTTAGTGTGTCACTGACGTTACTGAAGCTGTATTACTTAGCACAGTTACCCCGGTGACGTCCCTGGTGCAGACACAATTCAAAGCATGCCTTTAACTTCACTCTCCTCTTGGATACACACCCAGCCAAAACCTGGGTTAGAACTCAAACAAATGGAGAACTTTAGCTCTGGTAAGGCTGTCATGAAGCAGACAGACATCAAGTGCCCACTGAATGCTGTCTAAGCTTCGTTAGTTTAATTATTTCACTCAGTGGGTTTAAGCTTAACCATCTGATCCTGTCCTGTAACTAAATGACAGCTTCAGCATTCTAAGTGGCTGGAGAAAGGAGCATTGTCTCCATTCACTTGTCTTAGGGGAAGGTGAGTGGAATTGCACCGTTTAGTGTAGCTGAGAGTGACATCCTGTGCCGTAAGTAATGTCATGCCTGTGTTTTGCAAGGATTGAATGAGATTGTTTCTAATGATTCTGCTGGAGTTTTGTGTGTGTGTTCTGATGCAACTTGTATTTGATCCAGATTTGATTGTACTGTCTCTGATTTCTTTTGGTATTCTGAATGCTGTGAGTGAAATCTGCAGAAATGGATGATGACAGGTTTTTCTGTGGCATGCTGCTATCTGCAGCCTGGTGTCAGTGCAGTCATTTCTTTTCAAATGCTGTTTCAAAGTCTCTTAACTGCAGCAAATCCCACCATTCACATCCTAGAGTATTATATGCAGAATGGCTTAGTTCAGTTAGTAAAACAAACAGACAAAATAGTGGCAAATTCCAGGGGTCTGAAAGTCCATGGAGTGATTTGGATTAGGTTACAGTCTACTACCAAATTTGTCTTGGTTAATAACTGCAGACAAAGGCTTGTGTATTCAGGCTATAAAATGGGAAGGGTCTCTAGGAAGAGCACCTGTAGTTCATGTGATTTTTATTTCACTAGTTAACACTTGCTGCTGTCCCCCTGTTGTCTTCCAGCTGTGCTGGTACAGTGTGTGTGGGTGAACCAGTCAGGAGAGGGTCACCTAAAGCCAGTCTGACCTAAATAACACTTCCCCAAAACAAGCTTCTCTGCTTTGGCTCTGGGTAGTGCTTTTTTTAGCAGCCTCTACCACTTTCTCTTTTACCTTTATTTTAATTCACAATATATTTTCTTTTGACCTCTGTGTGTTGAACAATCCTTTGAATCAAAAAAAATAATATTAGGAAGGGGTTTTCCTTTATTTGATTATAGGATGACAATGAAGTGCCAAATATTTTGAAAAGAATGACTCCCTACTTTAGCAATGAATTCAGAAAATAACGATTCTAGTTTTTTGTTGTTGTTTTGGGTTTTTTTCTGTTTAATTACTGTCAAGACAACTAGAAAAAAATGTGTTAAAGTGAAAAAGTGCCAAGCAAAGGCGTTTTTGAGAGAGGGAAATATAGTCCAAAAGTATAGGATCCAGCTTAGTATAAGCAGAAGTGCAAACTGAGGCTTGAATTTCTAAGTCTGTTTCAGCTGTGGTGCCAACTCTGTTGGCTGGCCTCTCTGATTGTACCTTTATGGGTCCTGAAAACGTAGTCCATGGTCTAAAAACCTTCTTGAGACATTTGTGGACTTGAATGGGTTTGTTACTCTCTCTGTTCATATTTTTGTTTTTGTTATCAAAGAAATTATGATGTTTTGTGTTAGAAATATTCTACTTGCCTGTGATTTTTCTTTGTGATTTGACTTTCTTTTTAAGCTTTATATTGCAGTCAGTGGATGGAAGAAATTAAGTTGAATTTTGATACAGATTAAAGTTTTACTTAGGGCACAAGTTAATTTTGTCTAATAGAAATGGGTCCTCAATTCAAGTGATAACTAAAAGAGGTGAGAGGAAGCTGGAATTCTTTGCATTCACTGTGCTTCACTATTTGCAGAGTGAAAACATTTTCCAAGATGTGCAGGTCTCTAAATTTATTTCTGCCTGAATTCTTGTAAATAGGTGGTTTTTTTCACTTAGAAGGGAAGTATTTGGGAAGGAAATTGGAATTTGAAAGAATGGCTGCTAACTGCACTGCTTATAAATTGTAGATAGGGAAGAGTAGCTTTCTGGCTCAAAGAGTTGGATTTATTTTATTTCCAGAGTCAGTGAGGGTTATTATACTCAATTAGAGAGATAATATTGTACACAGTTTTAGGTATTTGTTAATAATTTCATACCTCTTCTTAAAGTGGAAGAGGTCTCATGATGTGTTAGGTTAAATCTGCCATGAGCTAATGGATCTTAATTTAGTGTGGGTTAAGTAGCAAAAGAATACTTTGAAACCTTTCCTTATCCAGTCTGTGGGAAGCTTCTGTATGTGGAAGAGTAGGTTTATGAAAACAATCATGTAATTGCTGTAATGGTTCCTTTTTCACTGTCCTTTTTCATTACCTACTTGAGGATAGCCAAGAGGGCTTGAAGACTTCAGCAATGCCCATTCCTCCATTTGCTTGGTTCACCTTTGCTTTGAGCAGCTCACTAATACATCTTTAACTGCACTGTAATTTTTTGCAGATGATAAAATGCAGACTACTTACTGTGAAGTTGACTTGGACAAAGGAAGAAGAGATGCATTTGTATATGCTATCAAAAATCACTATTGGTACCAGATGTATATTGATGACTTGCCAATATGGGGTGAGTGATACTGTCTATTAATAACTGGGTTGCACCTACCTGAGTTCTGTGCTAGTAGGTTTCATGGAGTCATCTAATGACTAAGCTTTGTTACGAGACTGTAGAACATATGTAAACCACATTCACAAGAATGTAAAACCAAATAATGCAGCCTAGAGAAGAGGAGACTGAGGAGAGACCTCACTGGGGTCTTCGACATCTTCGTGAGGGTCAGGGAAGGGGCAGGTACTGATCTCTTCACTCTTGTGACCAGTGACAGGACTCAAGGAAATGGCATGAAACTGAGTCAGGGGAGGTTTAGGTTGGATATCAGGAAAAAAGTTTGACATCCAGAGGGTGGTTGAGCACTGGAACAGGTTCCCCGGGGAAGTGGTTACAGCACCAAGCTTGTCTGAGTTCAAGAAGCATTTGGACAATGCTCTCAGTCACATGGTGTGTCTCTTGGGGTGTCCTGTGCAGGGCTAGGAGTTGGACTTAAAATTGCTGTTGCTGAGTATTACTAATCTGGGCTTAGAAGTGCTATTGTCTTGAATAAAAATGTGTGTATCCTTACTGCCATTGTCCCCTAAGGTCTCTGTGTTTCGTTACTCCCTTTGTAACTGTGAACATGTTCCTAGTAAAGCGTGCTCTGCAGATTGCACTTTGCACTGATAGCAATCAAACTAACTCCCCAAGGCCTAATCTCCCAGTTGTAGATATAAACTGAAAGGAAATGAAAAATGCCACAAAATGCTTTTTTTAAGGTAAGGTCTTCATTGCCTGTGATCTGAGAAAGAGGTAAATCTGCAAAATAAACAAAATCCCACAAGACAGTTCAAGTCACGTGAGAAAAGTCCTTTGATAGGTGGTATGAATTACGCTGCCCATCATTCTTTCATTCTTACAAAGGTGGCTTTTTTTTTAGCTTTTTTTTAAATTTTAATTGGGTTTAGAAAGTTTATGTCTATTGGCTGTGAGCTCTAGATAGACCCAGACAGAACTATTAGCAGTTTATATTTATTTATTATTTGTCTGGTAGTCAGGAAGGTTATTTTTGTTTTTAATGTAAATGTTTTTCAGATCCCATTATAATGCCTGACAAGAGAAGTATTCATATATTGATTTTGTTCTTTTCAGTTGGTTTCTTTACTGTGTGTAGTAGGTCTGTGGCAAAGCTTGGAGTAGACCTGAATTACTCTGTGTGGCCTTTACTGCACTACTTGTGCAATTGCTGGTAAACTTCTTAAAAGCATGCATGAGTGACAGTTGTTGCTACAATATTTTTTAAGTTTTTGGCCTTTCAGCAAAAGATCAATGAATGATTTTTCTAGACTAGTGGCAGGTATGTAGGCTTTGTATTGCTGAAGGATGATGGATGCTTTGGAATCCTGTGTGACTCATGAGCCTTGAAGGCTTTCTTTTTTTAGAATTGATTTTTCTGATCATGCTTTATCCCCTCAAATGCCAAAGAGCAAATATACTTACTAAATCTAGATATTGACCATGCTTTATGCTCTCAGCTAAAAAATCCATTTCCTTGTGATTCCAGTGTTTTCAGTGTTTTTCAGTAGTATGCTTTGTAGGCACAAAAACCAGCTAATAAACATGTAGAATCTAGGTATCTGTCTCTTTGTAAGATATTAAAAAGCTGGTTTTGATAGTTGTGGGAACCAGGACCACAAGCTGTGATACTTAACAGATGACTGCAGCATCATAAGTACTGCAAGGATTAATCTGACAGTAGGAGTGAAAGCAAGTGGTGCTGACAATTTTGGTCTGTGTCTCCTGAGGTTAGGCGAAACTAGCAGAACTGCAGATTGGTCAGTCAATATTAGCCTGATTCTTATTAAAAAAATAATATTTAGATCTTGATAGGGGTGCTGAGAAAGGAGTGGATGCACCTTAACTGATCAGAAGTGTTTATCTGCAAGTCTGAATGAATCTTTTGGTTCTTTGTGTTCCAAGTGCAGTTTAGAAAACTGTAAATGTAGTTTATCTGCATTAATTGTGGTTTTTCTGGGTCTCTCCCTGTTCAACAACAGGGATGTTTCAGGTTCTGAGTGCTGCTTAAACCTTAAAGCACTGAGCGCTGCTCACTGAACAGTATTTATTGTAAATATTTCTGTTATGAATATGGCACGAGTGATACTGTAGAATGGCTTTGCCAGTTTGCTGGTGTCTGGGTGTGTATAGACTTGTCTAATGGCACATGATGTGGTGGCAGGTAGAGATACTAAAGAAAACAAGTATCTTTCCCTGAGTGTGTTCAGATAAAATTAGTCCGTTTTCTGTTTTCTCCTGAATTGCTTTCCCACAGTGGTGAGATGAGGCTTGAGTATTTTGAGACATTCCCTAAGTATGTGAAGCATTGTGTTGCAGTGCAGAGAATGTCCTTTAAGTAGTTTAAAGGTCTGTATTGCCATGGTTTTGGATAATACCATGGGGACAGATGGTATGCCAGGTGCTAGGCTGTGTGGCATAGGCACAACTGGCAGAATGTTTCATGTGGATGGTGTATACAAGGCACTCGTGACAGATGAGTGTGAGTAAAAAACATGACAGAAAAACACCACCTTGCAAATTAAAGAACACGTGTGATGTACGCAAGTGCCATTCCTTCATGTACCTCCTGCTTTGTGATAGTGTGTTCCATATCCTTTACCTGCTTTTTCTCCCATTCCCTCCACCTTTGTATAACTTGAGTGCTGCTTTTACTGTGAGTTTCCATCTCGTGTAACTTGTATGTGATCTTTGGTATGATGGTCTTGACATCAGAGGTGACACTTGCACCCTGTGAACTTGGTGACTGCTAAGCCTTTTTTTTTCCCCCTCCCCAGCATAGTACAGTCTGTGGGGTTTTTCTGTAGTAGATGAGATGTTTTGCACTAACTTACTGAAAGTTAAGAACTTAATCATAGACTGGTTTGCGTTTGAAAGGACCATAAAGATCATCTAGTTCCAACCCTCCTGCTGTGGGCAGGGACACCTTTCAGTAGGTCACGTTGCTCAGAGCCACGTCCAGACTGATCTTGAACACTTTCAAGGGATTGGGCATCCACAGCTTCTCTGGGCAGTTTGTTCCAGTGCCTCACTACCCTCATAGTAAAGAATTTTTTGCTAATATACATTCTTGGAAAGCATTGGAAACTTGTGTGCAAATGAGAGCAAAAAGCATTTGTTGGGGAGTCAAATAATGAATATTACAGAATGGGAGGAAAATTTTTCAGAGGGAATGAAATGAGTGAAGAGGTAGATGGGAGATTGGAAATTATAGAGGTCTTTGCTAAGTACTGTTCAGGGAAGTTGGATCACTATTTAGCTAGTTGTTTATCTGGTAAGAATTGCTAACAAAAGTAGAAGAGCTGTTCTTGTATCTTCTGCAGTTTTTGTATCTGGGTGCATTTTCTTTTAATGCCATTACAAAATGCTTGCAGAGACCTGTGGATTGAAAGTAATCTGGTATTACAGTTGAAAAGAAGAGCATAAGGTCTTCTGTGCTCTCTTCAGTTATGTTGCTTTTTTAGCCAGCAAAACTTTCATAATGTATATTTTTGAAAAAATAAATGCAGAATATCTGAAAAACATACCTGTAATAAATGCTTACACTTGTTTCCTGTGCAGGGATTGTTGGAGAAGCTGATGAAAATGGGGAAGATTATTACCTTTGGACTTACAAAAAACTTGAGATTGGTTACAATGGAAATAGAATTGTAGATGTCAATCTGACCAGTGAAGGAAAGGTCAAGTTGGTACCAAACACAAAAATCCAGATGTCATATTCAGTAAGTAATTTTGTGATGCAACTGTAATAAAAATATCTCAAAAACAAGTACTTGTATACCTACAAAATGTGCTGATACATTGGGCTGTGTCAGAGGAAGATGCATCTTCACACCTTCAAATCTTTTGTTTCATTGCTGAAAAACCTTGATAGACTTATTAATAACAAAAGTAAAACGATTTTTGAGGCACTCCAAACAAACTGAAGCTTCTGTATCCTGAGGAAAGTGTTTTTGTGGGAAAGGAAGATGTCTCAAAAGGTATGGAGAATAGGAGTATAGAGGACTCTTGAGTATGTACACCATTTTCATCATTTTTGGTTTTCTGACATTTGCATCGTAGGTTGTGAGCTAGGGCAAAACCCCTCTGTAAGCTTTTATGCTTTGTAAGCAGTTAACGTAAAAGCTTACTTTCTTTTTGCAATCCTGTAGAAACTTCTTATTTATATAACCTCATTAATAAGGTTTTAAGGGTTTTTTCCTGAAGCTCTCTGCTATTGCATTGAATTGCTATGATAAAAGGTAATGAATAGGCCATGTTTGCTGATTGCCAGAGATAGCAAATTAATTTTCTCAGGTTTCCTCCTTATTTAGTTGATGTTAACTTAAATCTGTAATGGCTCACTTGTCATGTTCACCACATTTGTCGAGTGAAACTCATTCTTAATGCATTGCTTTTCTACAGTGTGTTAGCAGCAGATGTCACCATTAGATTTTATTTCAGAGGATATTCTTGCTGCTATTACATTTGTCTTGTGCTGAATAAGTGGTGTAGTTTGAAGTGCAGATAATTAGGTTTTATATGTCCTTTTTTTAGAATTACATTTACACTAATCTCCCTATTTCTGATGCAGAATTGATAGTAGAAATCTTGAAATTTCCTATTTCAAATTCTACCAGCATTGTGAAGTCCATTTGTTCTTAATTTTAAGTTGGACACAACTGAGTAGCTGCCAGTAATGAAAGTAACATTGAATGTTCCCTTAAAATACTTGTTAGTGTACAAAGCTCAAGACTTACCTATCCAGTTCTTTGGGCAGTTGCTGGGCTGGCCTATGTGTGATGTTTGATTCACAGTCTGTCTCTGGTGGGCTTGTTCTGAGCAGTGCTTCATAGTGGCAGGTGATCTAATGAGAACTGTGTCTGCTTAACACAGTGGTGAAAGCTGTTAGTGTTTTGAGCTACTAATCTTGAGCAAGTTTGTAACTTGAATTGAAGAACATTAATATCAACTTCACAGCAAGTACTGCTCAAATCTTGGGGTTTTTAGTCTGTCTCAAGACTGTGGTCTGTCATTGGGATATTCAATCTACAATTATAGGCTTTCTTCTATACTCAGTCAGAGGACATCTGTTGGAAAGGATAGAGCATTCTCATGTATTTTGAAAAGGTACGCACAAGGGGGCTCCATTTGTTTTGATATCACTAAAAATCCTGGTGTTTTTAAATTTTGTCATGCTTTTGAAAAAACATTTAGGGTAGATGTGTTTTATTTTTTAAATGAAACTTCAGAAATTAATATACAATCCCTCAAAAATGCTGAAAAATACTTTGTGCTACCATATCAACACCATGTAGTTTATTAATACAATTAAATTTTCCAAATCCAAAGCAGTCTTCTGTGCAGCTTGTGGAGTAACTGATAGTAGCAATATGCTGTCACCCTGTGATAGTATATCCATAAACACATACTTTTCCAGCTGATTTCAGGGTTATTGATTGGCAGTTGAAGTGTCTGGATTGCAGAACCCTGTGGCCTTAGGGATTTTGGGCTGCAGCTTTTAGTTTGTAAGCTTTTAAAATTTTGATGTCTGTTAGGGTCCAGTTTGATCCCTCTTATCCAGTTCCTTTCCAGCAAGCTGGTATCTGGTTCATGCCCTTTTCTTTCCAATTGTCATGGGTTTAAAATCTGTTCTTTCATCATCTCATTTCCCTCCCCTCTGCTCTGCTTGACTGTATCTTGGGGACTTTACTCAGAGAATTAAAGTACAGGACATTTCACTGAATACCGGTCTGAGTTCATGGCAACAAAACAGATCTCAGCTGCCTTTGGGGGATCAGAAGTTCAGGGTGTTGTGATTGCTCAATGATCACTGATCATGGTCTCCACAAGCCTTGCTTCATACAATGCAGCACATGGGAATGTTAAGAAAAGGGAGTGTGCTGTCAGGAAAAAAACCCCATAAACGTGGAAAAGAATTGTTTTCTAGCATGTTGTTCTTGAACATAGTGAACATGCTTTCTATCTTTATTCTGAAATCTTGGATAGACTTGGGAGGATTTTTCAATGTTTTTACAAGTATCCACTATGGGAAAAAACCAATCTTTGACCTCTTTATTTTTCAAAACTGAAAATCCAAGAGCAATTTTTGGTTTTGCACCTTCTGTATGAGTATCTTTATGGGCTCCTTTAATAATCATGAAAAATATTTTTTTATTTGACAACTGTAAATTTGCATCTTTGATTAGTCTCACAAAGACAGTGAAAACTGAGGCAGAGCAGTACTGATTCTTCCTGGTTTTTACACGTAAGCCTGGACAAGATGAGATCTATGAGGCAAGGTGACAGATGTTCATTCTATACCTGACCTATTGATGCTAGTCTTTTAAGAACATCATTCCACTGGTTTTGCCAAAACCTGGATTCATGCTGAAGAAAATATCTAAAGTGGATGATTTTAAATACATCTTCTGGGTTTCTGCATGTGAGTATAGCTGAACATACTCTAATGAGCTTTTAAAATGCAAACTTTTCTCTTTAGGTGAAATGGAAGAAGTCGGATGTGAAGTTTGAAGACCGATTTGACAAGTATCTTGACCCATCTTTCTTCCAGCATAGAGTATGTATTGTTTTAGGACAACCTTATAAAATATCCCTTTGGAATGGTTGCATTAGTTTGGAAGATTTCATGGAACTTTTGGATGACATCTTTGAATTTTCAGATGTCCCAGGTGTCCTGGGGCAGTGAAATGGAAGTCTAGGGCTAGTTTTCAAGTGATAGTGTTGTTAAAATACCAGGTTTTTAGAGTGCTTCAATAAATGTGTGAGCAAGCTTCAAGCTTGCAGAAAATGCATGTCAGTTCAAGAAATTAGATTCACATGATCAGAAGCTTCAGGGACACAACTGTGCAACTGTGTAAGCAGAATAACTGCAGTTGGCCATAGATACACTTCTTTCTGAAGTAAATACAAAACAAAAGGCATAACTTAAACCAGTTGTGGTATCAGTTGTGATGCTTTAAATCTGTGATTGTCATCTCCTCAGGGTAGTATGCTGAGCTGTGCTACTTTCTGAAAGTGAAGATTTTGCATTCTGTTTGGAACTCAGTGAAAACTGGAAAATACGCTTGTCAGAGGAAAAATAATGTTGCTGCACATTGTGATCCTGTGCAAAGCAATAGTTCCTTTGGCTTTTTAGCTGTGAGCGCTTCTTTTGCTACTCATACCTCTTCTCTAGCAAGGCAGCAGCACATCATGTCGCCTTTTGTTTTCCAAGGGAGCGTGCACAGCCAGTTGCTCAAACTTTGCTGCTCTTTAGCTGAGTTGTGATGACTTTGTCATGAGCATAGCTGGCTCTTGAAAGGCATTCTGTATGGTGTTTCACAGGCCAGTTTTTGTGTGACTTTCTGAAAATGTAGAGTTACAATGTGGTGTATTGCCACTTATCTAGTGCTGACAACAATTTACCCTTGTTGGAACAATTTGAAACACGTTTACCCTTCTAAACCTTAAGGGTGTGTTTTCTCTTTCTAGATTCACTGGTTTTCAATTTTCAATTCTTTTATGATGGTGATCTTTCTGGTTGGCCTAGTGTCTATGATATTAATGAGAACTTTACGAAAAGATTATGCAAGATACAGCAAGGAGGAAGAAATGGATGATATGGTAAGATCTGTGTTCATGCTTTGAAAACTCATTGTTGTTAAAATGCTTATTGTTTTCCTGTTGTACATTCATTGTGTTACCAGCTCTGAATGGCTTTCTTCAGTTGGACAGAAAACTGCCTTTTGTGTGTCTTGAAAGTGTGGCTGGTTTTCTTTATAACATGCTCCTAGGTTACAACCCAGAATTCTCTCTGTAGTCGCTGTGTTAATGTTCATATCCAGCTTTAGGTTTAATGTGGTCCATTCTGACTCTGTAGTATAAGCCTGTGTATGCTCCTAAGCACTTCAGAGGTTTTATTGACAGGGAGGGATTCTGATAGATTTTACTGCATCATACATTCAGGTACTAATTTTTTGTTGTCTTCCATAAGCAGCTGAAAAGTAAATTTTTCTCCTAGATTTGATGCATTCAAAAGAGAAGGCACACTTGCACTTGAAGTTGCTTTATTAAATCAGACCTTCTGGTAATACCTAGCTTGTGTGTTTGTCATTAATTGTCATGACTAGACTTAAAATTTGTTGTTGTTGTTCCCAGGACAGAGATCTAGGTGATGAGTATGGGTGGAAGCAGGTCCATGGAGATGTGTTTAGACCATCCAGTCATCCTCTAATATTTTCATCGCTTATTGGTTCTGGCTGTCAAATTTTTGCTGTGTCTCTTATAGTCATTGTTGTTGCAATGATAGAAGATTTATACACAGAGTAAGTATAATTATGTCATGTCTTCCATATATAAATGTTTAAATAAAATAATTACAAAAATTCAGTTCTAACTGTCCTGAATGAAAGTGTTTGAGAGTCTTTAGTCATTATCTGTAGATCAGAGGTAGTATTAAGAAATGATCTTTTAATTTGTAATAAAACTACATCCTACTGTTACCATATGAGTTGGTCTCCTTTGATTTTCTCTTTTAATGCTTGCTTTTTGCATGCTCTATTATGAAACTGGTTTGTTGTTCTGCAGAATCACAGGTAGATGATATGGGAAATAATTGTTGAAAGATAATTTCACTCCTGATTTCATCCAGAGTGACAAGATACTACTGTATTTCTTACCCTGTTTTCCCTGCCATGTCCTATAAAGACTGAAATAGGAGTGTACTCTGTTGTGTATAGTCCTGTTTTCTACTGACTGTGCATTAAGTCAGTCTTACAAGTCTCAGGAATGGAGATGTAATTTCTTAAGTTCTTTTGAACACAGTGCTCAGCTTGTGTTGATGTAAAACCTCCTCCAACAGTAGGTGAGCTGTGGTCCTGACTGGACAGAATTCATTCAAGACAAACAAATAGTACTGAAGTTTAAATTTACTGCCCCACTTGCAGTTCACCTGTTTTCTTCCTTTGCCTTTTATGTGTTTGAGATTTTTGTATTACTGGTTGAATTCAACTGTTTCTGTAGTGATTGTAGTTTGGATACTGAGAGAGATTATTGATCTGTTTTTTGGTTTGGATTTTTTTACAAGTGCTTTGTTTTAAGCAACGACTAAACTTTCAAATCTCTGTTCTCCTTGAATTTCACCTGTGACTATTGATTTTAACAAGTTGTAGTACTTGTAATGTGCCACTAGAGAGAACTCTTGATTTGAATTTAGCTGCCTTTTAATGGTGTGTTTGAAAAGCCACTCTGTAGTACCAGAATCTTGGCAAATTTTCATGTTGCATGTGGTGTTATTCTCCTCCTTGTGCCCCATGGTTATATTTCTAAATAGGCTTGCATACACACTTTTAATTGTGCAGCATGTCACCCCTTCCAAGGTAGGGAGCATTTCAGCACTGTAGGGAAGCTGTAAGTTGTAAAATATGTCAGAACAGTGATTTTTAAAAAGATAAGTCCTTTACTGTAATAGGCCTTCCTATCACATTCAAAGTGAATTTAATTCTGGGAGTGTAATGGAAGAATTGACCAAATCTGGTGCAGACAGTTCTTTATGTTTAGGAAAATAGCAATGTGAGTTAAAAAGGCTGTAAAGCAGAATTTCAAGACTGATTGGCTGTCAGTATTCTTATGTTAAACTCTTAGGCATCATGCAGCTGATGCCAACTAAAAGTCTCACAATGAAATTTGATCATGTCAGTTATCAATTTATTAATACTGGTTTGTATTTTGAGAAGCATTGCCATTGGAATATTTGAAACATAAGTGAGTAAGCTCCAGAATAGGAAATTTTGAGATAATTTTAGATTAACAATTCTGGTCTTTCTACTGATAGTCTGGATTTACATGTGTCTCTTTAGATTCTGCCTGGTCTTTGGGGTTTTGGATGTGTTTCTAAACTGTCTTAAGTCAGGAGGAGTTTTTAAGAAGCAAAGGTTAGCAAAACAGTCTTCAGCATGTGTGACCAGCAGGTGTATTTGCTTTGGTCATCAGTCATGTAAGCCTAAGTGCTAAGGATCGCTTCTTTGAGTGCAGCAGGCATCCAGTAGTGATTCCTCAAATACCAAAATGGCAGTAGGCTAGAATCTCTCAGAAAAACTAATTTGAAGAAAGTACAGCAAACTGGCTGAAAACCTACTGCTATTTGCTATCAGAGAATAGCATAGGGGTGTGGGGAAACAACTCTATTAATGAATAACATTTATATCTTTCTATTCTTAGACATGAATTTAAAAATGTATTTGGAAATTACTTCTGTGGTTTAAAATTATTAGCTTTGCCTGTAAAATTTCAGAAAAATTATGCCAAAATGAGTACTCCGACATTTAATGAGGTGATGATTTAAAAATTACTGAGATCTTCTGATTGCACTACTCAATGCTGATGTGTGACTTCATTATAGTATTTATAGTTTCTAAATCTAATTTTCTGCAAGACGAACACTTTCGATCTTAAAAGTTAATTTCTGAGGGATGGCAGAAGCATTATTCACAGTCTTAGTATATTTTTGTTAATACCGGCCTTTGAGACATTTTATCTGCATTTGAATCCTACACTTAATATTTGTCATGTAAATAGTTATTCATACACAGACTATACACATCCAAAGTCAGAATATTTTTATTAGAGGTGAGACATCTGTGTTTCAGTAAAAATAAATACATGCTAGAAAAGAATATAATATGTTAAAAATAATTTTCCCCACATTGAATGAGGTCAAAAGGTTTGGATACAAAAGGTTCTCACTCATGCAGATTTCATAATTTAAGCACTTTAAAATATTTATATTGCATAAAAATATTAAATAACTGCTTCTGCTAAAAATACATGTTTTACAGGGTGTTTTTTTGTTATGATTATGTTTGGTTTTATATTTCACTCACCAAAAATATCTGTTCTCATAGGAGAGGATCAATGCTTAGTACAGCTATATTTGTTTATGCTGCAACATCACCAGTGAATGGATATTTTGGAGGAAGCCTTTATGCTAGACAAGGAGGTAAGTTGTTTTCATGTTTCAGCATTTTCATTGCATTATTAAGTGGAGAAATTGTTATTTTCTGATTTGCACCAATATAGAAGTGTCCTCATGGAGTCAGGTCATTCAGATGGAATCCATTAAATCCTTAATAAGGAGAAAATATTTTGACTATCTTTAACTTTCATATTATCTAACTGAAGTCTTAGGTTGATTTAAGAGTAATAACAGCTAGGGAACTGTTAACAGTTGTCACTTATGAATTGCTTGTAATACTCTTGTATATAATTGTTTGGCTCATGATGTCTGGAGTTTAATAGCCTCTCCCTTTTCTGTAACATGCTGTTAAACAGCTTTTGTCTCATCTCCAAATGACTCCTACACTGTCCTCTTCTGTAGGTACTAGGGGGTTATGTTAGGCTAACACAAAAAGGATTAGTATAGATTATTTACTATTATTACCATTAATTTGGAATGGGGGAAACTGTTTATATCAGCTTTTAAAAATGGTTATTCTTCTTTCCAGTATTTGCTCCACTTTATACTTTGCAAATCAAAATAAGCATCAGTAGAGAGCAGAAGCCAAATAAAATTAACGTAAGAGATTTGGGCAAGCAATCTTCAAATGCTCCCCACTGTGCCTTTGAGTTATAAACATTTAGATCCTTGCAGTCCACTAGCTTTATTCATTCCCTGTGCTGCAATAAAAGAGTAATCAATACCTATTATCTTCTAGAGAGCTTTAGAAAAAGTAATTCTAGTAAGTTCTCAAAAGAAAATTTGTATCTTTTTAGCAGGATATGCTTGTTAGTATTCAATCTCAACTGCACTCTGAGTGTGGAGGTTAGACATTTCTTTTCATGTGGCTTGTTTATAAATGTAGCAATTTGAACAAAACCAGATCTAGGTATATCAAGGTTGCTGTTCTGAAATGTACTGTGCTGTATAGTTGAGCCAGATTAGCCTTTTGTTTTTAACAGATCAAACGTATCAAAATGTGAAATGCTGATTATGTTGGCTCATGGGGAAAATACATATGATGGTCTTGGAAAAAAAGGCTATGTTTTAATTGGTTTTGCTTACTGCATATTAATATTATGGTGTATTGAATTTATAGACAGTTTTTAAGAGCATGAAAAGTACAGAGTATACAGACAGTGAAAATTTTTAAGGTATTGCCCAAGAAGGTTTCTTTGAGCTCCTCAGGGAGCTCTAAACTTAGTAATAAGTGCTAACAAGTGTTGCTGTTCCCTTGATGCTTGGGGTTTAGAAATCACTTTCCTTCTACCTTTTCTGCTGTTGACGATGTCAAGAGTTCAATTCTGCTGCGTGTTAAATGCCATGACGTTTTGCTTTATACTAGGAATAGCCAGTTCCTTAATGCATCCTGCATGTATGGAATCAGCTTAGTTGGGTCAAGACAGCCTGGAGCAGGTGCTGCCTGGGAGCAGCTGCAGCACCGAGTTGTCCTGGGAGCAGCGCTGAGCTCTCCTGTGCTCTCGGAGCGTGAGCAGGCTCGGTGCAGGGACAGCTCTGCTCCCTCTGTCTCTGCTGATCTGCAGCCCACATACACACTTTGGTTTCATACCCTGGTTTTCTGCCCAGCTTAGTCAGCATATGCTTTTCTTCAGCTGAAATATTCTCACACTGTGTCCCTTTTCCTGTCTTTTCACCTGGCCTACTAAATTGATTAATGTGCTGCATCTTGTGAGTTACCAGGAGTCAAATGAAACTGTTAGTTTACTCTTGGCTCTTGTTTTGGTGTAGTATGTTGTTACTTATCTTGTTCACCTTTTTGTGGGAGAAGTTGTTAAACATTTAAATTCTGGAAAGCTTGCTAATAATTTTTAAACAAAATATACTGTATCTCACCAGTCCCATTGGAATGTCCCTTCTTACAGGAAGACGATGGATAAAGCAGATGTTCATTGGAGCCTTCCTTATTCCAGCAATGGTGTGTGGAACTGCCTTCTTCATTAACTTTATTGCCATCTATTATCATGCTTCAAGAGCTATACCCTTTGGAACCATGGTGAGCAATTTTATTGAAGAATTTAAACACTACTGTAGACACAGAAAAATGACTCTTTGTCTAAATACAATTGTCATAGCTTTAGCTTCCTAGTTAGAAATTTATTGTGGGAGTGGTTTAAGGTGCTTCAAGTATAATTCATTTTAATCACAATAGCAACAGCTGCTGGATGCCAGAAACAGTCTTCTCTGTGCTTAAAGTGGTACTTCTGCTGTGTATTCAAGCTTAGTGTTTTAACAATGTGGGAAGTTAACAAGTTGAATTTTCTTCTGCATAGCCAATGCAAACTGGTGATAATCTAAAGTGAAATATGAAAGGATTCCAAATGAAAGCTATTTCCAAGTCATTGCAAGCAAGCAGAAAAAGAAAAATAAGTTATCGGGCAACAAAGAGAAGGTTCTGAGAAGATCTGTCTTTTTGAAAGGGACTCACTGTTTTCACCTTGTGTAGTCTTATTTAGTATCTGGTTGTAGTCTTGTGTCTGTCTACCCTATCACTTGAAAAACTGTGCTGTTTGGATTACTTCTTTGTTTAATCATGATGTCTTTTGTCAGGATTTTATTTGTTGTGTTGGCCCTTTCAAGCAACCTCAAATAATCCTGTGAACTCAATGTAGGAAATAATCACTTGCCACTTGGACAGAATTTCTGTTTAAACTTGCAAGGGGTATTATTTTAGAGCAGAAATTTTTTTGTAATATGCATCATAAAATTGCTTTTCCTAATTTTGTGCAGTAGCACTGTTAAAAGAATATCTTAAAATGGAGAGTTTTATTTTGTTGTCAATAGCTGTAGCAAATCTTGGCATTCAACCTTTTTTATAGCTTTCCTCTTTTCATATCAGTTTTTGTGGTACGTTACATTGTTCAGACCATTCAGAGATGTTTGAGTAGCCTTGGATTTTTTCCTGGTTTAAATCTACCACAAAATGAAGCTTAGTATCACAATTTCTGTCTTACATATTTTATTATTTGGGATATAACTGAATTCAGTGTGTGACTGAAAATACTCCTTAAGGACACATTGTTGATGAATGAATGTGATAGAGATTATAAGTAGTAGTAAGAGAGACAATTCTCAGTTTCAGGCAAAGACTTCCAATAATTTTTTACTGATGGAGGAGTCATTACATGTACATTGTTGGTTCTAGTCATCTTCTTATTAAAAGTATTTTCAATGCATGCCTAAATACCAACTTTTTACATTGAATTAGTTGCTGTAAAACCACCAAATACCATATAAAGCTGAACATATTTATAAGCTCTCCACTTATTTTTTTCTGGTTTTCTTCAAGGAGTTAGACTAACATTCTGTCTTTGAATACGTTTGTATCAGTCAGTCAGTGCCGCAAAGCAAAATCACGTTCTTTTCTTTCCTATACTAGCAGCCATACAGAGTGTTGTCTTAAAAGTTTACAGCATTGATCTTTGATATGTGCAAAGAGGCGCTGTTTTACTGCTGAGCAAGCAGTTATAGTATCACATTTCTCACTTCTATTCCCATTTGGAGGCCAGGAATGCTGAGGGAAGGGAATTTCACCTGTGCTGAAGTTTGTCTTGTGAATTTGTTCAACGGATTTGTATTTAAAGATCATGGGAATGTGTGTGCAAAAGCAAACGGATATATAAATCTTCAGGGGTCACTTAATCAGAATGTTAGGACTCTCTATACAGTGATTTTAATGTTCACAAGGTTTTATGAGAGTGTTTGAATCATTATGACTCTGGCAATAAAACTTCAGTGGAGTTAGCAGGGAGCAGGTTATGAATCGGAAACTTCATCAGGATGAGCAACGCTCTGATGACTTCAAATCAACAAGCTGGTTTATAGAAGGAAATAGAAATTGCTTGCAATTACCATGTTATGCTTCAGGTTGAAGTCCTCAGGAAGCCCTCTGGCTTTATAGATAGGACACTTTTGTGTCTTTTCACCTTTGTTTTCAATGTAAAGCGTCCAGAATTGTAGAATGCAAACTTTCTATTGCTTATTTCTTGGGGAAATAAAACCTCTGCCATCTAAATGTACTAGAATACAGAAATTACTTCCTTTACCCTGGCATGTCTTGAAACCGCCCTCCTTGATTTAAATTGCTGGCAAGAGTTGCCCCCTCTTCTTGATTACTGTAAATCTGTAGAAAGCAGAAACTGAGTTGCTGAAAGAAGTCCTTGAGCTAAAAGGTTGCTAAGAGACTATTCTTGGATGTGTCATCCTGTGCTTTTCCCATTTTGCATTGCCATTTCCCAGTAAAACCCTGCAAAGTCCCTATGTCTTAATTCTTCCCTTCCTATTTCTCTGTGGAATTTAGGCAAAGGCAGCTGATAGTACCAAAGCCAAGACATCTAAATTAAAGCACCTAGGTGCTACGTCCTTGATCTACCTGGTAGCTGCTGTTCTACACTTTGTCTTGTAATGTTCAAATTGATTGGGCTCTTCAGGACCTTCATGCATCTCACTGTCCTTTGTTCACCCTATATAACTCATTCCCGATGTTTGGGATCTCCTCGAACATGTGGCAGGGCCTGGGAAGATCCAGAGCTTGTTTCTGAAATCACTCTTCATTCTTGGGACTCTTCCCTTAGCCCTTATGGATACACGTGTAAGATGTCTTACCTATAGAGTGACAAACCTTCTGCAGTGAAATATACCATGAGCCAGAACAAAGGCTTGATCTCTTCTCTGGGATATCTTTCAGCTGCCCTTCCCTTCAGAATGCAATCAAGAATGTGACAGATTTTATTCAAATATGAAAGCTTTTTAAAACTTACTAGTTTAAAGCTTTTTACTCCTTAGACATATGAAGGAGATACAAAAATCTCTGTTGTTTTCACTCTTCCCTTCACCTTTGTAGAAATGAAATAGGTACTGTTCAATTATTCATTCCTTTGGAGACCAAATTTGATTTTTTGGTGTATTTTATTTATTATATCCTGTTACTGGCGAACACAGAGTTCTGAAATTGTTGTACACGTTGACCTACCTTCTGTTGATGTTTGTCAGTCTTTTTGGTGTATTTATCAATCATCTTTCTGTTTTGTTGTGCTTGAAGAATATGTAAAAAGTGGAGCATGGAACATTTAAGAAAAGTTTTAAATAATGGCACACAAAGTGACTTCTCCATATAATTTTGAGCCATGTGATGGTTCTGTGCAGAAATACTAAGTAATGCAGAATTTCTGCAGAGTAGAGCGTGATTGAATTTGAAGGAACCGTGTTAATTCGGGCATTTCGTAAGTTGTGAGTACTTATGTTGTTCTGTGTGTGATACATAATTTAAAGATTTCCATTAAGCCTACTATGACTAATGTAGTACTCTGACTGCAGAATCTGTGCAGTTCTGCTAACTGTTTAAGATGTAGCATTTTTGTTTTGTTTGAGCAGTAGGTTTCTTTGTGGCTAATGTTTCCAGTGTGCATTTTTAATGATTTAATTAAACAAGGTTAAGCTTGCTGAATTTCTCTTGGGATTCAGACCCTAATGTTTGCATCTTTCATACCTTGTTTTGAAAAGAAAAAAGTGTTTCCTCTAAGAGATAGCTTAAGCCAGGCTGCAGCTTTCCTTGACAGGTTTGTGTTGATATAAATATTGACTGCCACTTAAAATGAGGGGCTGGTAGTGCAAAAGATTTTCATGCCTTGAGCTAGATAAGGAAATGCACCTGGCTAAAATTAGAAACAAGTCCTGTTACATGCATTCAGCAGGGTGCTTCGTCAGATTGCTTGAAAGTTACTGTGGAACTTTGGTCAAAACCCTCAGTTTTGCTAAAAATAGACACAACTTAATGCTTCTGCCTACATTTCTAACAATTCAATTTATTACCTAAAGCAGCACCCTAGGTTAACTGCTTACTTGTAATAAAATTAGTAACACTTTATTTGAAGCCTTCTGTTCTTTTCTTGTTCTTATAATGTTTGGCCAGATGTTGTGCACTAAACAAATTCAGTAACCTCTCTATGCGAGACAGTCTCATGAACTGAGAGTGCAGTTCTGGTAGCTGACAGGAAAGATCAAGCTCCTGCTTTGACAGTTAATTTTTATTGCTTTTCTTCCCTGTGCATTAAGGAGTCAAAGCACCATAGCCTGCCAGTAGCTGTTTAATATTAGATATGCTCATAAAAATTTTAATTATCACCTTTGAATGAAGTTTAATCTACAGTTGTCAGAAAATATGAAACACATGGCACTAGGACATAAATTATATCCCTCTTGACAATGTTTCCTTTCAAATATGGAAAACTGAGTTCTGCACATTTAGTCAAGGACAGTAGAATATTCTTTCCCCATCAAAACAAAACAAAAAGGAGTTAGAATGCAGGCTTGGTGAGGTTGACAGTCTCTTCTGTCACAACTAAAACCAACAAACTAAATCAGGTATTTGTCTAAAAATAAGATATTTTGTACAACAAAAATGCAACAATCAAATGGAAATAAATATTTTTTTAATGTACTGGCTTAGTACAAAAACTCATGTAATTGGTCTTGAGTAATATGGATTCTAGAGAACCTGTGCTTGCTTGCTTGATGAAAAAATAGGTTTGTAGATGTAGTGTATTTGTGTTTTATGAAGTGGTAATTAAAACGCTTCTCTGAATTTGTCTTGGCTGATATTACGGTAATACTTCTCTTAAAAGGCTCACAAAGACCTAACTTTCTAACCTGTGCCTGTCACACAAGAGCTCTTACTAGGGTTTGGGGTTTTCGGTATGACATCAGTGACCTCTGCAGGGAGACTTCTGCAGGAGAGTAGGTCAGTATGTGTGTTGATCCTGCCTTCATTTCTTCTTACCATTTGTGATGGTGAAACAGAGACCAGTAAGTGCCTGAACTGCATTTGCTGTTGTATTCTTGCTCTCGGAAATGTCGTAATTTCATCATTAAGGCACTTGTGTACCCCAGTGCCCTGTGTTTGCTTCAGTTAGAATTTAAACTCTGTATGTTTAGATACTGCCCAGTATGCATCATCTCTTTCCTTGCCATCTGTGTCAGCAGGCACTCCCTGATTAGTTTGGGAGCAGGGGACACTGTCTTCACCTTACATCTGAAATTCAGAGGAGCATGCCTGAAAAGGTCAAACAGCCAGCTGTCTCCAGTCATCTCTCACATCCAGAGAAGGCTGTTTGCGAAGAGTGAAAAAAATAATTTCACCAGTTATCAATCTAAGCAAGTAGATGCCCTGTGATTCAGACAGTGAGTGGAAAGCAAGAAAGAAGATGCTGCTGAGTTCAGCATGGTGTGTATAACCAGTACCAGTTG
Organism: Serilophus lunatus; assembly: GCA_013399895.1. Lineage (NCBI taxonomy): Eukaryota > Metazoa > Chordata > Aves > Passeriformes > Eurylaimidae > Serilophus > Serilophus lunatus. The sequence goes on from VXBA01003201.1 coordinate 665,403, forward strand.
CGTTGGTCAACCTATGAAGACCAGCAGGTTGCTGTCACCAGGGTGTGGTTATCTCAGGAGGCAGCGCATTCACATCTTTGTCATTTTGGACAGCTTATCAGAGGCAGATAGGAGTAGGAGGCATTCTTGAGCCTGCATTATGGTCCATCCTCTGGACTGCAAAGCCATCTCAGGTAATTTTTAGACTCCTGAATGGCTCCAGGAAAAAAGGCAAAACAAGTCAGGTGTCCTCAGAACATAGTGTAGTGGTTAGACAGACGGCAGTTCACTGTTTAGCAAAATGTTGGCTTTATCTAATGATATCGACTAGATATCACTGAAGATTCTACCTATTCTGCCTGAGACCAATTTGTTTTCCAGCTGAATGGTTAATACAATGTAAGATTTTACATCATTATCAGACATGCTTTGACTGATCTGATAATGAAACCACAAACACTCAGGTTTTGACAGATGCCAGTTAGAGGTGTACTGGGGACAGCTTGACTGTACTTACTGAAGTCATTGTTCAAGAAACCTTGGTCTGTCTCAGCTTGGTTTATGCAGATCAACATTTTAGATTTCAAAGCTGCTGCTGAGTCAATTTGCTGGATAACACAACAGCCAACCCCTGCTGGATCAAGTTGAGCCGCCTTCTTGTCCACTTGATTTGAAGCCATTCAGCTCTGCAGTGCATGTCACTAGAATGAGATGCTACTGACAGCCTTTTTTCATCTAGGATTTTGCCTGGATGTTCCTTGCTTGGATCCTCGTCCAAGGTTATATTCTTTCTGTGTGGATTCCCTATAATAGACATGTTTTGCAGGATGGACAAACAGAAGCCTACTAGGTGTTGTTCCAGGTGAGCTCAGAAACCAAGGCTGTTCCTGGACAGTTCTTTGTGCAGTAAAGCACTTTCTACCACTGTTCCAAGTCAGGGGAAATTTTTGAGATCAAGAAAATAAGCTACATTCATCTTGATAGATGCAAAAGACATTTGTGGCTGGATGAGCACCACAGATGCCCTTTCACACTGCCTGGATCTGATCTTTCTGCCTCAGCAAGGTGTGAAAACTATCTGCTAGAACACCACAGAACACCATGGGCAGGGGCACTCAACACACCTGTGGAGCCTTGCTGCAGGAATCAGAGCACACTCTTCTTGAAATTGGAAATCATTTCAGTATGTTCGGCTCAGAACTTTGGATCCTATCTAGGCCTTAATTCTTGGACAGCTCTTCTACCCACTGCTCCTCGAACAAGCTGGGACTTTTTGGTGAGGGTTTTAATAAATGTAGCACTCAAGATGATGTTCTTTCATGTTTCTGATACTTTTTGACATTTTTCTCTGAAAATTCTCATATTCTCATTCATTTGGTCTAAGCAGTTTTCAAGGACAGAACCTGCATTCCTTGAGTTGTATACTTCTGCTGTAATTCATTCTTGGGCAACCTCAGTGTCCTAACTAAGAAATTATGCTTGCTTTCCTTTTTTTTTTAGTAGTGGAAGTAATGTGAGATACGAAATATGAATTAATTGTGTAAAGACTGCTTTATTGTTATTATTTATACTGCAAGTATAACTACTTAGTTTCTCCTTATTTACCAGTGAAGCTTCATGTTTTAGTGGCTCATGATGTAATTCTTTAATAACTCTCCTCAAAGATATACAGAGCAGTCTGGAAAGTGCTTCTGCTTGTTGACCACCAGTTTGGTGTACCCCTTCTGTGAAGCATGAAGGCTTGCTGCATCTTCCATTCACATCTGACCTAAGCTAGTAATGATGTACAAGTCAGTAACAGAGGAATAACCCCCCCAGGTGTTGCCTTAAACTCATGTGATTCGCTTAATGTTATTGAACTAATGTAGTTCTTGCTTTTCAACTGCTTACAGTAGATTTTTGTAGGTATAACACACATGAACAGCTTTTATTTATCCTTGGAGTAACTGCTTCTTAAGCAAGTCAATGTGTGGCTCTTAAACCTGTTCCTCTATCTGTTGTTTTGGATTAATCTGCTGCCATGGTTTGCATTCTGTTGGAGTGAAAGTCGAATACAACTTCTTTGCTCAGAAGCCACCAGGGTGTACACAGAGCCTCAGGCAACAGTGCCATTAAAAGGCAGTATTTTCATATGTTTGCATAGAAAAGGTCACAGGGTCAGCATTCAGAACTGTGGTTATTGCATTATGGGCAACTGCCCTGTCTTTAATTATCAATATCAAAAATTTACCAAACTGTCTCATGCTAATTCATTTTGTGCTAGAGTTACAAGTAGTGAATGTTTTGCTAAATACTTGAAATTTTCCTGTTTTGGAAGATAAATTATGTTCAAGGAATAGCAAAAGTAGAGCTAAATAAGAATACTGGCAAAAAAAAAATGATCAATGCTAAGTCTTTAGGGAGTCTGTTCATTGGAAAGAGCTTGGAACACTGGCTCGACTTTGCTGAATTGTGCATAAACTCGATTTCTGTAGTAAGTAGGGCCGTTGTGCTTCTAAGTTGTATACCTTTGCCTGCCAGTGGTTACTGGTTACTTTGTCAGTCTGTGTTCTTAATAAACTGCTTGGTGCATAGTGGAAAAAATTGACCCCAAAATTTTGATTGGTGGCATTCTGACATGGCTTTGCAATTCTTGTTTGGGTCCTTTTTTGATTCTTTGATTTTTGATTGGATTAAAAATTTTACATCTAGCAGTTGTAATTTTGTGTGCGGCTATCTAACTGCTAGACGTTAATTCCCAGGGATCACATTCTCTGCAAAACTGTAAGAGATGATGATGATGCTTTCTGTTATGAAGTACCATGGAGATTTCCATTTATTTCTTGCACAGTATATTAGTATAATGATTAGATGGAAACAGGAAAACAATCTGTAATGGCTCTGTTCTGTCAACTGATGCATGAAAATATACTTAATCATGTTTATTAGAAAGTTTCCCAGGAAAACATGCTTCCATTTGATAAAATAGGTAAATGTTGACTAATGCTTCACTGTAGGAGGATGATTATACAGCAGTAACTACTAAGAACTAATATTGTTTTATTTTCTCCTTTTCTTGTCTTATAACTGTCTTTTTAAATTGCAACTTCAATTTTTTGCTTACAGGTAGCAGTGTGCTGCATTTGTTTCTTTGTCATCCTTCCACTGAACCTCGTTGGTACAATTCTTGGCCGAAATCTGTCAGGACAGCCTAATTTTCCGTGTCGTGTCAATGCAGTGCCTCGTCCCATACCAGAGAAGAAATGGTAAGGATGAACATGAATGTTAGCTAGAAATACTCACTTCATTACATTTAAAATTGCTTTCCAGGTGTTCAGTTTTTCTGGAGTAATTTATTTAAATTGAGTCGTGTCTAGAAGAACAGCTCAACTGACATTTCCTTAATATGATTTTTCTTTTGAGTTAGAACACCATGGTTAATAGTTGTAGCAGATTTTACACTCCTGGATCACTGACACACATTTTGCCTGAAATGCTTTTCAGCCCCTATGTAAAGGAGATGGTCCCAACCCAATTCTTTTCTAGGTGTCTTGAAACTAAAACCTCTCCTCTTTAGTTAATAGCTCTTACAGGTTTAGAATTGAGTGTCCCTTGGAGGCAGAATTGTTCTGATTAATGGTCTCTGTGTACAAGCTGAGACATATTTGCAGGGTGGTGGTGGGGAGAAGCTTGCAATGCTGTTCCCAATTCTGCACTTTTGTTGTTGGCACAGAGCCCAAAATATTACAGGTATGTGATTTGAGTTGTCAAGAAGCCTCCATTATTTTTGAAGTGAATGTAAAGGGGTGCCTAGTCTCAAAAAGTCTGCTTAGGTTTTTGGAAAATCATGAATGCAGTCAGATTTTCTTACTAATTTCATTCTGAGGTGGAAGAAGCAAGCTATAGAAATTAAAATATCCTCAGAAGATATTTTTAATAGATTTGTCTTGCTTTCTGTGTTCAGAGGAATGGAACAGACAAAGTGAAAGGGACACTAAAACGTGTACTGTGATGTCCGGGAAGTTCTACACACTTAGTCTCTTGTTAGTGGCGAATTGTGCAGCTCACATGCTGGGAAGTGATTTGTATTGTGACCTGTATCTTGGAAATCCGATGGATTTTTCTGGATCAGCATGATTGATAAAAAGGAATAAGATACTTCTCTTGAAGATGATGAAATAGCACACCATCAGCTTAGACAAGTCTCGCTATAAATAATAAAAGAAGCTGCAAATTAAATCACTGGTTACTAGTTAGATTCAGCATCATCTAAAATACTACACAAAGGTCACCTTTAGTGACAGTATTGTCTACAGGTGGCCGAGTATTCATTTTTAGCCATATGTTCAGGACTCAGTATAGCATTAAAAATAAACAGTAGTTCTTATATAACCATTATCCTGCAAAATTTTCTTTGTACTCTTTGCTGTGTTTGTAGCTGAGTTTTCACTACCTTCATTCAAAGCTAGTGGATGTCATAGGGCTGGAGTGCTTAGGCCTCTTTTGGGCAAGAGTTTCTTTTTGTGGCTTTAAGTCTGGTTAGATGGCTAACCTTATGCCTGTAGGTGATAGGTATGATTCTTCAGTTCTGTTTCAGCTTTCCCAGGAATAACTCCTTCTTTTACTCATGCACATGACATTTTTGAGGGAATCTTCATTCTAATACGCTGGTATGAGACAGAAGTGTTCCTATTAGCGTGTCTTTTAAATAATGCTCTGTGCTATATTAATTATATGGCCTTAATGTGTTAATAAATGAGAAAATAAAATAGCCTCTAACCTAATCTTAATATCTTTCAGGTTCATGGAACCAGCTGTTATTGTTTGCCTGGGTGGAATCCTCCCTTTTGGATCAATTTTTATTGAAATGTGAGTATGTCAGCTATTTGCCAGTTTGATTAAAAATTACTGTAACTTAAGTTTAATTACAATATCATCTGCATACTTTGTTCACTCTCTTCAGGTATTTTATTTTTACTTCATTCTGGGCTTACAAGATCTACTACGTTTATGGCTTTATGATGTTGGTTCTGGTTATTCTCTGCATTGTGACAGTTTGTGTGACTATCGTCTGTACATATTTCCTGCTAAACGCAGAGGATTACAGGTGGTGAGTGTTGTATCTTTTGCATAATGAACCCAACCCGATTGTGAGAGTTTTGTAGGAAAGTGGTGTTTCCTTAGTCTTTTCCAAGTGCATTGTGCATCTTCTTGAGAAGACTTTTGGCTAGATATGTGATGGACGCATGTATTTCCTTATAGGCAATGGACAAGCTTTCTTTCTGCGGCATCAACTGCGATTTATGTTTACATGTACTCCTTTTACTACTACTTTTTCAAGACAAAGTAAGTGGTAGTTCTCTTGCTTGAATGTCAGATTACTGTATTGCCAGATATGTTTATTGATAAAAACTGAGGAAAATACCTAACATAAATTCCTATCTTTGTTTTTCAGGATGTATGGCTTGTTTCAAACATCATTTTACTTTGGTTATATGGCAGTATTTAGCACAGCTTTGGGAATAATGTGTGGTAAGTTTCAGCTATTTTGACAATTTTCTAACAGAATTTTTTAGTCTGTCATGTTTCTGACTTTAGCTTGTGGTTTTGATGGTGCAGTGTGCATGTCTGCAAGGGTCTGCTCAAAAAGGTTTAGAGTCTTTAAGAAGAATCTGAAGAGTTCGCTGCTTATACTTTTTGCCTACCTGATATAAGAGATTTCTGTGGATTGTGTCTTGAGATAGGAAGATAATTTGTATACTGTGCAGAGAATTTCACCTTCAGTGCAAGCTTGAAAAACTCAGTATTTGGCAAGAAATTCTGCAAAATAAATTCCAAATAGAGTCCATGTTAGCATTTTGCTTCAGAATTTTTACTCTCGCTCCAAGACAAGGAACTAGATACACCCTTTGAAGCATCAGTTGTAGCAGAATACCGATGATAGCACTGTCTCTGTCTTGTGGCACGTGTATATGAGAGTGACCAGAACAGAAAGGATTGAAACTTCAGCATAGCATTTGAGAAATAAGTATTAAAGTATTCAGAAGTGAGGAGAGTGCAGAGTGCTTCTTTGTGCCGCTGGATTTCATTGCGTTTTAAGATAATGGTTTGACAGATGTTTAGAGGAAAACACAGTTCATGGCATGGAGGCCATCTGATAAAGACAAATATACTTGTTCACATGTTAACTTTTATTTTTATCCTTTTCTTTGACTTTCAGAAAGTGCTTCTTGGTTCTTTTGCACTTTTCTATGATGTTATTTACTTTATATATTTAATACTTCTTCACAGTGAATGAATAGTCCTGTAGCTAGTGGGAGGATTTCTTCAAGTGTATTTGAGACACATGATGTCTTACATGAACTTAATTTTGTGAAGTATAGATTTCTTGATCTCACACGAGGGTGGGTAATATCATAGTGTTTTATAAAATGGGAAGGAATTAATCTCTGAACTGTTGAGTACCTGTTCCTCTTTTCTCATACAATCTAATCCTGCTTTATCAGGTTCTTGGCACATTACAAGACTTCCCTGCTGTTTTGGTAGTCTTGCAGCCATTTTTTTTCTTTAATAGGCTTATACTTTTCAGCTCTAATCTTTTCTTTTTAAAGTGCTCAGACTGGTATTGATTAAAATATCTGTGATGCAGAAGCCAAGCTTGCCCACCAGTTTCTGTAATTAAAATGCTTTTTAAAACGTGGAAAAGGAAGATTATCAAATGCTTTCTACTTGTGGTAGGACACTGATGGAATATTAGAGTAAAATCCAAATTTATTCAAAAACAGAAAATACTTTAGCACAATAAACTTTATTTCCACAGCTCTATTGAGATTTCTTTTTGTCTTTTTAAGTGTGTTGGAAGAGAAGCTGTGAGATTCCTTTTTACTGAGAACTCCCATTTTCAGCATGTGGAGTGAAGAAAAAAAATCCCCTGTCAGAAAGCATTTGTCCAGGGAACTTGCAGCCATTGAGGTCTAACAAAGACATTTGTGTTAAGGAATTGTGCACTGTGTGTGCTACTGACTGTACGTGTCCTGTGAAAAGTGTGTGGAGCTGTTCTGTGGAGGCTCACAGGAATGGGTGTGTTCAGTATCACAGTTGGGTGGGAGACAAACTCGTTAGGGCCCAAAGCAGCCACAGGGAAACTCTCTGCAGGCATGTGTCATCCAACTCTGGTTTTAATGCCCTTGACAATGCCTAGTGAACTCAACTCCCACTTGTAGTGGGATGCTTTGATCCACAGAGTTTGCTGCTCTCTGCAGAGCATCTCAGTTCTGGGACTGGACAGTAGGGAGCCCATGAGAACTTCCAAACCTTTTGAGCTCCTCATGTTTCCCTTCCCTCTTAGTGACAGAAAAGAATAAAACTTAGTCCGTAACTTAGTAGATGGCTTAGGAGCTCTGTAGTATAGAAAGGACTCTTGCAATACCAAACTTCAGCATCCAAATAATTACTGTAAGTATGCCTGAAGGGCTTTTAAAAAAAAAAAAAATCTGTGTTTACAAAGTCACAACTGTAGTGTTAATTGTTTGAAGTAATAGATGGGAATTTTGTTTTGTGGTCGCTCTTCCTAAGTATTTGGATATTTCTCTTTATTTAAAAGCTTGTTGTTCTGCTGAAATAGGATTGCAGTCTATTTCTGCTAAATTTATGTAGGCCATAACCAAGTTAAAAATGTCATCTGATAAGGTGTTTAATAAATAAATAAAATATTTCTTTTCACAGTGATTTTTTTTTTTTTTAGTCAGATGAGCCAGCTGCCCTGCATTTGATTGAGGACATTCTTTAGTCCTCATAGCCTAGGCTTTCCACCTCCCTGCCCCATGTTTTATTCAATGCCTGTGAAGTAGCCCTGAGGCTTAGCTCCTGCCTTGGGTATTGGCCATTAGTGGCCTTCATGGATAAGGCTCCTGTGATTCAGAATAGGTTATGATTTGTTTATGGAGATGAGAGTTTGTGGTCTCATGTGACTGCTACTCTCTACTCCTCCCCCTCACATGCATTCTCTAGATCCCAAGTGGAACACAATTAGTGCTTTGTTCTCTCAAATCTCTGTGATACCTGGCATCACATCGCTAGAGAAACTCTCAAAGAACAAGTTCTGGAATGTATCTGAGTTTAGTAACTAAAATAGGCATTGGATCTGTTGTCAGTATTTGCTTTAACAGGAAAAACAGGATGAGTGTTAAAACAAGGGTCAGGTGCCATTATTTTGTTCATTTACAGTGTATAACATTAATTTCTTGACAAGCTGAAGAATAATCTGCATGTGCTTCTATATGATTCCATGCTCACATCACCTCTCTTCATAGCTTTCACTGGGGTTTGTCCAAATGCTGTACTGGCCTTGAATGGCCAGGCCTCCTCTCTGCTGCATCCTCAGCTTGCTTGCAAGCAGCAGCCTGATCTTATGTATGCAGTATTCTTTTAACTGAACTCTACTTTGACCATGTTAGTAATGTAAATTTCTCATTTGCTGATCAGCAAAATGGTTGCCATGATATTTATACAACCTGAAATGCTGTGTAGTACAGAAGCTGACTCCGCAGGCTTTTTACCACTCCAAAAACATTGGGTTTTCCTTGTGTAGATTTCCTGATTAGGTATGATTTTGGGGCTTCTGGAGGGGGAATAAAAATAAAAATCTAGAGACAGTTTAATGACTGACTTGTTAAATTAACACATCAGGTCCCAGGATTTAAAGAACTCTTCAGGACCTGAATAATTTCATAGTCAGCAAAGCCAGCTGCAGGTCTGTACAGCCTTAATTTCTAAAGGCAAAAAAACTCCCTTTATATTTCTCTGGAAAACGAAGTTTTGGTGGAAAGCTTATAGTGTTGGCTCCACTTTTATATTTAACATATCTAATGCAATTCTGGTGTATCCTAGTTCACTGCAAACGTTTCATGCTTTATTCTGGGCTTTTCTGTATTGCTTCAAAGAAGGATAAATGTCTATTCTCTTTAGAGTCTGTTCTTCACCAAGCCTCCAAGCATTTAATGTTAGGGGTTCTCTGTAGTGAGTTACAGACCCTGACTTCTCTATCCTTCCCATATTTTACGACTGTGCTGGCAGTCTGACAGCAGTTGTCTCTAGTTCTTGCTTGATTTTCAACTTCACTTCAAGCATAAGTTAGCCGAACTGACTCTCATTTTGCTTGGAAGAGATGAAGACATTCCCTATGACTATTAAAAGACCACAATACTTAGAGCCTGGCAAACCTGGGCTTCTGGGTTTGACCAGGTAGGTTCCTGGATCTCTTTCTGAGAAGAGGTCTTGGTCCAGTGCATTTCTTTCCTTTTTCTAGATGTCCTTAGTACTGCAGTATTTTGGGTTTAGCATAAACTGTTGCCCCTATCAAAAGCCCAGTGACCTGTTCTTTTATTTCTGCTGTGACAATGTGTGCTCTGCTCACGACTCTTACTAATTTGAAAACCACAGGTTGCAATTTCCTTCAACTACTAACTGCTACTTGTTTAATCTCTTTGTACAGACCTCCTTGGAGTGTAAGGCTCCTGGGATGGGGTTCTATTATTATTTGTGCCTTGTGGGAGGGGAAAAAGCCATCTGCCAATAAAACACTCATCCAGAAGGCATGTAACTTACAATAAAAACCCGCCCTCCCATCCACCTTCCCTGCAGAGTGGGTGATTGTATGTTTTTTACCCTCTGTTCAGAAAAAATGGACCCGGTTATTGGCAGTGGTAGGGGGGCTGCTATATTTATCGAGGCCAAGTGAGCATGGCCTCTTGGTAAGATGGCTTAATGGATTTAGATTGATTTTGATTTAGACTAGGGAAGTTCTTGTCTGATGTTCAGGGGGAGCATGGATAATTAGAGTTTGAGAACAAGAATTGCAGGTAGATAATTTTCTGTGTGCAAAGTGCATTCTTAGTGTGACTTTTTCAGTTTGAGTCTGTGTGGTTTATATTGCTGTCTTATTTTGATGATCAGCTCTTTAACATATTCAATGCTTTTGGTTTATTTTGCAGGAGCTATTGGTTACATGGGAACAAGTGCCTTTGTTCGTAAAATCTACACTAATGTGAAAATTGACTAAGGAAATAAGAAAATTGAACTCTGGATCAGTTCCTCGTTTCCTGGGGATGAACTTGCACAGCAAAAAGCACGAGAAGAGATTTGGGTTTTGACACTGGGCACTATATGGGTCTCCATTTTGTGGATGGCTTAAAGTAACATCTGTTTCATTGATCCTAGGTTCTTACTGACTGCTTTCTCCAACTGTTCACAGCAAATGCTTGGATTATATGCAGTAGGCATTACTACAGTACGTGGCTAATCTTCCCCCCCAAAAAAAACCAACATCAAAACAAAAAACCTAGCTCATTAAAGATGAATAGACTAGCTCTCTTCAGTGAAGAGGACAAACGGTTTATTTAAAGCATTTGTTCCACTCAATAAAAAGAGGGAAACTTGGCTGCTAAAACTACTTGATTAGTAGTCTTCCTGGTACTCAACATTTCTAAATTATGTAAAAATGCTGTTCCAGAAAGATTACTTCTCTGATTTTTACTGCCATTGCCAGGATAGGAGGTATGTTTTATATTTTGACTCCAGGTGCTTTTTGATTTATTTGCTATATCAACTACCCTACATTCATTTGTTTAAAAAATAATTTAAAAATATATAAAAAACCCATATGCATGTAATATATCAGCTATTGTTCTAGTTGGACCAACTTCCCTTTATTTATCTTTAAAATAATACCAGCTACATCTTAAATCCATCCAAAGAAAATACAGTCTGAAGACGGGGTGTGTTCTCTGCAATGCAATTTACTGTACAGTTAGAAAGCAAAATGTTAAATGAAGAGGATTGTTTGTTTTTTAATGAACACTCTGAGGTCTAGATTAAAACAAAACCAACATTTTAACTGAATGTCTAAAGTGATTCTCCTTTTTTCCAAGTTAGTCTTGCTTTTTTTTTTTCTGGGTTGGGTTGAATAAAGATTTTTCCTTTAGGCATACAAAGGGTAATAAGTGTATATAACATTAAATAATGTAACTTAGGTGTAGATCCCAAATGTATTTGGATGTACAGATTTACTACAGAGTACTTTTCTGATGATTCGGTGTAAAAATGTGTGAATTTGGGTGGCTTTTTACATCTTGCCTGCCATTGCATGAAAAGTTGGGGTTTCTTCACAATGTGTGTATGTCATGCTTTTCTGTTCTATTTCCTTTCTCAAGCTCTTACAGGAATTAAATTTGTAATTTAGAACATTTTAATTTTTGTTAATCCTATCTGAACACTTGTGTAATATCAAAAGCACAGTTGCTTTAGAGTGTTCAGAAAACTAAAATAAACTTTTCAGACAAAAATGTATTGATTGTGGAAATAGATGAGTTTGCAGTTGAGAATGTTTGAAAAGGCATTACTGCTGAACACCAGTTTCTGTATGCAATACTAGTATGGTTTTCATCTATCAACTCCCCATGCTTTGAATTCAGAATTTATTTACAACTATATTGTACAATGCAACTCTGAGTGACCAACCAACCCAAAAAGATTCTTCTTGGCTGTGGAGAAATCTGTTTTATGATTCAGCCAGTGTACTGGGAAAAGTGGGGGTAAGTGCGGACTAAAATAAATTGGCAAATAAAGGTTAAGTCTTTCTAAGATGCCTGTTAATTATGCACTATATTTAGCTAGAAATATCCTGAATGTGTTTGTGACAGATTTGAGAGCCACTCGGCTTGATTTTTTTAATGGGTTTTTTTAGGCATCTGCCATGTAGGGATGTTTTCATCAGTGTGCCTCTGTCTGAAAGAGAGCACCTGCCATGGAGAAGGCAACTTCCTGAAATTAAAAAATGAGCCAGGTATTTGTACTGACTACCATTATACTTTCTCTGTATAAAATGTACTGATAATGCAGTAGCCACAATGAGAAACTTCCATGTTTTGACAGTGTTGTGTTGGGGGAACTGTACAGGTAGGTAATAGTGGGAAGCAGTGCATCCTACTGTATAGGGCTTCTGGAAAGTATTTGAGCTTTCAGCTCAGATTTCCCTGGCCAATTTTAAGCAATCTGTCAGAAAATAATTAATTTTGCTTCAAGTGAATCATTGGTGTCTGTAGGTGAATACTGCCATGGGAACAGAATAATTTTTTTTAGTTTTAAATTACAGGCCGATTTTAAGATGAGCTTATACACTGGGTCAGTGGTTAGTTTTCCTTTGTTCCAAAATATGGAGACTTAAAGCAAAGATTAGATTTTGCGTTGGTATTTGCTAGTGCGTACAGATGTGAGAAGCCCTCTTTTCATCCATATTCCTCTAAATCTGAAGTGAGAAGCCATTATCTCCACAAAATAAATGCATCAAGTACTCTGCCAACATACAAGTTTTTTTTAAAGGGAATACTTTAGTAATGGGTCTGTTTCTGTATTTAAAATACTGCTATGTGATTAGTCTATCAGAAATGTCACTAAACCGTTTGTGAATTTCATTTAATCACTTTTTAATGCCACAGAATGGTGGGCTGCCTACTTGCTTTCTCTGTCCTCTGGCATTACTAGCTTTCACGTATCGAGATAGGGTTGTATATCCTTTAAAGTGACATTGAAATGATACTTACTGCACAGCCATTGCTTTTGCTTCTGCAAGCAAGTTCCTCTGGAGAAGTACCGTGTTTAAATAATTCATATACTTCCACCCGAGCACATGAGTTTGGAGTTTGCTTTGTTTTCCCCCTTTTGGTTACTGAAGGAGTGTGAAATGTGACCAGTTTTCAACAGCTTGTCTTTATGGTTGCTGTTTGGGGCAATTGGGGCAAGGCTATTTGTCCTCCTACTCTCCTCCCTCCTTCCCCCGTCCCTCCCTGCTGAAAAATGTGGGTATAGCTTGAACCATCTTGCTTAATAGAATTTGGAAGCTCTCTGCTTAGATGATGTAGTCCTTCCTCTTATGGAAGAAATAAAGATCTTACAGACAACACTCCTTTTAACATGGTTGTTTCTTAGGAGTTTCTGGTTCTTGAATTCAGGCTTTTTGATATCTCTTCAGTTGGCCTGTCAGTGCTTCTTTTCCCACTTCTGGTACAGAGGCCAGAGAATTCTGTAAGTAGTTGTGTAAGCAATAGCCAATCTCAACCAAATGTTTTAGATAAATACAACTGTAAATTTTATCACTTTATGCAGAGTGCATATGGAAAGCACCTCTGGCATTTCATGTATGAAAATTGGTGAACACTGGATTGGAGGTAATGGAGACTGCAAATAAACATTACATCATTCTCTTTGATGCCTGAATGTTTTGAAGAAAGAGTGTCTATTAATTCCTCTCCAGATTTACGTTCCAAAGTGTGTAAAGGGCACACAAATTGTTTTCTGTAGGATAGTCAGGTGTATTTCTTTAACAAGTTTCAGGTTTAAAAACAAACCCCAATACACTTTTTACACTTTTGATACTAGAACTCAGTAAAATTGATAGCACATTCTTATCACTGTCATTATTGCAGGGCTAACACAAGAGAGAAAGCTACTTTTTTTCCCTGGCCTCAGCATCATCAGTGTCTAGCCAAATTTGCCCAATGAAGTATGTATACACAGCCTTGCTGAAGACAGCAAAATTCTGTAATTATGAGTGCACTGGCCATTTCTCCATTGGAGTGTGTCCGAAAAGCATCAGCTCAGGAGAAGACAAGTCTCTTTTTCCAGTCTGTGGACAAGTAAACAATAGTTGGAACTGGAGTAGGTAGGGGGGTTCTATTATCTTGAGTGAATTCTTAACTGTGCAGCTTGTAGTTCATTTTAAGTCTGTTGGAACTGTAGATTGAAGAATTCCAGTTTTGGATCCCTTGGATCTTTTCTAGCTAAATGCTGGCAGAGCAGCCTTGCAATAGCTGTTAGCACTGCTGCTGTCTAAGACAAGTATCTATTACCAGAGTTAGCCCTGAAGTCATGAAAGCCTCTGCTATTGCACTTCCGTTGGAATAAAGCCACACTTGAAAGTTTTGAAGCAGTGTGTTTATGGCTTACATTCTTCAGGGGCATCATATCTCAGGGAGGGAGGACAGGGGGGAAATCTTGGTGCTGTTTGTTTTCTGAAGCCTTTCAAGGGAACATTTCCATTTTGCTAAATAGCTTCAGTGAGAAAAATACCTTGCAGAGGGGCATCTACATGTGAATTTTACAAGTAGTTTCTCATATCTTTTATCCAGTTCAGAGGAGGGGCTGTGACATTATTTATTTTCATTATAGGTTCAGTGGTTCTGAAATTTTTCTTGCTAGTTTTGGGTTATGGCTTGGGAGGGTGGGAGGGAGAGCAAACTGTAAAGGTGATGGGAGAACTCGTGAATCTGGAAGGCTTTGTGCAGTTCCAGGAAATTCAAGCAGTTCTTGGAAAGAATCATTTTAAAGGGCATTCAGCTGGGAGAACAATAAGAAAAATGCTTTTTTGTCTGGTGGACTAACCTATTTTGAAGGCAGGTTTTGAGACAAATTTGCTGTTACTGTGTCATTGCCTGTGGTCCCAACACAAGTTAGAGTCTGTTCATTTTCATCTGTACATGCCACGGTGCAAGGCTTTTGCAATAAACCAAGGACTCATCTGCCATGAAGGGGGATTAGCTTAGCTGCTACCAACGTTTTTGGCTTCTTGATACACTAATTTTCCTGCCAGCTCTTAGGAGCACAATACAGAGCAGTGAATATCTCTGGAGGTTCTAGCATGCTAAAGCTTATTTTCTTAGGAAAATCAAACCCATTAGAACTTGTCTTACACTGTAGATAGATCTCCTTCAGAACTTTGGGCTTGTAGCATTCCAAAACATAACTATACAACCTCATGCTTATCCTTCAGCTGGCATTGTGCGGTTACAGCGTTCCAGAAAATATATGCATTTTTAGAATAGGGAGTTTATGTGTAATTAACAAAGTACCCAATTCTAGAAAACTCTTACTTTAGGGTTCTCCTGATATTGTGAGGTATCCTTATCATATGATGCAGTAATTACCTAGATAGATTCCAGTTCGCCAAAGCATAGACCTAAGTCCTGTAAACTGGAAATGCTGGATCTGGGCAAAAAAGTCTAGTCTCTAGCAGTTCTGTCTAACAAGCCGATGGACCTGGAAATGCATGCTACAATTAGACACCACAAGGTGAATATTTTTTTTCTCTGAGGGCTGTGTGTCACAAGCTTTTGTTTGGTTTCTGAAATGTCTTGAGAGCTGTAGTAACTAACTCTTTTTGAGAAGCTTCCAAACAGGGCTGAGAACATCATGAGAACATCAGCCATACTGAACTCAGGGAAGCTTTTGTGGCTGCTCATTCTCATTTCCCAAAGGTTTGTATCAGGAATTTCAGAGTTGTAGGGTGTATTAAAGCACTAGTCAAGGCAAAGTGCTGTTCTGTGCTGCTAGAGTTGAAATTCTCCATTTCATTTTGTGTTGTCTTTTCAACCTGAATCACTAGTCTTATCACTTGATTGGGCTGAGAAAAGTGGGTTAGATTAGTGTGAAGCTTTTCTTGCTCTGCTACAGAAGAGTAACTGTAAGAATAGGATGGAAATTTTCTCCTCGTTTCCTTATAATGTCTGGCCAGAAGTTTCAGGTGAATAGTGAGCCTGACCTACTGTTTGTTTTACAAAGCAATGTGACAGTTTTACAGTCAGGCATCCATTAACCTGCAAGAGTTAGAGACCTGTATAGTAAATTGTTGAAGAGCTGCCATTAGGTTACTTAAGTTCTGCACTTGGATTCTGAAGAATCACTTTTAGTAATTTGAATTGCTTAACTGAAAGTTGTTTTTCATTGAGATTTTTTTTCATCTCGCTACCAGAAAGTGATCAAACAATCAAACATCCACCCTTGTCTGAAGTTGAAATTACCACATTTTTATATTATATGTATAGCAAAATAAATACTGAAAAAGGACTTGTAAGATAAACCTATTTTGAAGTATTGGTTACCTAACAAAAGGAAATACCTGCATGTTCTGTGCCACAGAACCACGTGTGTGGTTTGAATGAAAATGTTACAAGAGAGAAATCTACGTACAGGAATCCTGTGCAGAAGTTGTAATTGGGAAAATTCTCCAAGGCAACTCTCCGTGAAGCAACATCTCTTCTGAGAGTTCCATTAAATTCTACCCCCTTGTGAAACAGCCTAAACAGATAGCACAGCCAGGATGCCGGCCTGTGAACAGGGAAATGCAACTATCCCATTTTTCTCTCATAGCAGAGAACTGGAGAAATGTTTATACTTTCCCTGTGGCAAAAAATATTTTGGAAAAACCCATGGATTCACCTTTTAAGTCTTCAATTGGCAGATGCTTTTCCAAAGATGTTCCCATGCCCTCCTGCTTAACCTTGCATCAGAGATCATTGAAACCACCAGCTTTGCTCAATGCTTTCCAAGCACAACTGACTCCTGTATGAACTCTGAAACTAGATTTTAAGTGAAGTAATGAAACATCGGTTTGACATGCCTCGGTTTGGGAACCAGTGGTCAAGCCAAAATTCATGCTTCCAGATAAGACAGATTTCTCTCACTACCTCCCACAGCTTGTCCCCGTACAGGTCAAAATTACCTCAAAAGTATTTTGGTTTTTCTCACATAATTGGAAGATCGAAGTAATGATGGAAAAAATATTCAGTGTTTTTTTGTATAGGATGACTTAAAGTCCTGCTGCTGCTGCTTTATTAACAAAAAGGAATTTTTGCAGCCATGGCTACTAGTTTCCCTAAGTGTCATTGCCTGTCTGTGACAGGGCTATGTTGTTAAATATATGTTAAGTTTTTAATGCACAGGTGAATGTGCCTGTGACTGCAATGAGCTCTCTGTATGGCAGATTTCAGAACCCCTGAAACTCATTTAAGTGCATGTATCAGCACCTTTAAAGAGTCCTTTTAGATAGTGAATAATTTACCCTTATGATAGCTATTTCTTAGGTGACAACGGAATACACTTGCTAAAAGATTACTCATCTTCAACCTACTGTAGGAGAGACAAACATGAGTGATGGAAGGAAGAAAGAGCAAGGGTCAATATTAATTTTATCACCCAGATTTGTCCATGACAGTGGTCAAGCTGGGAAGAAGGAACATCCCAAGAGTGATCAACTCTTTGATTAGTAAGGGGAGTCGAGAGCAATAGCCTGCCTAGGTAAAACCAGACAAAGGAGAGGGAGAAGTGAACAGGCTTCATCAGAGTGGGAAGCCTGTAGCAGTACTAACGGAGTAAATGAGCCTTTGATAGAGTGTGATGATGCAGGGAGGGTGATGGTTTTGCAGAATGCCCTGTGGTGCCTATGGGCTACACCTGCAGCACAGATTCTTTCCTAGCATAAAAAGAAGCAATGAAAGAAGTTTAAGGAGAAGTGGGGGGTACTACAAGTGCAGAGAGAAGAAGAAAAGAGAATTCTCTGGGTTCAGAGAGGTGTGTCCCAGCTCTCTGGGGCTCTATCTGCCCTTGTATTGGTGATAAAAATATCTTGTGTTTGTTTTTTTGTAAATTAGGTACAACTGAGAAATCAGCAGTAGAACAGGCTCCAAGGGAGTGGTGTTTCAGTCACTTGTTAGAAGATCAGGTGGACCCCAAGTGTTGGCAAGAGAGAAGAAGCAGGTCTTGTGGAAGACCTAACAAACTTTATGTGTGTTTTGGCCTTGGGACCTGATGCGTGTGGGGATATTCCACCAGCATTAAGTAGCTCACACATAGCTTTGCTCACTGATGCCATTCAGAAAGAGCTGTGTGCATTCTTGCTCAGTGAGGCTTGAAAGGACAGTGGATTTTGTTTGCATGTGTTGGGCAGGAGAGGATTTTGCAAAGAAAAATCTGCCTTTGACAGCGATGGATATAGATTGTTTTCTTTCCAGATAGTTAACTGTTGGTGTCACAAGTTGCACTGCTGATGTGAGACTTCACTGACTGTTTTACCAGCTCAGATGGAAAACATCCTTTCACAGGGCTTTCTGTGTCCTGTGTTTGCACTGATGTAGCACCTGCCAATCAAGATGACATGAACTGATCTCTCAAACACCAGGTAGCAGTCATTGCTCTGTGTACACTGCTTTGGCTGCCAGTTGCAAAGTGCCGTGATTGTAACCGAGAGCCATTTCTCTCATGTTAGAATCTGCTGTAGTGGGGCATGCATTGTTTGTGTGTTAATAACGATAGACTCCTGAACTCCCTCACAAACTCATTCTAATTGCACAGTTAAGGATCCACATTTTATTTTGCTCTCTTCCCCCTTCAAAGCTGTAGTATGTCCTCCTGTAAGTCCATCCATGTCTACAATAGCGGTTCTGTATGCAGAAGAGGTTGTGCTGTCCACTGTAAACTGTCATCTTGGAAGAAATTAAAAAGCAGTTTCCATCCGGTCACAAGGCTGTTCTTAGTGTGTGACAGCCCAGCTCTGCACAGTGATGACCTTGCCAGGGTTTAAGTTTTTATTTTCCAGCTTTCCATACGCTCAGAAAGTAATGTTGCCAAAATCTCTACAGAAAGAAATGAGCAGCTAGTGCTATTATATCATAAAAGCTGGTAGTTTTTCTGAAGCTCAGAGAGTTGATCAGATTTTTGGTTTAAAATAACCATTGGACTCTGTTCTTTATCTGACAAAATCATAGAAAGTAGCGACCTAATGCAAAAAAAAGTGAAAGTTGCTAGTGTGTAAATGAGCAGTATGAAACTCAGGAGATGGATACAGTTACCTTACTAAGTTTATTCTGATGGGTTGTTTGTCTACATTCATCTTCAAAACACACACAGTGATTTGAAACTCCATGGTTTTATATGACAATCTGCTCTAAGACTTTCTGTTTTACTGCTAGAAGGCTTGGCCTAAAACCTAAACCTTCTTTGGTCCAGTTGATGCATTTTCTTCCTTTACCCACTTGAATGAGCTGTCTCTTCTGTGTGCAGGTCTCAGGTCAGGTCTTTGAGAGTTGTACCTAAAACCCCTGTCAACCTTCTGCTAAGGTGGTGAAAGCAAGAGCAACAGCAAGGTGCTTCTATGCCTATGAATGCTAGACTGCTTTCCAAAGTCAGCATTCCTTTTATTGTCTCTGTTCAGGACACTCATCAATGGATGGATGAGCATTTCAAATCTTCACAAGTGTGAGCCCTTCACTTATGACTCCTGTTCAAAGTGCCCATTTTCTGCAGGCTTGGTCTTAACAGCTTTATTTGAGGTATTACAGCCCCAGTCTGGTGACCATCAATGAGGAGTGAAGGGCAAGAAGTTTGGAATGAGTATCCTCAGGGAAAGCAGTTGTTTGCTTTCCAATCATTAGCAGTAAGTCCTAGTCAAAACCTTGACTCATGTATTGAAAGGTGTTCTTGTTATTCCTGGTTTTGCCAAGATTGGTACAGCAAAAGCTCTTTCACTGTCCTGAGACCTTTCCTATGCATGTCTTCTCTTCCTACCCTGTGAGTGACAGCCTCTGTAGCCTGGAACTCTTTCCCCCACTTGCTGATCCCTTTCCTTTAGGTTTCTCCTTTGATCCTCTAGGACCTGCTTGGAAGCAGGAAACATGGTGTGTCTTCTGCTCAGCTATTGCCAGAACTGCTGATGTTAGAGGCTGAATGCAGATCTTGGACCAGCTTCTGTTTGACCACAGAAATAGATGGCTAGCTTGCTCCATTTCATATTACAGTTCAAAAGACTAGAAAGATTCTGAGGTGTTGGTGGGTGCCTCACTGCCAAGACATTGATTACAATAGCCCCCAGAAAATGCAAATTAGACAGAAAAATATTTGTATCAGAAGTTTTCCTTGGGATGTTTCTTGTGCAGAAATCACATCCATCGGCAAAAAACTATCTCATGCTACTAAGATTTTTAGAATTCTCTCACTGTAGTGTCTTGTACCTTGCTGTAGTTGCTTACATGGAATCTAGTCTTTATATTTCTTGGCCTTTCCCCAGGGTAGCTATGTGGTCTGAGTCTTCTCTGCGCTGTGTGTTACTGAAGATAGGTGGAAAACCTGATGCTTGGAAAGGAAGTGAGTAACTCATGCCAGCCTCCCCTTCCTGTGGGAGGGAGTCTCCACCACCCTCCCCAGCCAGCTGGTTGTCTTTATCTGATGGACCTTTCACCAGCTGTAAAAAATTCCAGTGTGTTCTCTTAGCAAAGCTTTTCACCGTGGTCTTCATGTCAGAGTTCGATGCAACCTTTTTGGCCTCCAAGGAGGTTTGGAGAGGATTTTATTTTCCTAACTTTATCTTTCCTGGGAAGCCAATATTAAATGAGAGACAGGGGCAACAATCAGGGACAGTTTGCAGTGCTACTGTGTTGCTGCTGACTAGCTGCCTGAATCATGTTGTGCCTTTTTATGCTCAGTTATCATTCATTGCTGTAGGCTAGAAAAGAAGTCACAAATTTATGGATAGCTGATGGCAAACTATTATTTCTCTGAGTGAAGGCAGGGATTGGAGCCCATGCTGTAATGGGAAATGCTGCTTCAAGATCGTGCTGTGAGAGCTTGGAAGTACACAGTTGAAGGAGCAGAGTTATGGCACAGGGAGATTGTGGTATACACATTCACCCCAGGAACCCCCACTGAGCTTGGACACTTGGCAGGTCTCTGCTCACCAGTACAGCATCTGTACTGTCTCTGCCTAATGCTACATCTGCTGAGCAGTGTGAGAACAGATGATCGACTCAACTATTGCTCCAAAGACGCAGGCTGTAACATCTCATCAGGCCAAGGGCTGTCCTGTGCAGGGTTGAATTCATGTGGAAGCACCCGTCTGGATCTTGTGAGATGACTCTTAAGACTCTTCGGCTTTTGGTGAGGTGGCTGGTCTTTGGGCATTTGCCCTTTTCCTACAGAGTCACTATGCAAACAGCAGAGTCATCCTGTGTGTGTGTGTGTGTACCCCACACCTTGCTGTTAAAGATGTCCAAGGTACCGTACAGGCTTAGGCAGATGGAGTCCATCGGTCAAGATACCACGGTGTAGATTTTGATGCAGCTGAGCATCTTATACATGATCCATGTCTCTGATTTCCCTAGGCCTCGTTGTATATGGATCATCCCAAAGCCCAGATCGGCAGTAAAACAACCCAGTTGCCCTTGAAAACCGCTGTGAAAAGCAGATGAGAGGGATAAATGGTGTTTCGTCCCATCTTCCATCATTTCTGCCATTCCTTAGTTTGGGGTGGTTTTGTCCCGGTCATTCTCCATCCATAGACTGATAACTCCACTCACGCACGGATTTTAAAGCTGCCATGTGAAATATTGTTTCTCCCGGCGGCGGATCGACTCGTTCTCTTTGGCTGCCCCTGAAGCGCCGATTATTTTGAGTGGAAAACAATAACTACAGTAGTAATTAACCGTGATATCAATATTAACCAAATTTTTACTTTATTTTGCCACTGCAGTCGGACCTTTCTCTCCCGAGTGCGGGTCCGGGGTCCCCGGGGTCCCCAGCGCGCGGGGCCGGGCGGGGCCGCGCGCCC
>VXBA01003201.1:686804-803517 GCA_013399895.1 Serilophus lunatus
GGCCGCCCCGCTCCGCCGCCTGCTGCTGTCCCTGCTCATTCTACCTGCCGCGGGGACGGGCGGACCGGGAGCCTCCTTAACGCTGGGGGAACCGGAGACGGCGGAGGAGCTGATGGAGTACCGCGATCCTTGCAAAGCCGGTAGGGAAGCGGGCTGGCTGCAACTCCGGGAGAAGTTTGGAAGCACGGCGGTGGTGGACAGGTGTCCCTGCGAAACGCGCCTCGGTACCCCGGGGCCGCCCGGCCGAACCGTGCCCAGGCTCACCTGGCGGCGGCGGGAGCCCCCCGGCCCGGCCGGGGGCCGGCTCGGCATCCCGCTGCCTTCCCAAACCCCGGCGGGCACACGGCGAGCTCCCCCGCTGCTCGCCGGCCCGCCGGTGCGGGAGGGTTCCGCTTGTCCCCAGCCTGCGTCCCGCTGCCCCCGTTGCCCGGGGCTGCAGCCCCGGGTGGGAGGCTGTGCCTGGCTTTTTTTTTTTTTTTATTTTTCTAAATCGCCCCCGACTCCCATATGTTTTCGTTTTTTGACCTATCTCCCTCCCTCCCAGCGAGATGCCCCCTGCAAAGCCAGGGAAATGCGCGTCCGTGCTTTGCATTTTGGGGTTCCCGCTCCCGCCTCCCCGTATTGGCTTTTTCTGTGCATTTTTTCAGCCTGTGGGCAGCTGTTCCAACTTGTCCCGAGCTCTGTCCGGCCGAAGTTGCGGTGCGTGCCCCGTAGCGGCAGGAGCACGACGGCACTTGGCGGGGCTCCCCGATGGTAGGGAGACGGTGCGACCCGCCTCGGGCACAGCCCAGCCTCTCCCGGCATCCAGGTACGCTGTAGCTGCCTGTGTGCAAGTTGCTGCATCCTCTCCAGGAAGCTTCCAGCTGCTCCTTCCATCCCCTTGGAGTTTTTCATTCCCCTGTAGAGTGCACTCAGTTGGTTCTGAGCTCGTTGCAACCCCCTTTATCTATTTGATTTCTCCAAGAGCTGTCATTATCCGTAATGTTGAATTCTCTTAATTTAAAGGGAATATGGACCCGGGTTTTCTCTGTGGAAAACTGGGAAATACTCCTGATGTGACTGTAACTCCTTTTGGTTTCAGCTATCGGAGAATTTTGTGGTCTTGTGGATTGCTTCTCTGCTGGGAAATTGGCAACTGATATCTTGATTGTCACATTCCATTTACAAATAATTTTGTGCAAAGTCCTGTTGTCTTAATACTGTAGGAGTCAAAAAAAAAAAAAAAAAGGAGTTTCTTTGTGTGTGGTGTTCTTGGTCTTCCGAGTTAGTTGTTCCCCCCAAATGTGCTCCTAGTTGTTCTTCGGTGTCCCTTGGCGATAGCTTCACTTGTTATCAGCTCTCTCCTGCTTGTTTTTGGGGGACTCACAGCCATATCTGCTCACATAGATGAGCTCTGTCAAGGCAATGTCTATCAGAGCCCCTCTGCCTGGTACATCAAGTTTAACTGGCTTTGTATGTGGGCTGAGGGTGATGGGTTTTCTTCCAAAATTCAGCTCAATCCTCTTTACAGAATACTTTTTTTGTGTAAAACATTCCTTTGATCAGCAAGTCATCTGTCATTTGATATATGGTTTGGGGGAGGGAATAGTTTTTCTGTAAAGAATATGGGTTCCAGCCTACCCATACATGCTTTACTGTATTTTTGTCTGCTTCTAAAGGGTAAGGAATTGATTTCTCTCTTTCCAGTGAAACTGGTTGTTAGTGACGCCACTATGGTTTAGACTTAAAGAGCTACAGGTACAACACATTGGCCTTCCCATCTGAAAGTGTTTCTTTTCATTCTCCTCAAAATTATAGCATCATCTCTGGTGTGCCTCACTTGCACTTGTGACTCTTAGGTGTTGCTGTCAGGACAAGTATGTGGAGGATGAGAAATGCTCCTTTAAGGGCCACAGAGAGAAAGAACATTTACTTTATCTGACTTCCCTACATCTGATAGGGAACCTGTGGCAGAAAAGGGAAAAGAATTACTTTCCCAACCTTCCACTTACCTGCCTTTGCTGCAGAACCTTTTCCATTTTTTCCTTCTACAGTACCCCTTTGCCCCAGGCTCTCTCCCTCTTGTTTTGCAAGCACACAGAGAAGACCCTGGACTGCCAATGGCAGCCTCCCTTCGTTGTACATCAACACCTCCTCTCATGGCGGGCAGAAAAGCTTTGTGTGTTACTTCTGTTAGTTCAATTTAGGCAGGATCAACTGCAGAAATTATTGTTATTTTCTGGCTTCTCAGTGATTATCTCTCATGCTTTTCCAATGTCTTCTTTCCAGTAGAAAGGGAGGAGTGAACAAGACCTGTGGAGGTCTTGTGGAGGTTCATTTCTGGAACCCAGGACTAGGCTGGTGTTTCTCAAGGTGCTGGCACACAGCTGTCTGTAGTGAGGGCTGCCAGGCAGCCTGGCCCAGCACTGCTTTGGCTTCCATGCTGTCTGACCTGAGGCTCCAGTACTGCAGTTTGAGTCTGCCTCTCTCACCCAGTCTGTGTGCGTGTGGAGGATATTACGGTGCTTTCTGCTTTGCTGCAGCCTTTAGCACCAGTGAGCACTGGTGAGCACTGTTACCAGCTTTCTCAAGTTTCAGTCTTCTTTTCTGTGGAAGAAAGAGACTCTCATTCTTTCAGTCTGTCCTGACTGGCTGTGCTTCCAGGCTCTCTGATCCAGTTTCTCTTCATGTGGCTGTATCAACCTAAAATGCAGGACTCCTTGCATGCCATATACCTCTCTCCGTGCACTGAATGGTTCCAGCTTTTAAAGCTAGCCCCGAGACAAACCAAACAAGGCTTGTACCACACGGACCTGTGTTTGACCCTGACTTGCATTCGCAACCTTCCTCTTCCAGCCCTAGACCATCAGTGGAGCTAGGCAGGTCTTTGCTGTGAGCACCATCTCAAAGAGTTAGTTCAGCTAAGATAAATAAATGAAGAAATCTCTTTCTGCAAGTGAGACAAGGTGAAGACATCATTAGTGGAGTTGTCCCTCCAAAAGAGTCTGCCAGAGTTGTTGTCTGTCGTCTGTATGGGAAGACTATCACACTCTGTTCCCAACAAGCTGTAGCAGTGACAAGTCTTAACTTTCTTGAACCTGAGTTCCTTCACTCATGGCACAGTGTTGGTATCTGTCGAGAAGCATGACTGGAGAGAGAGCAATGGTTGCAGACCAGTAGTTTTTGTGTGGGAAAGTTTGTGATGGACTGTGGAAACAGACCTGACGCTGTGAGACTTGTGGTGATGTTTCCATTACTGCTGTAGGCACAGGCTCCTGTGCATGGTCTTGTGGCTGCAGATTGTACGTGGGCACTTAGCCCATTGCGAGGACAAAATGCTTGCATGATTTCCAGAGCTGTTAAAACTATAGTGCTTTACATTTATTTTTTTCCTGCGGGCTAATGGCTGTGACCCAGAAGCTGTGATGGATTTAGAACTGGCAGGTTGGGACATGAAAGCTTGGCAGTTCCTCACCTCTGCAGCTCATGCCCTGGCATTGAGTGCAGACTGTCAATGGTTGATCTGCTAGACTGGGAGTGAAAACCCTGGCACACGCTCCTCTCTGTTGCATTAGTGAAGGATGTAATAATCTCCTGCAGTAAGGCAGGAGGGACAGCATAGTGCAGTAACCTTTTAAATCACTGCAACAACTGAGCTGCTGGTATCAACACACGCCCAGTTACCACAGCTCAGCTGATGGGCAGTAACTTCACTGCTGCCCCAGCTCTTAACTCCAACCATCCAGGATTTTCTTTTCCTAATGCAGCTACTTTCCTGCCTTTTGTAGGGGAGAAAGAAAGGGGTAGATTTCTGAACGGCTGATCAAGGAGCAGCTGAGGTGGGACTGTGCTGTCAGGTTGGGTTGCCAGGGAAGGTGGCAGTGCTGATGCTGGAGTGGGTTTTGCTGAGTGTTGCAGCAGGTCACTGGAGCTTTTCAAAGGGAATGGTACAAAGGTTCCTGCCCAGATCTGCTCTGTAATAGAAGGGAAAATGTCATAAGCTTGACATGTGCTTTGGATAGATCTGCTGCTCAGGGGATCTAATTAAGGACACCCAGACCAGTGTGCCGGTCTGAGTGAGGCTGCATGACAGGCAGGCAGCAGGAGGAACTGTGAATGCCTTCTAAACAAAACAAGCGTGTCCTTCTGGGGCTCCTTAGGCAAGCTGGAACCAAATGAATTAAATTGGCTGTAATTTGTTCTAGTAGTTATTTTAATGCAAGCTAATACCAACTTTAATTTGAGGTGAAGAGCAGAATCTCTGAGGTTCAAAGTGACCTCTGGGGATGGTATTGTCCAAGTTATATCAACAAGAGGAGACGGGAGGTGTAAATAGAGAGGAGGTCTGGACACTGCATAACTTGTCCTCTGGATGTGTAAAGGCTCAATGACCCCTTCCCTCCAGCTCAAACCTGCCATGAGGCTCTTCGCCACTTGCCAGATCAGCAAGTGAGAAGAAAAAATTGTGGTTTGGTCTCAGCATTTTGGTTCCTGGGTACTTTGGCTCCTAGCATGGTACTTCCTGCCCTTTGTGAGCTGAAGGTGCAGTGTTGTTTTCCAAAGCCTGACATTTCCTTCAGTAGCTTGTCTTCCAGAGAGTAGTCCATTGGGGATGTTTTGTTTTAGAGTCCCATTTCTCTCTGCTCTGAGCAGTTTATTCTGGTGTGACATGTCCTGACTACAGACTGACTGAGTCCAGACACAGGGCAACCCACATGTCTTGTCTGCCAGGCCAAATGCAGTGTTTCTCTTTGCAGGTGTTTGTGTAGGATAGTGGCAAAGCAGCCTGCCCAGCCATATGCTCCTGTGGCCCAGGCCAAAAGGGTCTTGGGCTCCTGCTGCCCGTGCATGTCTCGTGAGCCCTTCAGGAAGGGTTTGTGTTGCTGAGGGGAGCCAGACCAAGGAGGAGTTGCATATAGGTACAAATGAACCTTGAAAGCAAGCTCAGCATCTTTCCGTGAGACTTTGATTTCTCCACGGCTTTTGCTCTGGGCTGTTGCTTGCAGTGCTCTGAGTGGACAGAGCCTGGCCTAGGAAGGCTGCAAAACATAGCAGGGCTCTGACAGGGAGATAACACCTAGAAAGTGAGTTTGTTCCTAAGGATTTTGTGGAGTGCTTAGGATGTGAGCTCAAGAAGGGAAGAACTGAGGAAGAAGTTTGAGGAGGCACCAACTGAGCAGCGGTCCCGTATCTCCTGTTTCTTTGTCACTAGAAAAGTTATTAGAGAAGCAGTTTGGCAATGATGGTACATCTGGCAATGATGGTA
The DNA here is from genome assembly GCA_013399895.1 of Serilophus lunatus. Classification (NCBI taxonomy): domain Eukaryota; kingdom Metazoa; phylum Chordata; class Aves; order Passeriformes; family Eurylaimidae; genus Serilophus; species Serilophus lunatus. The sequence goes on from VXBA01003201.1 coordinate 692,050, forward strand.
CATCTTTTCCTGCTTCTTCAAGTGTGGATGTTGCTTGCCCAGTCATATGGTATTCCTGTGCATCCATATTCCTGCTCCACATGCTGATTTGACCCACCAGCTTCTAAATGCTCTGTCCATTTAGTGGTCTCACCCTGAGTCCTGTCCTGAGAGATGTAAATTGTGCTTCACTGTCAGTTCTGTTTCTCACAGCTCTTCCTCTTCATAGGCACAGTGCCTTTTGTTCTGGAGATTGCACATTTCCTTCGGGTGGTGCAGACATTTCTGTGAGCAGCTGAGGAATTTGCTATTAGGAATTGAAACCCTTGAGGGGGTAATCAAATGAGAAAGGGAAGAGGGGATCTGTAAAGTCGGAGTCATTTGAATATGGCTTGGGCTTTGAGTGGCATGCAGATGCTCTTTTCCCTGGTGGAAGCACATGTTAGCAGGGCAACTTGAAAGCTCTTTGCAGGCTGTACTGTGGATCCAGCCCATTCACCTCTTGACCAGGGCCTTCCTGCAATCTCACAAGTGTTCTTGTTTGGTTTGGCAGTGTTGGGAGCACTGGCAGAACATATGCCAACCTGCCTTTGCTTGGGAATCACAGAATCCTGTGGAGAAATCTCATTTGCATCTTACAGATTTTCTATAAAGCTTTGATGCCTCTGGGCTGGCATGGGAAGTGGCAGTGCAGCTGTGGTGAAAGTACCGGTGCCTCTGGTGTGAGGTCTGAGTTGTAGAAGGTGGTGGTGGGAGCCACTGACTTACCCAAGGGCTGTCACTGTAGTGGTGGCAGTGCTGGAAGCTGGATACTGGTCTCATGACGTTAGAAGGCATGTGGCCTTCCAGAAAAGACAGCTTTCTTTCTTTACCCCCAATGCTTACAGGAGTGTTTTGAGAGAAGAGTCTGGGATGTGACTCAGTCTGTGGATTCCTTAATGCTGAGCTGATGTGAAGTTTTATAGAGGAAGGAGAAAGCTCTCACTGGCAGTTATTCCCTGTACATTTTTCCCAATACATTGCAGGAAGGGTTAAATACTAAAGGAGGAAATTGACTGAGTCTTTTTGGGTGGTCTGGGAAGAATGAGAGACCAGACTGTTCAGTCTTTAATTTACCTGCTTTGGGGAGGTGACAGCAGTTACAGAACGGAAAACAGGTGGGAGAAAACTACTCTTCAGTGCTGCAGCTGTTTGCCACTGGGGAGGTGTTTTGCGGTGAGGTAGAGCTGCAGCAGAAGCTTCCTCCTCAAAGGGAAAGTTTAAGGTGACTTTTACTATAATTCTAGCCAAGCACAGTCTAATTGCTGTGGCTTAAAGAAATAGCCATCACCAACCCTTTTATTGCACCTAAGATTCCTGAGTAGAGAAGACAAGAGAAGCCTGGGGAATTTGAGAGCAAAACCTTATGATCACTGGGACGTGAGATCCGGATGTGAAGTCCTGCCAGTGTTTACCTGTTTTCTTGGGATCTGATTAAATCAGGCTTGATCTTTGACCCTTCTTGGGAAATGTTGGATCTGATTGTCCTACACGTGATGTAGCCCTCACTGCTATACCTACACTTTGCAATTTACCAATGGACAGGGAAAGGGGTGGTCAAATTTAGGATAGAGAACTTTGTTTTGTTTTGTTTCCTTAAAAAGGGCTGGTAGAGTGGGGAAGAGGTTCTTGGAGTTGTGGATACTTCTCCAGTGCTTTCGTTATGTTCTGTAGTCTGGATGCAGTTCACAGGTGTATGCCCTTGATCGCAGACTGCACAGGTTGGATCAGTGAAGGTTGCTTGTTCATCAGCTGTTCTGTGGCATGAGATTAGTCAATCACAAAGGCATTGAGAAACTGTGCTGTAAGGCTTCCAGGATTCAAAAGTCCACAAAGTTGAGGATTTTGGTTGGAGGCACTTTCTACTTGTGTAATTACATTACACCTTTCCAGTTGTGCTTGGAGCTTTTATTTTCTTCCTGCCCTAACTCCTGTGTAGTGTGCTTATGCCTTGCTGAATGGCTAACACAAGAAATAGCTGCTTTTTACTGGTAAGCCACTTCTTCCTTGCTGCTAAAACTGTGCCTCGGCTGCTGCCTCAGTCTGAGGAAGAGCTGTGTGACTATGGATACCCACTGCAACATGTTCAAGCTCACAAATTAGTTCTTGGGAAATTGCCATTGCCATGTGCCTGATGCATGGATACATTTTAGTCTAGTGTCTCCGCTGCTTAATTTTCGTTCTTCTTTTTTTTTTCCTGGCCCCCCCACCCCCTGTGGCCTTTGCTGCAGAGACCTTTGTGCTCTCTGCTTGCTTCTCTCTGTGTTTCCTACAGATCCCATCTCAGATGTTCCCCCACCTTCCTTTAGCTAGACTCCTCTCCGGACTCTGCCTAGAGGATTGCTCAGATCCTCCTCTGCTTTCCACCTCAGGTGTTCTGCAATACTTTCTTCCCCAGGCTGTGGGATTCCCTATCTTCTCTCCCACCCCAGCAGTAACTCCCAGAGGCTGGTAGGTTCTCCTGTCCTTGTTCACCCAACAACATCTCTCTTGTGAATCTACCTGCTGTACTGTGCTTGATCAGCCCATTCTGTGCAACAGGCTGTTTGCTGTAATAGGTGTGCCCAACTCCCCTTCCCTTTGAGAAACAGGAGAGGAATGGTAGGGATGGCTTCTGTGACTCGGGGTCCAGAGCTGTCTATGCTGAGGAGCTGGTGCTGAGTCTGACTTGGTGCTGTGGGGAACACTGACCCGACAGGGCGGTTTGTATGCTGTTCTGGAGATGGGCAGCCTCAGAAGGAGGTACCTCTGACCCTGAACAACCTGGTTTTCCTGCATCATGAGTATTGCAGGTATTAATCTGCAGTAAAACTGCTTTCAACTGGCGCTGAAATGTTTTTTCCGTGTTCAGAAGAGCCAGATGATTGAGCAGAAACTGTTGGTTGTTTTGATTCAGCTACTAGGTTTTCTTTTCTTTCTTTTTTTTTTTTTTTTAATTCTATTTTGTAGCTGAGCTTCCAGAAATGCTGATCTCCAGGGACACCTCTACTTTGATGTTCAGACCCACTCTAGCACTTCCTGAACAGGAAGGTTCCCTGTCAATAGAAACTGCTTAAATGTGCAAGGAAGCCCCTGATTAGAGAATTCTCAGTGATTGATTGCTCTTTGTTGGCCAGTTTGTATCAGCCTGTCTTGCAATGGAGAAAAATCTCTAACTGCATGTTGAGAAGGAAGCCCACAAGAAATACCAGCCACTGGTACATCTTCGTTTCTCAAGCCTCTGGTTTGAGAGGTACAAATTGTCAGAGATGCGCAGCTGCTGCTGGTCCATGAATCAGCTCAGCTTTAGATCAGAATGGAAATTCACATCCTCTAAAGTCATTTTGTGTTCATGTAAATGTCAGCACTCAAGCGAAAAGCATCTGTTTAACTTCTCCATCCACAAACCCCAAAGCTGTTTGAAGAGCAAACCATACCACAGTGTTAAAAGAGAGAAGTTCAAGTCTGCTGAGTGCTTTATCTCTCCCTGTTGGTGTTGGAGTACAGTTGGGTCCCTCTGCCTCTTTACTAGAAGCTGGTTGACACAGTTCTGGGTGCTGAGAATGATCTTTCTCCACTTTTCATGTCATAGCTGAGGGTGTTGCCAGTCTCGTGCTATTTGTCAGTATGACTCTGAGCTTAGATGGCATTGCCTGCAAAAAGCATTGCCTAACCAGCAGTGCTTTCATTTGCTCAGAACTTTGGCAAAATTGGCCGTTTCGTTCGGCATTTTGCATGCTGAATTTCAGATGACATGCTGGGGGGTGTTCATTTCAGAGAGCTGGCTTTGAAGGAAAGGGATGTAATGACTGTGCCCTGCTTCCCACTTACAGTTGCTGTACCTAACAGAAGGGCTTCTCCCTGCTCCAGGGGTAGACATCTGCTGTGGATGTGGAGGACTGTCCACGCTGCTGTGTGTTTTGGCAGGATGCTGTGTGATGAAGATACTGCTTCAAGAAAGCATTGTTTCTGCTTTGAAATTCCCAAGATATAAAAATCCTTAAACTAACTAGACTTGCAAAATCAAAACATGCTCTTAGAGAAATGCCAGCATTAGGTTTGCTCTGAAGCTTGTGATGCAGTTCCTTGGGCATGAAGGTAGACTCAAAGGATGTGACAGAACTCTGACTTGAGCAATGAATCCACCCTAAGACTGTATCAAATATAAGTAACAAAGGGGATTTCTGGCTGTGTTATTCATCTCTATCACAGAAATTGGGTAAGTGGGTAGCAAACAAGGCAGCTGGTACAGGAGAAGCTTGTATAGCTGTGTGGCAGAGATGTTTGAGCAGCATGGGAGTCAACAGGCCCCAGACTGAGAAATATCTATTGGTAAATTATTCTTGAAGGCAGCAGGGAAACCTATTATAGTGACCTAGAGCTTCAGTGGCCTTAAAAAAAGATGGAAGTCTTGCACTACTTTACTGAGTACCTTGGACCTAAGTAGATTATTCCTTGGGTCGCTTTTTGTCAGTAGCTCAAATTAGATGTGGGCAGGATAGTGATAAAGCAGCAAGGGTCTGTGCTTCTTTTATGAGGCCTGTGAGTATGGCTCCAGGCAGAAGAAACTGCAGTTAAAAGTTGTATTCATCTGGCTTTGAATATTGCAGGTACTCACATCAGACCCACAGACTATTTTGTTTCATCCATACTGGTATTTCTGACCCAGGCAGGCAGAGATGCTCTGGCTCTTGGGACTGACCCTTTGAGGGGGATGGGTGGCCTGTTGATCTGCCCTGGAAAAGAAGCCTGTTATTTGCTGTGCTGTTGATGTTGGAAGTGTGTTTTGCTCAGTGAGGCTCCGAGCTGCAGCTGGCCCCTGTATCAAGCTGCTGATGTGTTATGCAGTTGACCGCTGCCTGGATTTAATCTCTAACCTTTGATTGTTCTTGAAAGCATGTTCTAGGGGTTGCATTCCCACCCACACTGCTCCTGTGACCCCTTCCATTTCCTGGGTGTCTAAGTACAGAACAGAAAAGATTCATTAACCTGGTAAGTAACCTCTTTTTATGAGGGAAGTGATTTTCCGTCACGCTCTGTTAGATCCTATTGATTTCTGTTTTTCCCTTCGTTGGCCTCTTCTGCCATATATTCTCCTCTTTGTCATGCTTCAGTAGGAAGGTGATATGTGATATGCTGGTTGGGTGTTTTTTGTTTTTTTTTTTTTGCTGTTTCCTGGGCAAAGAGCTGGGATCTCCTAAGGACATTGCCCAGGTCTCTGCCTTTTCTTGGAAAGCTGTATTGTCAAGGCAAACTGCTTGTTGGTAATAGGATGCTGATATGAGGAGTGAAACTTCCTGGCTGCCTTCTTTTGTTTTGATGTTGAAAAGAGCATTTTCTATTTTGTACTCTCTTTGCTCATTGTACAATCCCTCAGCTCCTGGCAGAGGTGTGACACATTTGCCATGGGATTTGCAAGCATGCATGAAATGGATACCCTCAAACCGTCACATGTGCCTGCTCTGTCTGTCCTCCTGAGTTGCGGCAGTAGCTGGATCCCCATGCTTTTGTGGTAAAATGGAAGGAGCTGCCGGGTTTGCTCTGTCCCGCTGGCTTGTAGTCACAGAGGAGATTGTGGCAAGTGTGAGAGCGAGAGGCATGTCCTTGGAGCCAAGTGGGAGGGCGTGGGGATGTACCCTGTTTCAACAGGAATAGGACATTCAATGCAAATTTCCACATAGGGAATGGGGAAAGTGTTTGCTTCCCAGCCAGGTCCCCTCCTGTTATGCACGTTTGTGTATTTCTCCTCTGGACAGCCATCTCTGTGCTAATGCATCTATTTCAAAGATAAAATATTACAAAGGTAAATGCTAAATACGTGCACTGCCAACAAAATACCTTCGTTTTGAGAAGGCTGTTGTTGTTTACTAATGTATTGGATTTTTAGATAGATCCTTTCCGTGATTCACGGCAGATATTTCAGTAGTTCGAGAAATAGTTTTTCTTCTAAAAATACACTTTCACCTTTTGTATTAAATTCTCAACTTTCATGGGTCATGCTAAATTCCTCTTCTTTATGTATAAGTGTTCTGTACACACTAACGCAAGTTGGAACAGAGATGTTGGAAGGTCTCATAGCAAAAGTGGGAAGGATGGTAATGTTGCTGTCACCAGAAGGTGGCACCATCGAAGGAGCAACTGGATGTGGGACTGGCTAGGGGGGCTTGAAACTCTTATGCTTTAGAATGGTATTTGCTATCTAGTGTGAATGCAGGGATGGAGGTTGGTGACCTCTCCCTGCAGGACTATTTTCAGAATGCCAGTGTTCTTTCAGTTAATGTGAAGCCTCGAGGGATTATGTTCAGGGATGTGCTGGTCTTTCTTCCCATATGAGGAGTGGACCTCTCCTCGGCTCCCCTTCTCTGCTGCTGTGTGATGCCGGCAGCTGCTGCTTCTTTGAGTGCTGGCCTGGCGATGTCACTGTCCCCTGCAGAGGGAAACTCCCAAATAGGCCATGTCCTCAAGGCACTGGAGGTGAAAGGTGGGGTAGTGTTGCAGGTGGTGCCTCTTCCCTCTTTTTGCTGATGTTGAGGCAGAGAGGATGACGAATACATCAGAAATTCTGCGCATCCTGGGGCTCTTGTTACTTATTATCAAAAACTGCAACAAACCCCGTTACACTGTCACAAGCCAAGGTCCTGGTGTTGTCTCCATCCCTCTGCCTTGCCCAGAATTTTGCTAACATGCATGAATACAAAGTCCTGAAATTCAGGTTCATGGTTCCAAAGTTCATGGTCTTGAGAATAAACAAAAAACTATTGTGGTGGCTGAGAGCTGTGTACCCCATTAACCCAGAATCATGAATATTTATCGTTCTGGATTACAAAAGAACATAGAGACTATATTGTATTTCCTATAACTTTATTTCCATGGCATCTTTTCTTGGTGGGTCACTTTAATGTAAGCTTTGCTTATTTAGTTGCGCACTTTAAGCCGATTAACTTTTTACTAATAAAATGTGTGTTGCCTCCCTTTGTCCCAGCTACTGTTTGTTTGTACCTACACTCCTGTGACAAAGAGTCCCAGAGAACTGCTTTAAGCTCCGGGTAAATCCCACTGCTGGAGGCTTTGGCTGAGCTGAATGTGTCTGGGTTGATTTCAGCCGCACATTTTCTGTCTTCCCCTCTTGCTGCCTGGAAGTTGGACTCTCAAGGCGAGATCTTTTGAACACCTTCCCACTTTTTCAACTGTTTGTGGTGCTCTGGGATTGGCAGGAATGATTCAGCCTATTAGTGTCCTTCTCTGAGCTGGGCCAGAATAAAACTGCAAGTGGGGTGAATTGGGGTTTTCCAACCATGAAGACTGGTCTGTGGCTCTGCATCTTCAGTGGTTTCCCAGCTAATAACCACATTATTATTATTCCCTGCTTACAAAACTTGCCCTGTCCAATATACCACATATTTTACTGTGACTTCTCTCTAAGACAAGTATCATCCTAGAGAAACGATTACATCCTGCCATTTTATTGAAGTCCCTCTATAACAATTATCCTTTTCCACCAAAAGCAGTTCAGACTAGAATTTTAAAGTTAGTTGGAAGCGAAAAGGTATGGATAAGCACTTGGAAAATACTTTCTAAAGTATACTAATACCTTCTAAAAGTATGCTCTTATAAATCTGTTCTTTATAAATCTGCTCTATTTGGAGCTTTGCTAAAGCTAAAATGATCCTTTAGAAATGTATGTTAATACTTAAGAATGACTGATCTGCCTTAAGACAAACTCAGTAACCTCTTTCCATTGGGCCAGCAGTAAATGCCAAAGGAGGTGTAGAAAAGCAGGGTAAAACAGAGTGAGACGTAGAAAAAGTCCCACCAACTGCAGTAGACTCCACAATCCGCAATCCAGAGATGGTTCATTGTCTTTAGTGATCTTGGATAGCTTTGTCTTCCATCTGCTTTCTTTTTGAGCCCATGTAAGCTTTTGCCTCCATAGCCTGCTGGGATGAGAAGTGCCAGAGCTTAACTGCAGCATCCCTTTGCTCTTTTCTTACTCACTTGTGAGTCAGTGCATCTGGTGTCTCAGAGGTTTCGTTAGTGTTGCCTATCGGTTTCCATCCTTGTTTCCTTTTACACGAAAGCTTCCCACATGCTGTCTCGTCTTGGGAGATTCAGAGGAACTCAGCTGTTTTTAATAGCAGAAAATGCTTATCCTTTGCTATTGCAGGAGAATCCTTTCTTTAAGGGTTTGAACATCACACTGATTGAGGGCAGTAGCAGGCAGCCACACTCCACACCTTGTGGAAATTGCTTAGTGCTTCTCTGCAGCAGATCATATGACCTTATATCTATCTGGCTTTCAGCTGGTTTGGAATTCTGCTTAGGAGCAAGAGGTGACTCAGGAAAGAGCAATTTAAAGAGCAATTGATAGGAGAACTTCCTAGCTTGTGAAAATTCACAACCTGTTGTCATTTTGATGGCATCTGGAGTGTCAGTGCACCTCCTGCAGGTGGCTTATACTTATACTCTGCTGATGGCAGAATCAAGAGTATTTAGTGTAGTACATTGGTTTTCCTCTTCATGGGAATGTTTTGGTGTTTATTTATCATTCAAGATTTGTGAAGCTCCTTAGGCTTTCTTCCTCAAACTTCCCCAATGGCTGTTTGCTTTCCATTTAGGACTGATGGAGCAAATGAGGTTTCACATGAGCCACGACTGATTTTCAACATCTAGTGTGTGGATGTAAAAGGGCATACTAGCAACAAGTCCAGAAAAATACATTGATATGTTCCCCCTTTCCCTTGCTCTCTGACCCATTGTACCACCACCTGTCACAGAACTTGCAGCCTTTCCTGTGTAGTTGGACCTCGTGAGAAGACAAAACCAGGCTTAGCATGCAAAGCCATTAGCATGGATGTCACAGAAATAATAGTTCCCCATCAGGTGATACCCGGTTCCTGTGTGACAGCTCTGCCATGTCCTGCAGCAGGGACACCTTTGATGTGAAAGGACACTGTGAACTCTACTTACCTTGCCTAACCAGCATGTTAGTTGCTGTGAGAAGTGTGGCATGTTGGAAACTGAGTTGTGTTTTCTGGACTACCTTAAATATTAATTTTCTAAGTGTCCTTGGACTTCTAAACCCTGGTAACACCCCATTAACTGGTGGATTTGCCCGTTTTCAGCTCTTCAGTGTCTGATGGTGAGGGAGCTCTGTGCTCTTTTGCAGGTACATGAAAAGTGAATGAAGGTTTGCTCCCCACTATACTGCAGGTCTGTGCAAGATCTAGAAGGGAATTAGAAGAGTAAAGCTTCAAGACCTCCATGTTAGGCCATACTTCCCTATGGCGGCTTTTGGTCTTGTGCAAGGTGTGTACCATGCAGGGGGGCGCTGGCATTTGCTGAGTGTCAGTGTGGCTGCAGAGGGGTAGGTGACAGGAGGAGGAGCAGACCTGCTGCTGCTGGGTTGTTACAATAGCTGATAGCTGTAAGTGCTTTTTAATGGGGACAGCCTTTCTGGGAAGTGCCTGAATTTTGCTTTCTGCTGATCCAGAGCTGACTCTGAGATCTCCCTGCTCATCTTTCTGCTAATGGTGGGAGGGAAATGGGCTTTCTACTGCTCCCTCAGGCTCTCCTACTGAGCTAATCCTCTGTCCATGGCATCTTCTGGAGGAGCAGAAGGGATTGAAATCCAGCACCCACCGGAGTGAAGGCCGGAGCACTGAATCCCCTTTCTGACCAGCAAAAGTGTCCTGCATTAAACGAGCCACTTTCCATTTTGGTGCTTTCCTTTCTTTCCAGTGAGGCTGGTGACCCTTCCTCTTGCTGTTGGCCAGGATTGCAAATGGTAAGGCCTAGCTTAAGGCTGTGGGAAAGAAACTAGTTTCTAGTTTGCAGTTCTTTGGACTGGAGTTTTTCCTGACATTGGTCTGCCTGGGTCTGGGAAGTGTTTTTAGAGCCTGAGCCAAAAAAGGGCTTCACTGTCTCAGGGCAAGGCTAACACTGGGAGACCTTACTGGCACTGTTAAATGCTGGCAACTGCCTTAAAGCAGCTCTGTCCCCTCTTGCCTTTGCTCTCTGCTTTTGTTAAACTGCAATCTCCCACTTCAAAGACAAGCACGCTCCTAACACAAGACTGCTTGCTATCCAGAGGGCATAAATAGCTTGTCAGAGGAAGAACTTGTCTTCCTTCCCTGTGTAAAGACATTTTATTAAGGCTGAGAAATGTCAAAATTGAAATTTGCTTTTATACCTTCAATCCAACACTGCTTACGTGTTGTGATAGTGCTAATTGCACGATTGCATGGCACTGCTTCAGGAATAGATCCAGTGATGCAGTGGAGGGGATTGGTGATGACAGGGATCCTTTCTCTTCTCTCGCAGAGCTGAGGAGGTGCACACTGAGCAAGGATGAAAAAAGCTCCTTATTACCTTTATGCTTTTCTGGGGTTTGACATAGGAGCATATGGATCACTTGCAAAAGTGCCAAGTACTGATGCTGCAAAATGGGGAGAGAGCTCTGACAGACCAAACTAATGCACAGTGTGCAGCTGAGGTGTTTCAGAGAGGGATGGCCACCAGAAGTATTTATGATGTATATTCATATAGTTGAATATTTATAATGTAATCATGTAAATGTTTATGAAGGCCTGGGATGAGTGTCTCTGACTGATGCCTTTTTGGAACAAAGCTGGAAAGGGAGAGATGGGCATACTCAAGTAGAAATCCATCCACTGCCTAAGGAGGGCTGAGCAACTGTTCTGAGCCAGCCATGTCCACTGATGCTGCAGTCATGGCCACTTTATTCTGGCTTAAAGCTGGGCTGCTGCTGAGGCAGGTAAACTTTCTTCCATCTTTCTTCTCCCGGTATCAGTGAGCTGTGGGAACTAAGTACAGAGGGACTGATCAGGTTGAGAACAAACTGTTTTTTACTGAGAACCAAGTGGTTTTTTACTGTGTTGCTTTCCAGTCACGTGAATGCTTGTGTTAGCACAGGAGAGGCCATAGGAACAAGTGACTGGAGATGAAGAAGAGGAGTAAAGAGAGAAACTTAGCTGCCTCTGGGAGTATAAACCAACAATTCTGCAAGCTGCATACCATCTACTCTTAGATGGTATTTCTGTTGTGCATGTGCTTGTCTCATCCTGCTTGCTTGTCTGGGCAGTCATGTCTGTAGTTAATCTTCCCTGAGACCCTTTAGTTTCTATGAAGTTCTAGGAGATTTCATGTACTGAAAATCAAATTTGCCTGTAAAACTCTAAGAATGAGCTAGTAGTTTATGGAGGCATGGAAGGTAGACTGTATTTATATATGCATGAAGCATAAGCCTTGTTGAATATCACCTTCTGCTGGATGCCTAAGGGAACAGAGCTCAGACTGGTCTCTCTGGCTTTCACTGGAAAGTGAAGGTTTAACAATGCCTCCTTCAAATTACTGAACACTATATTTTTATGCTGGCTCTTCACATATTCTTTGGTGTGATACAGTGCTAAATGCCATGAAGGGCCTTTAAATGGCAAAGAGCTTCCAGCTGGGATACTCCTGACTTCAGAGCCTTTGATTCCAGTCTGGACCTGGATCTACTGGCAACTATATTTTGAATTAATTCCACCATTTTGCCTTTGGAGATGGCAGTGTGTCGATTTTCTTCTATACCCAATCTCCATTGTCCTAATTTCTATTCATGAGAAGACTTGTGTGTTCTGCTGTGGTATCCCAAAAAGTGAAGAAGACTGTGATGGAGATCCTTGATACGTTCCTAGCGTTTTCTGAGGGCAGCCTTCCATTAATGTAGCCTCTCATTGAATTGCACAGCATTTTCATTCACTCCAGCTGTTTAACAGGATTACACGAGGAGTGGCTTCTGCCTGCAGTCATTTAGTGCCTATGGAAATCCGCAGCTGTCTGAGTCGATTATGTGGAAATCCAGTGTCTGCCTTTTATGCACAGGAATTTATGAATGATGGAAACCATGTGAATCAATTGCATGAGTAATTTTTCATGTGCTTCACCCAATGTCAGATTTGAGGGAGATTTTCAGTTAACTGTGTCTCTGGTCCCCAACAACTTCCTCAAAGAGGGAGGAGATGCTGTGGGACGGCCACTAGGTGTAGGAGTAGGATAGTTTTGGTGAGCATGGATCCCCTTGCCTTGGGCAGTGGGAGACAGCCCCGTGTGCAAGAGAGTGTGGGGTTGGATGCTCTCATCTTTCACTTGTCCAACTGCCCGTTCTGTAGTATGCCTGTTTTATGAAGTGGCAAGGAGTAGAAACCCTTCAGCCTCAAGAGAGGGAGGTAAACTTGGGAGCCCTGGTGCTAGGCAGCAGCAGATGTTCTATCTAATGGTGCAGCACTGGGATGGGGAGCTGGGACATCCACCTCTGTCCTGGATTCTGTGGCCAAGACCAAATTGCTTTGCTTCTTCAGGACAAGCTGAGAACCATATCTTTGGATATCTCTTTGGGACACCTGTTTGGTGCCTGATTCCAGCAAGCTCTGTCTGAAGAGTTCAGGGTGACTTTTACTGTTCAAGGGCGGCTCCAGTAGGCACAAGCTCTTCACAGTTCTTCCCTGGGGTGCAAGAGCAACATGCCTTTGATGACAAGGAAAATATTGGCATCTGTGTCCTTTCCCCTTTGAATTTTTAAATCCTTCTAATAGCCTCTGTTGCATTTCCAAATAGAGATATTTATTGACTTCCCTGACTAGATCTACCTCTTGGAGTGAAGGTCTTACTGACAGTCCTCCCATCTATCCATCTAGAGACCATTAGTTTGGATGTTGTCTACCTGTAATATGGCAAATGACCTGTTGCCACGTTGTAAGTGAGCAGGAAGCCACCGTGGCTGCATAAAAAGTGAGATGTTAATTTCAGATGGCAAAGTAAAATGTGTAAACATGAAATTATAGCTTATATGGAGCCAAAGAGCTTCATTTATGCTTTGAGGAGTTCCAACAATTGCAACCTGGTGCCTGATGGAAATACCTGGATAAGGGCTGAGCAAAAAAACATATGGCTGTCTTATGAGTAAGTAATTTTTCTGGAACAAAGGAGAAGGAGGTGGTTACACTGTATGACGTGACAGATGGTGATGAAACAGTGGACAGGTTGCTCAGAGATAGATGCCCTGTCCTGAGAAGCATTTCAAGTCAGGTTGGACAGGGCTCTGAGCAACCTGATCTAGTTGAAAATAACCCTGTTCATTTCAGAGGGCTAGAACAAGATGACCTTTAAAGGTTCCTTCCAACCTATACCATTCTATGATTCTATGATCTCCATGTGTTGAGGTGTTCATTACAGGTCTTTTCCAAAGTCTGCCCACTGTGGTCCATAAAGTGTGTTGTTTCAGTGGCATGACCCCAGGAGGAGGCAGTGTTTTGAACCAGTCAGCAGCATCCGACTGCAGAAGTGGCTGGGAAAGCTCAGGCAGACCTGGGAACAAAGTAGCTGTTACTCCAAGACGAAAATTTTCTCCGTGGAAGCCAGACAATCTCCCCATTTATTTGCAAGTGGAATTTGGTCACAGCTCTTTGGCAACATATGGAAACTGTTTAAATTAGCCATATGAGCCATACGTGAAACAGATGCATATTCTTGAGGAGGCTTTTATCGTTGATGTTTGAGCGAGTGAAGGGTGCAGCTGGCTCACTTGGGAAGTGGGAGCATGTCCTCACCCAGATATAGTTAAGTGCTTGAAGTGAAACAGACAACCAGCATGTTAAAGGATGTATCAATAAAGGCCAGCTTCTCATGGGCACCTACTGCATAAATAAGACAAATGGATGTAATGAGCTTTCACTGCTTTCCTGGCTGCTCACTGCTGGTGCAGGATCAGTTGTGTCCAAAGAAGACTAGGTCCATGACTTTCTTGCTAGTGTCTTTCATGTGTGTGCTGGCATGTCGACATCCTACTTCAAAGCTCTGAGGTGTGATCGGGAGCACAATTCTACTCCTTTCTGAGAAATCTTAGTAAACAGAGTGTAATGAGATCCTGTTGAAGACAACTGTGACTGCTGTGACTTTTGGGTGTGAATCTTGAGAGGTATTTTGTATGGGGACAAATTGCACCCAAACCTGTTGCCTCTGTAACTGGAGCTGTGACAGCCTCTAAAGTTTGAGGCCTTGGAACTCTGTACACTGGGAGGATTTCGTTGCTATACAGACCTAGGTGCTCAGTGTGGTGTGTATGAGTGGGACAATAAAAATGACCTTGAATATTGAGAGCATTGGCTTTGTACGTGCCAAATGTGATGGGATAGACCAAGCTGAGAATTGCTGAGAATGCAGTAGTTTTGCTGTGGATGTTTGGGTGACTGAATTTAGCTGATGTGGGATAGTAACATGAAAAACAAGAACAGAACATTTATGGCAGTGGTATTCAGAAAAGGGTGAAAAAGCAGTGAAGGTAGAGTGTTGGGAGCACTGCAGATCGGGCTGGCAGGAAGAGGTTTTGGGATGTCAGAAAGAACCACCTCAAGGAATCACAGAATGTGCTGAGTTGTAAGGGACCCATAAGAATCATTGAGTCCAACCCTTAGCCCTACACAGGACCATCCCTCAGAGTCACACCATGGCAGGATGAAAATCTCTCCTATTGTGATTTGTGTGCTGTACAGGGATGTCTGCACAGTGCAGTATCAATAGAGGGATCTGCTGCTGCTGGACTTGTCATGCTTACCATTGCAAAGCAGACGGGAAGATTACTGGCTGGAGCAAGCAGGCTGGCTTGATCCTCTGCCATGTGGCAAATCCAGAGAGTTATTTGAACAGGCTGCTGGCGAGCCTTATGAGCCATAGAAGGGGAAGGAAGAGATCCTGTCTTCTCTGTATAAATGACAAGGCAATAACTTTTTTATGTTTTCTTGTAGGAGAGTAAAACAGATGGGGAATTACAAAGGGGCATGTGGTGTTTTAGGACCTCTAGTTCCAAATGTCTCTCTGAACCAAGTGTCCTTTCAGCAACATGTGCTCTGGGCTATGTCGTGGTAAGCTACCAGCGCAGTACCCGTGTAGGGCATCACTGTATCCTGCAGCATTTTCCTCACTGGAAAGCCACCTCTTTGGGTTACATGACACTGGAGGGCAGATTTCAGTGACCAAGGCGAGTTACTTGGTAAATGCCTGTTTCTGGGCAAGTTGATGGTATGGGGAATTTCCCTTGAAGTGTGGAGTACGGATGTGAGTGCTCTTTCTCAGACACTAGCAGGCTGACCCCTTCCCCAGGCTTGTGGACATCAGCAGCCACCCCTTGTAGCATCAAAGGCTTCAGATGTAAAACCAATGCATTTTCAAACTGAATGAGTGAATCAAACAGCTGTTTGTGATGACAAGTATTTTGGCTTATGGGTGAACCTGTATGAGACATCTCCTGGGATATGTTTTGATCTCTCCTTACTTTCTTATTGTTTCTTTACTGGTGGTGAGACTTGCCTGGAAGCATCCTTGTCCTATGCATTACTCTAGCAATGTTTTGCATACTTCAGAGGGTGGACCACTTAATTTTGCAGGGTTATTTGTAAATCCTAAGTATTGGTGGCAAGGCCAGTCCAGGAAGATGGCTGGATTCTTCACAAGGAAGGGCTGTGCTTCACTTCCAGGGAGAGTGATTTCCACTCTCCTGCTCTGGATGCCTCCGTAATTTTCCATGTGTAGTACCTCCCTCTACAGAGTGTTTGTAAATTTTGGTTTTTAGAGAGAAGAGAGAAGAAATGACTTAAAATCTGCTGGTCTCCTCTTATTTTCTTTCGGGTTGTTGGTTTTGTTTTGTTTTTTTGTTGGGAGAAGAAAATACCTTTTTTGTATTTTGTCTCTTATTAACACAACATAAATGCTGTGTTTCAGACTGCATCACAGCTCAGCATGTGCCTGGAACAGTGTTGGTGCCAACCTGGGACAGTTATCTCCAAAACTGGCATTGCCTGCTGTTTTGCTGTGCTATGCTATGAGACATGCTCACCTGTTTTCTATCATCTCTTGCTTTTCCTTGATGCTGTGATTCTGCAGCTTGCAGAGGTCCCAGTCCTGTGGGTTGCCATATCCTCTTTTCCCTGGAGTGAGCTGTGGTCCTTGCTGGTTTGCAGAGCAGGAATGTGGCACTTGCCTAGCTCCTGAGATCTTATGCAGAGATGGTATTTTCTGCTTGTTCTGCTGGGACGCCTATGCCTGGCTTAAGGCATGAACTTCACTGTAGTCTGGGGGTGCCTTTGGGTACATCCTGTGCCCTCATCATGCTGTCAGTGCTGCAGCCACTCTGGCTACTAATCTCATTCTGATATCTTCATTGTTGTGTTTTTGGCAATCCAGATTCCTCACCCAGGCCTGAGAATTTAACATCAGCACATTTGCATGACTGATCAGATTTGTCTCGCTTCTATGACGACATTGTTTCTATGGAAAATTAATGGATTCTCACGTTGTGTTTTTAATGGCTGAAACCACCTCCCTGCTCACCCTCCCATCCCTGAGCTTTCAGAGGGGAAGTCTGTAAACAGCTCAAATTAGCTATCCTCCATAAATAGCTCCCATTTCTTTCCTGCCTGCTGTCCATTTCTTTTTTTCTCTTCCAACAGTGCTGCAACACTCCTCTCCTGGTGTTGGTGGATAAAGCACAATGAGTAAAATGAGGCTATGTTTGCTTTCCTTGTCTGGCCTTTGAATAGATGTGATCTATCATGAGCTGCCCCTTTTCATCCAGGACCATGTGGTTTTAAATTGTTAGCCTGCCTTAAAGTTTGCTCCAAGCAGGCCTGGGTTACTACCTTCCTTTTTTTTTGAGGGTGCAGCTCAGTTAATGGCTCTGCTTTTGTTCATTTTTACCATGAGACAATTTTTTCTATGGGTGGGCAAGTGGCAGTGAATTTCCTGCCTGTTGGAGGTCCCCCATTCCCCTGATGCAGTGCTTGAGGTGAGAATAGTGAGGTTTTGAGACCTAGTGTGTCTGGCCACCTGAAGGAAAAACATCTCTCCCCTAATGATTCACTGAAATAAGCAGTGATGGTTTACCTTGCATTGTGGGCGTGGCTAGTGAAATGTCCCCAGCGCGGGGGATGGCGCTTTGCCACTGAACCGTTCCACGTGAAGCTAGAGTTAGAACAATTTTAAATTTTCTTCTGTTATCTCTCAGGTTATATTTCTCAGCTTAATTTTGAAGAATAAATCCAGTGCAAGTCCCGTGGTATGGGAATTACCTGAGGAGAAAATCTGACCTGGCTGTCTCCTCCCAGAGGACTGAAGCTGGTGGCCATGAGGCTCAGAACGTCTTGTGGGACAGCTGCTGAGAGGTGTGCAATTTTAGGACGCGGTCTCCTAGCTCATGGTACCAAATCCAGTAGTGTTGAACAAGAAGCTGAATGCCTGAGACAGAAACTGTTGGCAGCCAGTCCCCATGCCTGTCCTTGAGGTGATGCTGGGATAAGAAGGTGATCCCCAACCACCCTCAGCCTCAAATGGTTGATGGCTGAAAATCAGGGCCTGAGTTCCCCACAAGGCAAAGAGAAGGTCTTTCGAAAAATCCTGTTCCTCTGCCACACAGCTGGGCTGCACTCGATTTTCCTTATTTTCCTGCCTACTCCCAGTCTTGGCTTGTGCACTGGGTTGTGCTTGCTGCTAAAGATCCTGCCTTTAGCCTGACAAACTCAAAGTGGGGGAGTGTCTCTTGCTGAGAGTAGGTGAAATTATTTAGGACATCAACTGAGGTTTCTGTTCCTACCTTCTGCTTTTAGGTTTAGATACCTGGAGTACCAAACCAGCCTGGTACCTTAGTCAGAAGGTGATGTTTGCCAGTGGAATGGCTTTACATTAGTGTTTTGGTAATTGAGATGCTCTACTATAAGTAGCCAGCAGGGAACTACAAGGACCTGATCGCTTGGTTAGTTAGGACAAAAACGTTCTCAGTTTTTTAAGCAAAAATGGTGGATGTATGGAAATGAGGTGGTTGCTTTGAATTTTCCTGGTGGAGGAAGAAAAGGGGGCAAAAGAGAATCTGCTCTGTGCTGGCAGAGGCTAGGCTGAAGCAATGGACTGTGCAAAGTGTTACTTTTCTGGATGCAATTGTTGCTTGGGGCTTTGGATTATATTAGCGTGGAAAAAATGCCTCCAAGGGAAGGGACACAAATCACAGCTGGGCCAATAGGGAAGGAAAGAGGACTATAAAACAGGAAATCAATTTAATACTCAGTGGGTGTTTGCAGCGTGCTCACCCTTCCTTCAAATTGCCAAAGGAAAGATTAATTAAAGTTATATTGAGCAGCAAAAATGATGGAGGGGGTGAGATGGGGTTTATATGGTTCAGCTTTCTCCATAATTAATTGACAAAGGTATTCTTGGATTTCATTACCCAGAACCTTGCCATCGCCTGCTCTTAAAGGGCAACTGAAGCAATGCTGGATTTCCATGACAGCGTTGTTGCCTTGCAGGTTGAGCTAACAAGGGTCGCTTCATAGGCACTTGGGAAAGAGACCTCCTCTGTCAAATAGTGCCACTGTTCTGTGTATGGGTTCTATCATTTAGGATCAGGCCACAAAATACTTTCGTCTGCTTATGTTTGTTTTTTTCTAGTTTCCACTTGTATTAAGGTTGAGAGCTGTATGCACTGGAAAGTGGAGGTGTTGGCAGGGGATGGAGATAGCTGATGCCTAGGATTCATGTCTCTGCTGCCTTTATTTGATTACAATAACTTTTGAGTAGGGTGTGACAAAAGCTTTTGGAGGTCAGGGTTTGTCTAGACCACTTGGTAACTGTCAAACAGTGAGAGAATTGTATGTGGCTTCCCTTTCCCTGCATCGCGATCCAGCTGCCATCTGTGTCTTTTCTGTACTTTTCATGAAAAGCTGCACCTCATCAGTGCTATCTTTGTGAGAGGCTTTTCTTGCTTCCATCAGCTGCTTTTCTATGGCTATCATGTATTGCTTTCCTTCTACCTCTCTGGGGTAGACTTTGGAGACACTAGGGATTTGTCTTTTTGATGGAGTTTTAGAAGCCAACTCCTGTAAGCTGAGATGCAGCTCAACCTGCCAGTATGTACATATCTGTGACCAGAGCACTTCCTTCCAAAATTTCCCTTGAAGGCCTTTACTTGATTTGATGCTGGTGCTTCCCTTAAACCTGACAGAATATGAAGCGTTCTGGTCTTGTCCTTCTGAAAAGGAGCTGTGACAGTCCTCTCTGAGGATGTTGAAATAAGCAGGGCAAGAGGAAATCTCTACATACCATGTTGTCACAAGAGGAAAGCTCTGCTGTCTGTCCAAGGTCTGGCAGTCCTGGAAGTTTGTTTTCTCTGTTGACTTCCAGAAGACATGGCTGAATATGCTCAGGGCAGGAACGGAGACATGGTAGAACAGGCTGAAATTTGGATCAATTGGATGCAGCAGTTTCAGTCTTTATTTGCAATATGAGCACTGTTGCCATGCCCAGCTTCAGTATATCATGCATGATTGCTGTGATAGCTTGATAGCACCTGACTGTGGGACAGTGCAGACAAGAACTTTTTTGTTTAAAAAGTATGTGTATGCATAACAGTGTTTTGATGCAAAGCCAGCACTAGGTGTTCCTACAATTCTTTGTAATCTATGTGGTCAAGAAGGAGAAAAAGTAATTGCAACTTGGTGCAAATGCTGCATTTGACACTTCTTAAACCAGCTAAGACAGAAGAAACAACAGTTGAGCTGATTAAATCACATGAAGTTTACAAATCAAGGGTTCGTGTTTCATTTTAGTTTTGGCAAGGGCATCTCGCCAGTTGGCTTAAAGAGAGATACTGTGTCTCTTCCGAGTCACTGTTGGCATTTCCTCTACGTGTCTCTGGACTTTGTGTAACTTGGAGAACAAACAGACTTGTGAACACTAGCTCTGTTTAAAAGCAACTTCCCAGCACTCTCTTCTACAGGCTAGGAAGGTGTCCGCTCGTGTGCGCAGATCACTAAAGACATGGTGTGTGTGCTTAGTTGTCTCCCCTGGATGCTCTAAAGAGAAGATTGCTGCTTCATAGTCCACTAGCTCAATACAGTTAAAGGCTTGTTTTTGCTAACCCACCTTATATGCAGACTGCTTCTTCAAACACTAAGCAATTGCAAAGGGAGAGGAGTCCATGTAAGAATGGGATGATGGAATCATATCTGGTTGAGAGCTAGTCATTAGGGTGGGAGGAAAAGATGCTGAGCTGGCAGAAGTTGCACAGAAAATCTCACTTTGAAGTGTGCCACAGGGTGATGACATGCTTGTGCTTGACAACCAGCTGTATCTGAAAGCCCTTCCTGCCTTGTGAGAAAATAAAGTGCTGGATTTGAGCCTCCTTCCCAGCAGAGCAGAGCAGAGCATCCTGGCCATGGTGGATTGGATGGGAGCTGGGAAGGATACCTGTGTCCCTCAGGCAGCAGGAGCAGGCCAGGTTGCCTGGTCAGGACAGCCAAATGAGTTGCAGAGCTTGGTTTCACTTGCAGGGGAGTGAGGTCTATGGGTGAATTTAACTGCCTGGGGGGTGTCTTTGTGGATGTCTGTCTGCCTTGAGGGGTAGAGATCAAACTACATGTGTTTGTGTGTCCATGATAGCTTCTTCCTAAAGTCTGTTTTCTGCCTACACATAAAATGTGGCCAAGAGTCACTCTGCAGACTGCACGCAGCTTTCAGGGAGAAAAATTCGGAGATGCACAGCCAGATCCCTCTCTCATGTCCACATTGCCATGGAATATGCGCCGTCACCTAGAGAAGAAAACAGAGCAAAAGTGTCACGAAGCTCACACAGCTCAGTTTACTTCCCGTGGAAACAGGGACGAGTTAAGTCAATCCCTTGGGTTTTGCACACCATGTTACAGGGGATCAGCTTCCTTAAAGTCCTCCAAGACGTCCTGAAGTATTGGGCAGCAGACCTTCATCCCCCTGCAGTGCTCTCTTATGAAGGTGCAGGTGTTTAACCATTTCAGAGTCCACAGAGAGAGCTGCTTTGCTGCCTGTGGCATGGATTTCCAGGACTGTGTGGTCACAGATGCCCTCCTGCATTGCTTATCTTACCAGAAATGGGTTCATAGATCATTGTACTGGAATGACTGCTGTGTCAAAGTGGAAAGGATGAAGACCTTGAGTGAGGACGCAATGAGCAGCAGGAGAGTTATGAATTTTCAGATGAAAATATCTTTCTTTTAATTATGGCAAGCACTATTGCAAGCATTATTGCTCATTTCCTGGTTAAAATAACATGGTATTTAGCTCAGGGAGAGCAGAGCTGGGCATTGTGTAGGCTCATGTGTATGTTTTTGGGCAAACTCAAGCCCAAATTATTTCTTTGTTCCTGCATATCACCTTCCATAAAAAGAAATTCATTGAACATGAATCAGAATTTCTGGTCTAATTCAGTCTCCTGCAGATCACTTCCCAAGAGAGGGTGCTGTGGGAGCACTACACATGATAGTTTAGGTAGTTCAGGTTTCTGCAGAAGTCTGAACAGCGATTTGAACTATGATTCCCAGGAATATTTGGTGGTTTTTAAATATTTGTCGCTGTTTAGAAGCAGCCCATCTTCATAGACATTCTTACACAAAATGAGACAAATTTCTGAAAAAAACCAAACTGTGCTCCCGGGACAGGGAAACTTCCCACTGAAGACTGAATCACCAAGTCCCTATTGCCAGGAAACCTCACTGATGCTAGCCACCAGCTCTGGCTCAAAACACCTTTGCTGAGTGGAGGAGTTTACCACCAGAACCTTCAAGGCAGCTTATCCTCAAAGCTGGCCAGTGGGACTCTTCTAATCATTTCTACTGAGGAGAAATGAACAGATCTGGATACAAATGTAATGGCTGGATGTGGCAGGCTCGATGCTTTTCTTTCACTTGTTGCTGCCACTTACTTCCCATCTTCCTATGGCTTGAGTATTCAGTGCTCAGGACCTAACCCTATTTCAAAGTGTTGGTCTGGGGTATTTTTCCCCTCTCTTTGACTGGTTTGCACCTTATTTTGAGGCTTTGCAACAACTGTTGTTACTTTGTGCTGAGGAATGTGTTGAATTTTTTTCTTTAAGGTATAAATCTTAGCAACTGTGCCAGTGGGCAGTTCAGCAACAGACCTGTCTTCCTGCAAAGATAGAAATATGGGGGTGCTGGGACCTTTGATCTCTTGATTTATTTTCTTACTGTTGGATTACAAGGTGTTGGTGCAAATGAGAGTGTGGTCAGCCTTGAAAATTCAATCTCCCTGCACTCAGGCCTATCAGCAAATGCTCAAAAATAGCTTGGTATGGTTTTGCCAGTGCATGGATAGTAATATTGCTGTTTGCCAGGAGGTGGCATCTGTTGCTGTGTCCACAGATGACCAGCGCTCCTTGCCAGCAGCTCATGTTGCTGAGGTGGGAGGGACATTGTTTTTCCCTTGTGCTATTTGGATATGGTACAGTCAACTCCAGAACAAAAGGAGCTAACTGGTGCCCTAGGATCTTCCCATAATGTAGATGATGGAGAGAAGAGATCTGGATGGGGACAGGCATTGTGCCTTACAAATATGATTGAAATCATGGGTGGTTTAGAGCACATCCTTCGATTGCACTGTGAGGCGCAAAGGGACTGCGTGACTCATCACTTGGGTGACGCAGCTGAGTCTGGCACAGCTAAGTCTGACTCAGGCAGGCTGTGTCAGTTGTCTGACAGTGGCATCTGTTGATACCTACAGAATTAGAGATGTCAGGGTTAATTGCACAAACACTTCCTCCTTGTTTATTTTTGTGTTGAGTTTCTTTGGCCAGGTTTTGGTAGCAAGGAGGCTACAGGGGTGGCTCCTGTCCCACTGTGGCCCATGGAGGACCACAGGAGTGCAGAGATCCACCTACAGCCTGTGGAGACCCACGCTGGAGCAAGTGGATGCCCAAAGGAAGCTGTTATCCTGTGGAAGGACCATGATGGATCAGAGTCCTGGCAAGGACCTGCTGACCCTTGGACAGAGGAGCCCAGGCTGGAGCAGGTTTTCCTGGTAGGACCTGTAGCTCTGTGGGGGACCCACGCTGGAGCAGCCTGTGCCTGAAGGACTCCACCCTGTGGAAAACTGACCCATGTGTCAGCAGTGTCAGAAGACCTGTTGCTCGTGGGATGGACTTGCACTGGAGAAGTTTGTGAAGGGCTGTGTTGCATGGGAGGGACCCTATGGGGAGGAAGGGAAGGACTCCTCTCTCTGGGTAGCAGCAGTAACAACACGTTGACCATAACAATTGACCATAACCCCCATTCCCCATCTCCCTTTGCCACTGGCAGAGAGGAGGTAGAACTTGGGAAAGAAGGAGTGGTGGCGGGTAGATGTTTTTAAGGTTTGTTTTACTTCTCAATCCTGCTCTGATTTTGCCAGTAATAAACTTAATAAACATCCCCAGTTCCAGGCTGTTTTGCCTGTGACAATGATTGGTGCGAGATCTGTCCTGGTCCTTCGTGAGTCCTTCATTACATTTTCTCTCCTCTGTCCAGTTGCAGAGGGGAGTGATAAAGCAGCCTTGGTGGGTACCTGGTGTCCAGCCCACTACGGTCTGTACTGGCACAAGTAGTCATGAGGTACCGCTGCTTAGGAACTAAGCTATGTGCTGTCATCTACACACAGGGGTTGTGAACTCTAGTGAAAACCGAGTTTGAGTTATGAGTATTGATGAAGCAATTCTGAGGTATCTGCTTGGGTTCACATTGCTCTTTGTTCTCCATGCTTATTGCTGTATTGCACTGTGGGACACCTGCTCAGCAAGAGCAGCAAAACTGTTTCAGAACTATGCCAGAACTGAAAGGAAATCTGTCAATGTGATCTGTGCCAGCCAGCTGCAAATTCAGACAAGGTCCTTGAGCTGGTGACATACACAAGTTAGCGTGGCCCCACAGAAAGAGGGTCCTTTGGGTCATGTTGGAAGGCATAGTTTTTAAGCTTCATTCAGATCCCATTCAGCACCTAAAACCTGCCATTTCTTAATAAAAGCTTCAGTCAGTGAGAGTATAGGTCTGAGGTGGAGTAGAATGCAGGGAGCTTTCCTGGCAGGGAGGATATCCCAGTTTCCAAGGTATTTCTTTATTTCAGTCTCTGTCACAGCTGGTCCTGATGAGTGCTACAGGGAAAATTGCAGTGGTTTTTCCATGCAGTGTGACTGCTCTGTTGACCCGTGTCATCGGAGTAAATCTATAGCCTATGCTCATGCCACAATAGGGGCTTCATGGCAAGAAGTCGTGTCAGGAAAATGGATGAAAATTTTGCTCCAGCTTGGTGTCTGAAGATCAGTTTGAACACAGACATTGGTGTTGTTCCTCAAAGTTATATTCTTCTGCCAGCTCAATTGGCTCATGTACTTGCAGAACTTTGGAGCTGGCAGTGGTGAGGATGAAGGACACCCATTCCCAGGTATTTGTCTTGAAGTGTTAGAGATCAGCCTGGTTTTAGCAAATTGCAATAGCGTGTTTTGTTTTGAGATGTATTTTTAAGAGCAATGTTATTCGGTTTTCTATCTGAGTACCATAGGCTTGTTTTGATGATTTTTTTCCTCCCTACTTCTTGTCTTTGAGGGAGATGAAAAAAATAAAATACAAGAATTTTGTTAAAAGGCCTGGACAAAACACACTTTCCATGGAAAAGGAACATTTTAAACTGTTATGAACATTTTGTATTGAGTTCTCATAAGAGATAGCAAAATTATTTTTCCCCCCTGAAATCAGATTGTGCTACTCAAAACTAGGGAAAGGAGAAAGTGCAAAGAGGGAATAGGAGAAGGAAATTGCTTAGGGTTGTTGGGGGAGGAGAAGGGGGAGAACAGGTTGGAGGTAATTTGCAGAGAAGTGATGAAGTTTGTAGAAAGAAGGCGTTTTGTGCTATCACAAATGTTACTGTGGAAGATGGGGACTGTGAAGGCATTGGTGGTTTTGGGTCCTATGTGGGGGAAGCACCTGGAGTCTGTTCTCTGCCCAGAAGAAGGTGTTCATTTTTCCTGTGCCGTCTGCTGTACTCTCTTGGCGTTATGGAACCTCTGTGCTCAGCACAGAATTCAGACATCAGCATGTGGACTGTTTTTCTGGGAGAGAAATGTGCTGAAAACACAGACAGCTTGCCAGGCTGCTTTTTTAATTTGAGTGCGGAATTTGTTTGTCAAACACAGCCATCTTTCCCTGTTTCCCCAACAGAAAAACACTGTCTGGTTGCAGATGATGGGAGGTGGTGAGGTTAAGCATTCAGGTGGTTGGTGCAGGTTACTAGTCCAGCATAGACGCAAATGCTCTCATATTGGCTCCATCAGCCTCAATAAGAGCTGCTCTGTTCTTACTCTCCAAAGCAATTAATGCATCTTCTCAAAGAAAAGCTGGCATGCCATTGAACTGTGTGTTAAGAGTTTGCACCTGGGTGTACACTTCAGCGCTCTGCCAAGAGAAACACTGGTTTCCAAGCTTGTTAGCCTGCTGTTTGGAGATTTAATTTTTTTTGTTTGGTTGGTTTTTGTTTTCTTTTTTTTGGAAATCCTCCCACATTAAATTAAAAAAGGAGACCTTGGTAAAGGAAATCAGAAGGGAAGATTTGAGATGCAATTTGCCAGCAGTCTCTGAACTTGTGACCCTTTAAAATAGAGTACTTGGGCTTTCCTGTGGGACGGCTCTTGAAATGGAGACAGGCTTTCAGGCTTGTGTCTTTAGGAAGGAGCCTTTGACAGCACAGGAGAAGTTGCAGCACAGCATTCTCAGCTGGGACTTCCAGCAAGGAAAGTTGTTCAGCTGGTTGGGGACTGTGATAAATCATGGTTCCCCTGGAGCACACTGGGACTGCAGAAAGCTGGAAATAAATGCTAGGGAAATTCAGCTTTTGTAGTGAGCTATCTTTCAGGATGATGTATGGCTTTGTAACAGAAAGAGATTCCTTTGCTAGGGCTGGGAGAAAACTGCTGCTTTCCATTGGAAGGAAAATGTAACAATTCTGTTGGTGTAAATCCATGCTGCAGGGATGCTCTGAAAGATGTGCTTTGGCATGGGCTACCTTAGCTTAGCCTGAGAAACAGACTGTGTGGTACTAATAGTAAAGAGACACTGACAGCCCAGAGTAGTGGCAATTAGTTTGAGGCTGAAATGGAATGGTAGGTTTGATAGGAGGTAGGTAATGGGGGCCGTAGTTGGCCAGTAATGACTTATCAAATGTGACTGGGGAAGAAATTGGATGGCATGGGTTCCGATTTGCACCTCTGCCCCTTGACTGCCACATTGTCCTGAGCAAGAAATTTCTCTGAATGGATAAAATGTCTTCTCTTCAAATTGCAGTTACAGGAGCCTATGTCATTGCTTTCTTCCACTGACCAATCCAAATCAGTTTGGGACGTTTGGCTGTGCTGGTAGACTTGTTACTTAGTGGAGATCTGGCAGTTTTTTAGGTTCTTCTCTGCTCTGAGTGAGGGCTTGGATTGCCCAGAAGTTGGGAAGAGCCTGAGTTCTGTGTTTGTGTAGTAAGGGAAGTTCTGCCCTAGTTATAACTGATGTCAGTGTGTATATAGACTTGTCTGCTCTAACCACATCCTCTTCTGGGGCTGGGGCTGGGAGACCCAGCCAAAGAATTGGAGCCAGCTTCTTTTGAGACTGTCTCCCATTCCCCTGCCATGGCCAGGTAGCCAGGGGAGACAACTTTGTCCTAGGGAAAGGGAGAAGAAGCAGACTCACATGCTGCTTATGCCATCTGCCTCTTATGCCAGGACTCTGCTGCTTGTAGTAGGCAGTAGCAGGCAAAGACTTCTTGCTATGCCCACATTTCAGATCAGTGACACTGGCAAATGCTGTTGTACTGACTGAGGTGGTGAAATGCAGAATAGAGGAAGCAAGTGCTGCAACAACTAACACCATGTTGTGTCAGAGAAAATTCTGAGTTAACCTTTCATAATTCAATTGCCACAGATTTGATTGCAGGTTTCTGATGTTAAGGCAAAGGTCTGTATTCCATTTGATCTTAGCAGCAAAAGTGAGATGGTGGTAAAACCCATTGCTTTCTCAGGCCTAACCTGCTTTGATTAGTGGTGTTGCTAGTAGCAATGGGATGTTTTTTCCCCTCAAATAATGTAAATATTTTTGACTTAACAAGAGAAGAAAAAAGCAATTTCATCATATCTGGTCACTGTTGCAGAGAGTGACTTAGCATTGTTTCTTATCTGATTAACTGAATTCTCTTGAAATGTATCATCAGTTATTTTGCTTTGGTTTTTCTTACTTTTCATCAGCCTATACAGGCTCCTTTTGTAAGTTTTAACAGCTCCCTTTATAATCTGTTTGTTATCTCTGAAAGATCTATTATGCTTGGCCAACTGCCTCATTGCCTGTGTTTTTGTTCAATTTCCCAAAATGTAACTACACATTGTGCAGCATCAACTCAGTAAGGATACTCCAGGGGTATCATTTTTTTCCACTCAAATGATTTCTAGTCTGTTTCTCTGAGCTGTAAATGTCAAGTTATTAGTTTGTTTACCTTATTTTCCTGACTTCTGGCTGAAATTCAGATATTTTTACAAAATTAAAGACTGTGCAAACTCAAATCTAGGTACCTGATCCACAAGGGGA
The DNA here is from genome assembly GCA_013399895.1 of Serilophus lunatus. Lineage (NCBI taxonomy): Eukaryota > Metazoa > Chordata > Aves > Passeriformes > Eurylaimidae > Serilophus > Serilophus lunatus. Next base: position 719,502 of record VXBA01003201.1, read on the forward strand.
CAGTTTCTCCAGTGAAGTAGAAATGGTAGACTGGCTCTCAGCTTGGATTGAGAACAATGCAGTGTGTCTGCATGCTAATTGTGTGTATGAGGTCCTGAAGGCTGTAGCCTTTAGATATACACTAGTGAATTTGAGTGGTTCATTGCTGTCCTCCTGTATGCACATTGTTAGCAAGGGGATGGTGTGGGTGCAACATCTCGGTCGGGGTCTGAGCTGAGACTTAACTTAGTTCCTTCCAGGAACTAGGACAACGCTGGTGACAAACTGTCCTGTAGGCTTTAATGAAGAGTGGATACCACTAGCTGGTTGAGAGTCAGACCTATAACAACATGAGCTAATCATCTCATTTTGGTGGATCTACACAGTGACTTAATCTGTGTGCTGTTACTTGGTCTCCACCAATGTCCATTCTGTCTATACCTTTAAAACTGCAGTAGTGTATGACCTATTTCTGGCCCATGAAGTCATTGCCTTCTAGGTGCGATACAGGCCACAGAGGAATTGTACTTTCCTTCCAAAATAAAAACTAAACTAATTGCACTTTGTTTCTCTCCAGCTGCCTTTTTGGGAGATATCGCTTTAGATGAAGATGATCTGAAGCTGTTTCAAATGGACAGAACTGCTGACTTATCAAAGCACTCAGATGGCAACGCAAGACACACTTCAGGTAAGGGCAGCCCTCGGGAGGCACTGCCTTAGGGAGAGAGGACTTCCATTTCCCTCTTGTTGTCCGTTCCCACAGCCAGAGTGGTACGTGCAGAGCTTAGTTATGGGACTGAGGGTGGCATCTACCTCTGAACTTCGTTAGATAAAACACAAGTCACGATTTGATGTAGCCAGATCCTACCTTTTCTGCAGGAGATTTTCAAATTTACAGCACTGATCTCTTTCTATGCAGAACTACCTTTTTGCCATTTTGGAAGAAAATGTGTTTTAATTTGGGCTAGACCGTTTGGCAGGAATTTTTATTGTCCTTCTCCTTTTTCTTTCACTGTATGATCTTAATAGAATAACACATTTTTTCGGCTGTCTTCCTATGTAAAACCCACTGCAATCTTGTGTACAAACTGCATTTGAAGTTACATTCTAATTGAAATTAATTAACAACTATGTTGATTTTCTATAAAGCATATGCTTATGTTGTCCCCCTACACAACTCTTACGTATGCTCAGCCTCATGCCAGACCAAAGTTGTTTTTTGACTCAGGAGCTCTGACTGGACTCCAGATCTAACAGTCTCTGAAATGCTCTGCAGCTGGTTGAGAGGGCTCCCTGCAGTATTGTTGCCTCCACTTTACGCTGCAAGACAGAAATTGCTGGGAATCTGAGGTCTGAGAGATACCAGAGGGACTGGAGATAGAGCAGGTCAGGACAAACTTCTTTTCTCTCTTTGCTGTTTCACCTCTAGGTTAGCAAGTAGGGTGAAAGGTTGGGTAGAGACAGAAACCAGTAAAATTTTATGTTCACCTCTCTCCACGCAACTTGTCTTATATATCATTCAAAAGCACTGATGGCTGGTTCTGCTTACTTGTGACTGCCTATCTTGGCTTCAGAGCATCTAAGCACTGTCTAGGTCCTGTTCTGGGGATGAGTGCTCCAGCTTCCTGTTGGGATGAGTGTGGTATACTTTAGATGTTGATGGAACTCATGCAGGTGCTAAAATTATTGGTAGAGGAGAGCTGTCCAGTTCTTCAGATTATGAAAAGCTTCCTGGAAATGCTATTGTCCGTTGTTGTGTCACTTAGCCCATTCATATCATATTTTAGGCTGTGATACATTGTCAGTTGATAGGTTATTAGGAGTAGGTTGTCTTCTGAGCAGAAGATAAATCAGAAAATGAGGACTAAGTAAGTGGGACAGGCAGCATTCCATATCCCTTTTTCAGTTCTTGAAGTTAGATGGGGACACTACTAGAGAAGCAAAGGGAGATAATGTTTGACTGTATCAATTTTCTCTGGTAACTTTTTTAGTTGTCATATATAGCACATTTCTTTCACTTGGCACTGATGCTAGACTCATGCCATCTGGAAAATGAACTACATTTTATAACTCACATCTGTATCGTGTAATGCAGGTGCTGGTCTCTTACAACTGCGGCTCATGTGGTTAGACTGGCCTCTCCCTTGCACTTTTTGCTGGTGCATCATACAACACTTTGCATTAGGCACATGGAGATGTTGTATCACTCGTTTGCCCCTGTCCTCATCTCTGACAGACTTCATTTATACTCTGGGACAAATGACAAATGGGTAGCACCCATGACTGTGATGCTCTCTGCAGAGCATGCACAGAGGGATTTCTGTTTTCACCTGCCCTGCAAGGGGCTCTCTGCAGGGGCAGCAATGCTTGATTCTTCTCTTGTGGGGCTTGCTTGACACTCAGTGAATTGTAAGAGGGTGGTCCACTTAAACATGGTTGGGATTGGGATTCATTCTTCCCTGAGAGAAAACCCTGCTCTCTGCTTTATTTCTAGTGGGAAGAATGCAACCTCTGTACAGAAACAGCCTAAGACCTTTTATGAATGCAACCCCTTGAATTATAACATTTCAGAGTTTCCTAAAGCTGTTAATCGGATTAGCTGTATAGTGGAGGAAGTACTTAATACGTAGATCCAGACACACAGGCACTTCGTATCTGGGAGTTGCAGTTCTGAACATTATTAGGCCAGGCATTTTTGTTGCTCTGTGTTGTTTTCTTGTTCTCTGAAAATGCTGTTCAGCTGGGAGGAGGAGCAAAAATTGTGCCATTTGACACTGTTGGGCTGTTTATAGGTGTACACACTAGTAGCTTGTATGGAGCATCTGCAGCTGTCAGGCTCTGGAGGAAGAATGAGGTTCCTATGTACTTAGGGGTAATGGGGCACATGGTTCTTCTCTGGATCCAGCTGAAGCACATCTGCTTTAGTGAAAGCTTTGCCTTGGCTGGTAAGGGCTTAGATTGTCAGATGTTTCAAGTTTTCACCTTCTTCACCTTCTTCCAGTCGTTGTCTAGAAAACAGCTAGGTACTTCCATGGGCTCTTGAGAGAGAGGGAGGGGGCATCTGAGGAGTGTTTGCATTCTGCCACAGATCTCTGTTGTGAGCTTAATTTCACGGCATGAGTGTGCTCCAGGCTTGTTTTCTCCATTAATGTCCTGCTTGCAGAAATGTCATAGTTGCTTTTCAGACCCCGAAAATTTGTGAGCCTGCTTGAGGGTGGGATGCCTTCAAGTTCAGTGTTTCCAAAACTTTTCTCAGCAAATATTGGAGCTAGTGTTTTATTGCTGGTATCTGAAAGCAGTGGAGCAAATAACGTTGTCTTCCTGGTGAAGTCACAGAGTAGGGTCATGGTTCCTTTATTCTGAGGAACGCTGACTCAGAGCTCTCTGACAATCCCCTTGAAGAGTGCTCAAGTAGATTTTATGGTTAGGGGTGGTTGAGTCCTTGTTGCCTTTCTCCAGTGCTCCAGCAATGATGTCCCTCTTTGGCTTTGGCTGGATGTCTCTTTCTGGTATGCCCAGATTCTTTTGAGTGAGTGGTCACATAGGGAATTGATATTACACAGGGAATTTTGTCACTTGCATTATGTACTTAGATCCTTCTGGAGTGCAGCATATGACCTGAGAGTCCTTATTCATGTGAGCAGTCTCATCTGCTCTGAAGGGGCTTACTTTCCAAGAATTGCAGGAAGAGTACAGGTTGAGGAGCTGAAAACTGCAGAAGGTTTGGCAGTAGCATCTTGTGTGCAAACATCTTTCTCTGGTGCATTTATAAAAGTGGAGTTTTCTTCAGATCCTGTAGAGGGAAAGGCAGGCATGGTGGTGGTCTACAGCGAAGGGTAGCCTATTTAATACAAGTAGTTTTTAGATTTTCATGTTGATATCTGATGCAGTTAAAACTCTGAGATGTATGAGTAGAGGGTATTTGGATGCAGTGCAGAGTAACTGTGAGTCAATGCCAGGAGTTGTGCTCTTCTAAGAGGGCTCAGAGCTACCAACTAGTTAATTTCTTGTCTGGACCCTTTCATGATTTCCCCAAAGGTTTATTCCAAAATTCTGTCCTCCAACCCAATTTAAGATCATTTCAATTGCATGATTTCTCTGCTCCTTTTCACAGGTCTTTCAACCTCAGCTCTGTTTCACCTGAAGCTTAGTTTTACATTCATCAGTGATCTGGTAAAAGAGCTGTTTAAAAGTTGCACATTTGACCTTTCTTTGAATTAAGATTTTTCCAATTTTCTAAACCAGAGGGGTTTTTTTTTCCCTCATTGGCTCTTCTCCTTTGAATCTCCTAAAGTCAGAGAATTGCCTGTGATCTTTTTGTTACCTTGTATTATAAGAGATTCTGCAGACCAAATTATGCCCTCCACATCACCTGCTCATCCTGTTATTATCATCTATAATGCCATATAAAATCTGCCAAACAGGGTTTTTCTCCTCCCCCCTTAAAAGTGTTTTGCATCTAGAAGAAGGGACAAATAATGAGGGATATTGTTAAAAATGAAAGTCTTACTTTGCATTTAAAATGTGTAAGTTAGCTGCCTCCCTATCTCTGTTTCTGTGGGATCAAGTTTAGATGTTATGTTTACTATGAAAATCAGGTGCTCTTAAGCAGTGGTGTTGAAATAGATACCTTTAGGATTTGGCCCCATAGAGGGACAGTAATGGTTCAAACATAGTGAAATGAATCCGGTACCTGGAGATCTGCCAGTGAGTGCTATCTCAGCAAGCCCATGCATCATCAACTCCTAATCACTTTGATGAAAGATTTTTCAAAAAACTTTCAGTTTTGAAAATGTTCTCATGGATTTATTATTTTTAAACTCTAGTGAAAATATTTGCTTTTGCAATATAATTTTAGTTTAGAAGAAACTTAACTGAAAGCTTTGAGGATTCCTCTGCAGCAATGGGAAAAAGGAGGATCCATAGGCAGGCTGGGAAACTGCACAGGTCACCTCTCTTTGGGACCCAAATGAGTCCACTGGTGCATGGTGATTATCTGCTGAGGCATTAGCCACAGAGGAAGAAGACCTTATTTCTTGCCATGCCTATAGGAAGTATGTGTCTGCTTAATACTAAATGGCTTAATGTAAGTTTTTACAGGCATTTTAGGGATTAAGAGGACTTTTCTGATATATTACCTCTTCTCTTGATTTTTCTATCATGGAGACAGTTTTGAGTCCTGGAAGGAACCTCTGTAAGTGAGAAAGGCAAGTTTGTCTCTTCAGGGTTTGACAGCAGCAGATCAGAAGCCAGGGGAGTCTGGCTGCCCTCAATGATGCCATGCTGTGCTGGGCTTGCTGATGAGGTGCTGATTCTGCATGCCACTGCCGCCACAAATGCTTTTCAAGAACAGTCAAAACAGATTTTCTTTACCTCTCATCCTGAGAGGATTTTAGGTTCGTGGCTTTGATGAGGCCTTCACACTGCCACAAATGACTGGCAGAAGAGATTTACGGAGCACCTTTGCTAGCTAGAGTGAGTAATACTTCAGGTAGCAGTCCAGCTGGGATGGGTTATATTTTAACCCAGGCTTTCTCTGAAATCAGGCAACAAAGAGGCTGCTGGAGGCTCTGACAGCAAATTCATGCAACTAATTCTGTGACAAATGAAACAGATAGGAGTTCTGCATTAAACCTTGTCTTAATAAGAGCAGAAAGTTGATTTGTTGGCAACAACTCTGCTGTTCTTGAGTGTGTTGTGAAAATGCAGGCAGCTACTCTCTCGCTTTACCACACCTGCACAAGGGCCCATCTGCAACTGGATGCTTTGCTTTTGCTTGCCTATGGTTACAGTCTGTGGTTGCATTCTTGAGGTAAGGCATTGATGCCCATGTAAACTGTGATTATTTGCAGGACAGGTCATTGGAGTGCAGCATTCCTGCTGAGTTGTGCTGCTTAGCTTCATGGTGGAGTGTAAGACTTTTCCAATGGAATAGGTAAGGTGCTAGTGGCAGTCACAAGCAGGGCTTCTGCTGTTTCACTTGGTGAGAGGTTGCCCAGTGTAGAGCCTGTGGCCAGTAATAGTGCTGCACATTACATTTGAGTCCTCTTTGATGCTACTGAAGTGTTTCTGATGATATTTAAGTTACTGCAAAATGCACTTCTAGAATAGTGGAAAATCCAGGGATTTTTGACCATGCCCGACTGAGTTTCCAGGGAAGATCTGATTTATGGATTTGAAGGTGAGACTGTTAAATCCAGCTGACTTGTCACATGCGTTCCTGAAACTCAACTATTTTTCCCCTTGTAACTCATATTTGATGTTCTACTGTAGTGTCACTTGGCTCAGGGTGGAAGGGTTGGACTTGAGCATTGGTGGATTTCACAAAATTGTAGAATCATAGAATCTAGTGTTGCTTGGTGCCCAAATCTTAATTTAGGCTCAGAGCAAATCTATGGATTGTGCTAACTTAGTATGAGCTGTATTGGTCATAATTGAACAAATAAGTATGTACGTGCAGTAACGTAACCCACGTCTATGAACTCTCTGCAGAGGTCTGCTCTTCCACTGGGAAATCTTTAGTAAAGGTTGCTTCCTCCTGTGTGGGTAGAGGAACATCTTTGTTCCAACAGACCTGTCTGAGGTCTCTGTCCATCTGTTTGCATATCTCCTTTCAGTTTTCCACAACACGTGATGTGCACTCTAGGGATGTCTCTTTGCAATCCATACAGCCTCTCAGCAGGAAGAGGAGCCTCAAGAGTGGAAAGGTAGGTGCCTGGTGTCTGCCTGATGCTGAGGTTTGGTTGCTGTGCCAAATAACTTTCCTATGACCAGCTCAAATGTTTACCTTTTTTTGAGTCCATTCAATCAGGGTGTTTACCATAAAATTCCTACAGTTCTGTAGTTTGCTACAGCAAGGCAGGAGCTCCCCTTTGGAAGAATTGAGTAAGTCCTTTATTGCTGAGAGTGCTCTTGCTTACAGTGCTTTTCTGAGTTACTCCCTGACCCAAGTCCACATTTTTGTGCAATAAGCCAGTGATCTTTTCTCTGCAGAAAAGCAGATACCATGCTTTTTTTCTCCTAGCCCAGAGTCTTAATATATTTACAACCTTCTTAGACCTGCCTGATACTCTCCAGCACAAAGATAACTGCCCAGAAGTCCCACGACCCTTGGCTGATAAGTCTTCTAATTCCCCCTGTAGTTAAGACTCTCCTGCTAGAAAATTCTAATTTTTAGATCTGATGTGTCCACTAAAAATGCTTTTTTCTTTTGGATTCCTGAGTGACAGGTTGAAATCCTTTCTCGAAAATATTAAGATGAATTTTTCTCTCTAGTTGCTGACCTTAGAGGTGCACTTTTGCTAGTCACAGGAATAGAATCTTCCAGTCTGGTGCCTCATGGTAGAAGAGGAGAGATGATCAAGTCAAGATGCCAAAGCATGGGACATGTATGTGCAAAGAGGACAGATCTCCCTTGTAAGGTGGGGGAAGAAACCCTGACAGCGTGGCTGTCAGGAGCAGGGAAGTTGGCTTGTTAGCCACATCTGCCTGTTCTGAGGGGCTGTTCACTGCCTTCCTCTGCAGTGAGTTGCTGCTTGTGATGTGCTTGAATAGCAACAGGATCTCTTAGAGTCTTTACTCCATCTGCCCCACCAAAAGCTATGTAGGCTCCGATTTTCTTTGAACTAGGATCTTTCCAGTATGCCATATTACTTTGAAACGAGGTGGGACCCGTGGGGCTTGCAGTATTCCTTCAGACAGTTGGCTACAGTGTTCCAGACTTGGCTTGTTACAAGCAGGGAAATGAAGTCTATCTCCTTTTTCCCATTTGCTTGTGATAAAGGTCCAGCAGGGCAGGGTAAGGAGGCCCCCATGCAATAGGTGCTGAGTACACCTGAATGGGCAGAGCACAGCCTGAATGACATAGCCCTGCTACTTGCTCTGCATTCCCCATGGAATTAGATAGTTCTTTTTCTCATGTATAGGTTCCCAGTGGAAGCTGGTCACATGCACTACAAAGTTTGTTTTGTAAAAGCACTGCCTGAAACCTGAAATCAGGTTTTCTGGATGGTAGCCTTCCACCTATCAAAATAAGTGGTTTGATTTCTGCTGTGCAGTCGATGTTTAGCCCTATATAGCGGGTTTTTAAATGGTTTTATGAGCTCTGCAATATTGCTCAAATTAATCCATCCAAGAAATAAAGCTTTTTCCATTGTAACAGCTGAAGCTATTTCAAACTCTGTCACTTACTTATTCTTGGTGAAAACTTTAGTTGTGTTTATCTTGCAAGTCCAATTCATATGCTTCTTGCAGCAATCACTCAGAAAGGCAAGTAACTCAGTATCACTTGTCAAATGCTGCACTTCAGAAATTAAACAGCATGGATTTTGTTAACGAGCAATTAACATTCTTTAAGCACCCAAAGACATCTGCAGAAATGGTATCCATTGATGACATGGTGGAAGCTGCTTACAAACAGCCTTTTTTCTATAGTTTCTTTCTATTCAAAGTGGTGCCACCGTTGGCTCTGGGCGTAGCTGCAGCTTTGGGCATAGCTGGAGCAGTCTGGCTGCACAGATGATGTTGAATCCCTGCTGTTCCCTGCTTGACTCCGCCTGGTTTTGGCACCCAGCCCTACCTCATCACCCATCCCCGAAGTTCTCTTTTGAGTACATCTCAAGCATCTGGAAGCTGGTGCTGGATGGCATTATTAACCCTTTCAGGAGCTGGGGTAGTCACCATGTAGCATTTATAACATCTGATTTCTGTTTGCAACTGTCGTACTCTTGATCGCTCTTAATTAAATTTTCTTTTGCTCTCGGGTACAGCTGGTGTAGCACATTTGGAGGCTGTTCCTTTTACTGATGCCAGAAGAGTCTGAATGGTCTTTTGTGTTTAAGTGGAGGTTATTAAATAGCTTTATATTAATTAACTGTGATGCAGGAACACATGGGCAAATGTACTTGAAGAGATCAGTTTATCCATATGAAATTTACACTGAAAGTCAAACCCATTATCCTAATTGTAAAATTTGACAGTGCTTAGCCAATAACTTTGGAATTGTCTAAATCATGCATTTGCTTCAGAGCTGGGCAAATGCCTAATTTCCTTGAATATTTGGTTAAATGAAAAATTGAATTTGCCTCAAGTGCATAAACTGTCTTGTAATTTCTGAGCTTGTTTTAGGCAATTGAATTTGGAGGCAGAAACAATCAGTGAAATGTAGGGTCTAATAAGCTCTGAGAGCAGACATTGCAGGATGTTTAATTTTTACCTGCACTACTTTGTTTTATTGATGCTCATTGCAGTCTCTGCAAGACTGGTTGGGCTGTGTTGACTCTCAGGTTCTCTTCTTTCAAGCAGGAATGTTGCTGTGCCTACAAAATAAAAGCAGCTTCCCCCAGTCTGAAAAATGGCTGGAAGTTCCAAGAAGCAATCCATTGCCAAAATGGCTTGATGGGCAATAGCAAAACACTGCTCAAGGTTGATTCTGAGCAGAAAGGGGTTACATTTGGGAATAAATATGTTCACTTTCAGCTGCTCATTGAGGCCTAATTTGAAGAGAAGTCTGGTGCTTGTAGCTGCAGTGGACAAAACCCCTTTGCTGTGGCTCCCCTTTTCAAATGGTGAGGACAAAGTATTTATTCAGCTGTCAAGTGGGGAAAGAAAGCAAATTAGTTTTAGGCTGGAACACTGCACTATGTTTGCTGTTGTAGTTCTGAGGCCAGATGGTGACTTGGACAGCCTGAGGGAATAGGTAACAAGTTTCTCCAGGGCAAAGATCAGAAGCAAAAGGAAATATTCAGCTTATCTTCCTGTTCCACTTCCTAGAGAGGAAAAGAGAATGTGAGATGCATCAGGCTGTGTTAAGGAGGGGATTTGGCACTTCTTTTCCTTCAGTGTTGCTGAATCTTTGAGTCAGTTTGTGGCAGAGTGGCTTTGAGACCTGACTTCCCCTCCAAACTGCAGCTGTCCCCGGGATGGACTGAGCAGTGCCTCTATCAGCAGCTGTTGGGGGACAGCTTGCTGCAGTCAGGAAAGCGTCTCTACCACTTATTCCCCAGCTCCTTCATGTCTCTTTTAATGACAGCAAATAGTTCAGGCATCTGTTTCACCAAGGAGCTGGGACCTTGGGGAAGATGGCCCGAGTTTACCTAACGGTGGCCGCATTTCGCTTGTGTTCCTAAAGCTTTTCAAGTCCCACTTGTCCCACCTCAGTGTCGCTGATCCTTGATTTGGCAGTTGTTTTGAGATGCCCTTTAAATGAGCTATTGTGGAGCTGGTAGGTAACCAAGCAGGTGAGGTGTCTCTACTGTACCTACTTTGGCTGCTCAGCTGCCTGTTAAATCTGTTTCAGATCCCAAAGGGTAAGAATGCACCAAAAACTCTCCAAGAAGCTCCAGGACTGAGTTTCTGAATATCTAGGCAGAAAGAAAACTGGAAGAAAGGTCTGTATTCTGGCACAACACACTCTCGATGGAAGGAGTTTTAATTGCATTCAAACATAATTTAGCTTCCAGTGTAGTGTTTTCATTTTGAGTTAATTTTTATCCAGTATAAACAAGGTAGGGGGAAAACAAGAGGATTAGGAAGAGCTGTCTGGCCAGGCTGCAGAGAGCCCTGGGCTCTCCCTGGGAGCCCACAGCTGGAGTGGGGCAGGGGGCTGCAGCAAGGCAGCATGGGGAGCAGAGCATGGCTCCGTCCAGAGGGGCCTAGGTTGGGCTGAGGCTGAAGCAATTAGACTTGGCAGGTCAGAAGGAAAGGGATGTCAGCTGAAGAGGGCCAGGAGGTTGGTACTGCCTGCTAGGACAGTAATGGACGAACCCAAAGCAGTTCTTACAGTTCCCTTATGGCCTGCAAATTCACTTGCTTTTCTTTCCTTTCAAAAGAGAGACAGGAAGGAAAGTTGATTATTGTGAATTGAGAGGAATGTAGTGGTGAGGCAGACACCTATTAGGAATAGATCTCAATCCATCAGATTGACAGGAAATCAAGCTATGCATTACTCATTTGATATGCTGGGAGGGGAGAAGTCTTACACTATGTGGGGGACCTGGCCAAACAGCAGAGACATGCATATGGCCAAAGGTCTTGAGTACTCACTTTAGCTTTTAATTTTCCCTTGCCTTTAGTAAAAGTGCTATACTTGAAGGACTCTCTTACTGGAAGAAATCACTGAGATAACACAGGTTGTAAGCAGCTTTTTTCTTCCTTTCCTTTATCTCATTTATCTGACTTTTTACCCTAAACAGAGGCGATTGTTACAGAACAGAGGAAAAGGCCCCTTTCGGTCTTGGCAGTCCCTCCTTGTCTCAAGAGCTTTGCTCTCCTTGAGCATCAACTCTCAGATGAAAAGTTGGTGCAGAGGTTGGGTCAGGTTGCCTCCTTTCTAGCAATGCCTTCTTTAAAAACAAGATGCATCACAGTACAAAAGTGATGTTGCTACTTTCAGAAGAGTGTGGGGGGTGCCCAGAGAAACCACAGGGTGCTGGGAAATGGTGCTGCCTGCACTCCTACTCTGCCTACTGTGCAAACACGGCTGGCAAGCGGAAGGGTTTGATCCATTAAGTGCTTTACAGCTCATGTTTGTGGCAGCCCTGCATTTGCTTAGCTGTGTTCACCTTCCTCCCTCTTCTCATGAGCTTCCCTGGGAAGCCAGTGTCCTTCCCTGCACAAGCATTTGCAGCTGATGTGGAGATGACACATCTGCCTGTCAAGCCTCTGGACCTTGGGACTCTCCTGAGTTATTGCAGCTAGTCAGCTTACTCTGAATATGAAAAACAGATTCCTGCAGGGAATTTGAGGTTCAGAATTCTTCCTTCTTTAATTTATTTTTCTTTAAGTAAATTGAGGGAACTTCAGCTATTTCACTGACAGGAAATGCTGAAGGATATATCTCAAATCATTTGTTCAGATCTCCAGGGCCCAGGGCTTTATGAAAGGTTTTTGCTATAGACTCTCCACCAGCTCTGAGAAACATCTGTTCTGCATTCTAAATGCATTTTCCCAGAAGAACTTGTTTTAATAAAATCATCACTTTTTCTGTGGTTAGAAAATCTAGCGCAATAAGGTTTTTTCTATGCTAAACAGTTTTTGACCACTGGTTAATGAGGAAATTGAAAAGCTGCATGTAACATCGTTTGACTTATCCTGTTCTTCTAGGAGCTTCTCTGATGGTCATAATATGACTGTGTTCACCAGAAGTGAAACTCTGAACAGTGATGAGTGTTTAATTTTTACCTGCACTACTTTCTTTTGTTGATGCTTCATTGCAGTCTCTGTTTGAAATCTAGTCTCTAAGCTGTGGCATGTAACTAGCATATATATTGAATGAGAATGTGAAAGTGGGGTTCTAAGGCATAGTTAGGACAAGTGAATTGTTAATAATTTTTTCTATTTATTTTTTTGTAAGTGGATTGTGCCCCAGCTCTAAAATGGCCTTTCCTCCACAGTAAGATATATTATAAAAAGTCTTGCTATGGTTTGAGCCACCTGAGAGCAAATAATTATGTGCATGATCAAATTATCCTCTGCTAAATCAGAAATATTGGAAAATATGGCAAAGTCTTCAGTGCTTACCATGGATTCCTTAGTCCTCAGTGAAGCTGATGAACAAATGGGTGGTAGCTACCTTCAAAGTTCAGCTGTGGAGCCTTTTGCTTGTGTGGACAGCAACTAGGGGAGTGAAAACTGATGAACATGAAGTGATTCTTCTGTGATCTGGAGAGGAAAAATTATCATGGCTTGGACCTATCCTGAAAGTGGGTTTGGTTTTGATATGAACTTTTACAGTTTGGAAAAAAGGGAAATGTTGCAAGCTTCCCATCTAACTTCCCGTGTAAGAATATTCTGTGTTCTCAGGCTGCAATTTTTCAGACAACTACAATTCCTATTGTCAGTTAGTTGGGTTTTAAACTAAAATTCTAGATAAGCATAATCTGAAAATGACATATCTCAGGATAGACTGATGTTTCTTCTTTGCTTTTGGTTTTATAACTCACCTTGCCCCAGAATAGTGTTTTCAGATAAAAGCTAGAAGACAAGTGGTGCTAAAATGTCTTAGAAGTCAATTGCCTCTCAAGCAGCTTTGAGATCTTAGAGGAACTCAGTAGGAGAGTGGTAGGCATCTCTAGGCTCACTACATATGTCCTGATTCACCTGCTTCAGCTGCTTCACTGCTTTGCCTGGCTTTCCTCTTCTTTTTTCCGACAAGAAGCCTCTCATGGTCCATAAGCAAATAGAAGCAAGCACGGATGCTTTAGTTAGCAAAAGATCTGATTGCCCCTTCTTTAGTGGTTCAGACTACCTGGGCTAAAAAAAAAAAAAAGAGCATACCATGCTTAGCAAGAAATACCTTCAACCCTAAGTTGCATCTTGTCGAAGACAGATTTTTGGGGCTGATATATTACTACCTCTCCAAGTCCCACCTTCTCTTGTGGGAAGTATGGGCACTGAATGGAATCTGCTTCTTGCTCTTTCTTCAGGTTGCACATCTTCTGCCCTGTGCTAGTGGGGTATGAGGGAACTGCAAACAGTAGAGTTCTGGTGGCATGCTTTGTGCACTCTCTCTCTCTTAATATGTTGTCCTTTATTTTGCTTTCAGCTGAACAGCTTGGACTTCTTTTAACAAAATTGGATTTTCATTTTCCTCTCCTAGGAGACTGGGAGAAACTGGTTTCTCCCCAACAATGCCCCTGCCTGCTGGTTTCTGCTTTGCTGGGCCCTTACCTACCCCCTCAGGTTGCCTCTCTAGGCAATTTAGGCAGCTGTTATTCAGCCATGGTTGAAGGCATGGTGGATTTATCTCAGATTTGTGGTGTATTTAAGCTATTGGACTTTTCTTTCAGTCAGCCAAGCTCCCTTGGCAGTGCTGGTCTGAGAAACAGAGTAACAAGTTGTACAAGTGGACCGTAGCTAGAAGATGAAATATTCTCAGTTTAGGCAGAGGATCTCTTCTGTGTCTCTGCCAGGTCATGCACGGAAACGAAGTTTTCTAGTTAAGGAGTCAAGCAGAGTCCTGCTAGTGTTGTAGCTGTTTAGCAGGAAAATTTTTAGGAAGGATTGAATCACAAAAATTATGGGGGGGGGGGGGGGGNTTGAAAGAGCTTAGGAGATCTAGTGCAGCTCTCTGCATGGAGGCATGATCTAAAATATTCTGTATCATCCCTGGTTGTGGGAGAAGCAGAATGCCTGAGGAAAGGTGAGGGCTGGTCTAGCACATCAGCAGGTGGGAACTACTAAGTATGAAAATGATCCTGGGGATCTTGGTTACTGCTGGATATCCATAAAGACCAGAAAAGTCAGTCCTGTTTTGCTCATCTCATTGTGGATCGCTGTAAGCAGTAGGCCAAGCCTGCTTTTATTGGCTTTCCATAGAGCATGATGTTAAACTGAAAATCTCCCTTCTCCTCTTCATGGTAAGTGGGTTCAGTACATACATGGGCATTTCATGCCCTGCAGCAGTAACACTAGAATACACTCTGCTCTTGGATGTGACAGAGAAGTCCAGCAGAGAGGTACAATTTCAGGAATGTATCATGGGGACAACAGGACCTTCACATTGTCTGCAACCTATGTGCAGCTGCTTCCAGACAGAAGGTGCATTTCTTGGTTTCCTTATTTATTGGTTATGGCATATCAGTTAGTTATGTTTGTTTTTCTAGGATCCTGCACTATCTCCCTTGGAAAAAATCAGAATAAGACTGAATGACTGGCAAGTCACTTTAATCTTTGGGATATGTTTAGGCATCCTGATGATAGGAAATGTCTTAAAGCTCAAATGACTCAGAAGTGGATCTTCCAGAATTGTCACGTTTGATTCAGAACAGCCTTGTGGGAGAGAAGGCTGTAGGTGCTCCCTGCCTGTATGAGTGAGATTAGTAGTGTTACAAAATATCCGGTGTATCTGCACACCCATATCTGGCCTTTGTGTAGTGCTCTCCCCTTTTCATCAGCTACACAAAATACGCAAAGATGTTGTAGATTTCATTAGTCACACTAGTTTATTCAAACTTCTTTGCATAAGAAACCAAGGCCTGCGCTGATCTCTGGGAAAGAATGTGCTCACAGCTTGGAAAAGCAGTGTGTGCAAATGACACTGCAGCACGGCAGAGGTCAGCAGCCCGGGTGCAGGAGAGGGGCCCGGCTGTAGGGTTTGGTGCCATCATTTGCAATTCAATCCCATACAGCTCCTTCTTAGGAGAACAATTCACTAAATACAGAGTTGGTCTTTTTCCCTAATTCACCATATAATTCACCTCCCAAGTTCAATTAAGAAGCAATATGTTTGTGACTGGAAGCAAGCTGCATTTATTTAGAAATACAAAATTATCCTTTGCCCCAGCAGACTGCATGCCTTAATAATTCTGGTGATGAATGGCTAGTTGGGGTTTCCTTTAAATGGAATGGGATATTGTGTGAAGAATAGCATACTTTGGGGGGGGGNCAAAATTGAACTGAGAAGAGGAACTTTTGTTGAGCTTGGGCTCAAGGAAGTGACGAGGACTGGGTATGAAAGAAAACAAAGGGAAATCTTAGGATGGAACACTGAGGCTGGAAAAGAGTGATAGAGTTCAGAGCAATCCATCTTGTTGAATCAGGCTTGTTCCTGTTCACACATCTAGTGGCTTTTGTCCAGTCAAGCCCTGTTAAACTATGGCACTTCCTTTGGGAGACAATCCCCTGATTTACTATGTCTCTTGGACCAGGAAATTCTAACCTATAGCCAGCTGCAGTCTGGGTATTTTATTTTTTTTCTGGTTCATTTTGTTACTGTCTTTCATCATCACTTTCCTGATATTCTAGTTAGTTATAGTAGTATAATGCCGGGGATTTGATCCTCTCAGTCCTTCTCCAAGGTATCAGGGATATACTTCTTCCCTCTTGGAGGGGCTTGAGAAGAATTTGCAAGAAGCCATCTCCACAGCAAAGGAGAGTTTTCTAGCTGGCAAAGGAAGACTGGTTCAGTGTCTGGAACATGTCCAGCTGTCTTGAAAGTGAGACGTCCCTCTTGGAAGTGTCCACACTGCATCCAGCAGTGCTGTATGACTAACATCTTCTTTTCTCTGTGTGGCGGTTTGCCATGTTCTTTGGGCTTTATCTTGCCACCGAGAATGCATAAACTTGCTTTTGCTAATACCTTTACAGAGATCAGCTCATTCCACCTCTTTTTTGCTTACAGGGGGCCCACAACACCAAGATAGGGAAGGAAGGAGAGAGAAGGTGGTATCAGCACCACCTTCTTAAGGCTGCAAATGTAGTCAATGCTGGTTTTATTTATCTGTTATATGTTTTGCTGTCTCATGTGTTGTGCTCACTCAGCCTAGGCACAATTCTTGAGTTTTCCTTCCTCCTACAGTCACCACGGTGAGCTTTCCTGCCAAAGAGATGGTAGTTGGTTTTCCATGTTGGGTCTATGACTGTGGGCTTGCTGCCCAGGTTTCCTTTGAAACACAAGTGTGAACAAGTTAATGTTCCTTTTACTCAGTTTCTGGCAGGGGGCGACATTTTAAACCTTTTTCTGTGGCAGAATGGATACAGTTCTGAGGGAAGATCCTGTTTTTACATCATAGAATCAGAAAAACTAAAGTACTGGGCTATTGACAAGTACTGTGGTACCTTAATGGTCAAAAGACTGGTAGGGGCTATAGACAAGTGACTCTTAGCAGTGTGATTTCACTAGTGGGGGGAGGAAGCAGCAGCACTGTCAGGAAGAAAAAAGGCACAGTGCTGATACACAGATGCCATGGAACTGCTGCCATTTCTGTGCCCAACAGCTATGATATCAAGCAGTCAAATCCCTCTCCAGCTTGTTGGTGTCTGGTGCAATCACAGTAATATCATGAAGTGGTTTTCCATGAGGAAATAGGAAAGCCAGGCAAGAAAGCACTCGGAGTGGGACAAACCAGTTTTGTTTTGGTGACTGAGCTGGAGGAGGCCATGCCCATGGACAAGGTGGGGACCTATGTGTGCCAAGCAGGGCTGTTCCAAAAGAGAGGGGTATTTGATGCTGGATGAAGGACAAGAAATATCCAGGGGCTAACATCACAATTCTTCTTGCTTTGGTAGCCAGTGGATAATGACATCACAGAGAAGGACTTTTACTTTCAGATTAAGATGAATTCAGGGAAGATGTATTAAGAGATGATAAAAGTGTATTTGTATGAATGTAGATAATTATTTGCCTTGACGGTGTACCTTTTCTAATTTGAGATTTAATAGTGGTAATTACTATTGCTACCATCCTTGTATAGCTCCTGTTCAGAGTAAATCGCCATGAAATTAGCCTTCCCTAGAAGAGACTTCCTGCTTATACAGTATATGCAGAAACTAAGGAGAGGGAATGAGTTGCAAGGTGTCACTGCTGGCTAGGAACAAATCCACATGTAGTCCATACTGCCTGTACAGGGAAAGCAGACAGTACCTGTGGCCAGCAGACCCCCAACAGGCGTCACTGATAGCTGCTGTCCTTTCCACATCAGAGCTCTGCCAGCCAACTCACCAGAGATGTGTCTCTGCTCTTTTTTCCTTTACAGGAGGCCTGGGAGAACAATCTCTTGTGTCAAGTGAGAATGCCACTTCAACCGATCATAGTAGCAAAGCAGTTAAAAAGGGTAATGTGGTACCCCACCCAGACCTTTGGGTATCTTTTATTTACTTTTTTTATCCCCTGTAAAAATGTATTTTGTCCCGTTGTGTATATGTGTGTGCCTCTGTGCCTGGAAGGACAGCCCTGCCCAGGCACCTGCATTTATTGCTGCATACTCTCTGAAAGGGTGGGTTTGCCTTGTATAGTGTGGTGGATTGGCCCCAGCCAGGAGCCAAGCACCCAGTCACTATTTGTCTCCTCCAGCAGGAGAGGTGAGAGATCAGGAAAAGCAAAAGTGAGAAAACCCATCAGCTGAGATAAAGACAGTTTAATAAATGAATGAAAAGAGAAAACATAACCAAACCAAGTGATATAAAGACAACAAGCAGCTCCTGCTAGAAGGATGTGTCAGGCCTCTCTAGGGGCCACTGCAAATTTAAGTTGCTAAAGGCAGAAAATTTTAGCAGGAATTAGGAGCAGTCAAGAACTGTTGCAGGACTGCTGCAGAGAATTTGCCCAAGAAGGTACTGGCAAGGAATGGAAGTGTTGCTGATACAGAAGTGTGGACCCAGAGTGCTCTGTGTGGAGCTCCTGCTGCACTAGGCACAGAACAACATGAAGCAAATAACTCCTTGCTTGGCTTTGCTGGCAGGAGCTGTCTGTGTGCAAACTGAGATTTTGGAGACTCCCAGGAGCAGTTTGTGAATGGAAGACAAGACTACTTCTGTCTTGAGACCCTCTCCCTTCTTCTAACTGTAGCCCTCATAATGCTGGTTCCTATGCTGGAGCCTGGTACCAGCAGTACCAGGTGTATGCACAGAAGGGGAGGGGAGGGTGATTCTTCTTTCACTGGGAAAGCCCCCATCCTCACAGTATCTGCCTTCCACAATCCAGCAGTTGGCTTGAGGATGAGGAAGTTTCTGAAATGCCAGGTGCAACTGGTATGCCAGGGAGTGCTCAGGAGGAAGAGGAACAAAAGGCAAGTTCCTGTCTTTGTCCTGCAACTCAGAGAAAGGTCTTCAGCAGAAAGGGCTGGGCCTGGTGGCACAGGAGAGAGGACTTAAAGTTCATTATTTTCATCTCCCTACACTGCCTGAATTTCCTTCCCATTGTTTTGATCCCCTCAGCCTTGACAGTAGTGATTTGCTTAGTTTGCTTGCCAATGCTTAGCTGGAGGGATGAATGGGAAAAAAAGTTCTCAGCAGCTCCTCTAGTCGCTAGAGGAAGGTCTTACCAGGACTTGTGCCTTTTCATAACCCAGCAGTCCATGTTCCTGACTTGGAAAGCAAAGGTGTAGCTGGTCTTGCTGATTTACATATGAATCACAAGATCACAACAGGAGCTTAGATCTTGTCCTCTTGGGCTTCAGAGAAGTCTACCAGCACTGGGGAGCCACCATCAGCAGTGCTGCTCCTCAAGGTGACAAGGAAGTTTACCTTGGTGTGGCCCATTAGGCCAGCACTCTCTGAGGGCATAACGACCCCTCTGGTCTCTTACTCCTTTGCCCGCATCAAACTAAGGCACTGGTTGTGCAATGCAAGCAGCTTTTCTAAAAAGCAGTGTGTCTACACAGTCGTTACACATGATAGCAAAGCCCAGCTAGACTATGGCTGCTTTGAGGATATGAGTTGCCCATGGCACATCAAATAGGAGGTGAACAGCCAAGAAGCTTTGAGTAAGGGATATTTTCTCTGGTTCAGACACACATCACATTAAAAGTGCAACTCATGTAGGTATAACCACTATCTTAGCAGAGCTGCAGCAGGACAAGGTACCAGGTCTGCCTAGAAGTTTACGTCAGAGCTTAAAACCCCCGTCAGGTTTTAAGGCCAGCACTGAGCACCACACAGCCAGGGCTCCTCTACCCTTTATAACAAGAAATTAGATGTGTTCTGCTTTCCCTTTTGTATTTTTGCTTATTTTCATTAAAATTAAGAGATTCAGCATGGATGGAGGTTTGTGCCTCATCATTTCTATCCTGAGCATCCCTCCTCTAGCAGAGACTGTCTGATCTTCGTAGATTTTCCAAATCATCCAAGATCTGGTATGTGAAACTAAAGTAATACTTTTTAGCCTTGAGTCAGGTTTCAGTGTAAGGGGTCTGTCGAAGGAGTCTTCTGAAGAAGGGGTCTTCCAAGGCCAACTCTAATGAGTAGTCGTTGCTGTTGTGAAACCAACCCTAACAGGATTCTCTGCAGATCAGGATGAGTAGGGCAAGTTGAGAATATACGAGGACACTTGGGTTTGTTTGATCTCTACCTCGTGTTCCCCTTGTTTAAGTACTGTGTCCCAATCTATGAAGTTGCTGTTGCAGGGTGAGTGGCTAGAGGCAGGGAAGGATGTCCTTTTAACACCTTTATGGGAGAACAAGTTTGGCATAGTGCCTATGACAAGAAGGGTCAGTTTTCTACAGATTAACTGTCTCTAAATCCCAAACGAATCACTGGCAAACATGGTTATGACTTCTGGTTTGGTGTAACACCTTCCTTTTTCTTTTTATCTCTTTTTCTGAAGCTCCAGGGTATTATTACCTGAGGGCTGCACATGGAACTGAAGAGAATTTAAACAGTGTTGCCACTCTGTCTTGCAGATGGCAGGCAGAACACAACGCTTGCAAGGAGACCGAAGAGGAAGGAATATAAAGATGAGTCTGGGATGGATGCACACTCCTCTCCCAGAGTGCGCAGGGCAACCACATCCAGGGCTGAGAGGATCTGGCCAGGGGGGGTCATCCCCTATGTGATCGGAGGAAATTTCACTGGTCAGTAGTGAAAGTATTGCTCCCTGTTTGCTCAGGGGTGTGCATTTCAAAATGTGTGGGAAACCTCTGGAGCAGTTTTTCCACAAATGACTTGGGCCCTTTGGAATCTCTCTCCTGAGGTAGGGTGGGCATGTGGTTGCACAAGGAATTGCACACTGTGGAAGCCTGAAACAGGTGTCTAGTGAGATAGTTCTTCTCTTGAAGTCCAAGAAATAATTGAGCGACTCGGTCACTTTTCTTCAGGGGCCAGCAACCTGTGGGCTGTGTTTCTAGAAGGGGATTTTCTCTGCTGTTGGAAGAGCAGGAGCAGAAGTACTCTGGGTTGTTTTCTGAATCCGCACTCAGAGAACTTTCCACGTGCACTCTGGTTCCTGACCTGCTGTTTTCTGTGCGCCAAGCTTCAGGGTCTCCTGTAGATTTGAGAGGGAAAGGAACAGTGAGCTGTGACCCACAGCAGGTGAAGACTCTCTAAAGTATCGTTTTTAGGATCTCTATAGCTTCTCCTGGGCACTGTCCAAAGTAAAATGTCTCTTGGGGTGCAGCGAATCTCTTGCAAGTCTCTCGTGTGAAGCAGACAGACAACTTGCTCTGATGCCATCTCTCCACAGATAAGTGATTCCCCGTGGGATTGTTTTCCTTGACTAATGGATGACAAATGCTCTGTGCCTCACAGCTCCTTCCTGTCCTCCCCCAGGCAGCCTCCACCATCTCCCACTTAGGTCCAGCAGACCATACTGCCTTGGGCTTCCATGATGTACTTTGTCCCACCACCCACACTACTGCCAGGTGGCCTTTCTTGTGGCCTTTCTCCACTCCCTACTCCCTTTTGAGAGCAGCAGCCGGCTCTGCAGCCCTGTGTGTACAGGAGGCTATTCTGGAAAGGCAGTCCTGTAAGGAAGCTTCCCGAGGCTGTGTACCGTTTTGGGGCATTGCTTCCTAGCTGTCTGTATGGCTGTTCTGGATGCTGCTGAGTGACTGATGGAGGTACATAGCTCACTGGAAAGGGGGACATTTTGAGGACCATTTCTTGCTAGTATGAGAAGGCATAATACCCAACTTCTCAGATGTCTCTGTTGAAGTCCTGAGTTGTTCAAGTCACTTAGAGCACAAAACAGCAGTGTATCTCCACACCTTACACTGTACTGAGACTGCCTGTAGCTCCTATGTAGCTTTTGCTTCTAATTTTAAAGACAAACTATCTGACAATAGCTTTGCCTTAGTTTTGAGAAGCATCTGTAGCACTCACGAGATTTCTGGGTCTTGAAAGGTGTGTGTGGTCATATCACTTTGTGTCATCAGTGCAGATCTGGCACATCACTGATTAGCTGGTGTGAAGAGCAGAACATCCAGCAGAAATGCCAGAATGCCCTGTACCTAAAGAGGTGACATATTTTATGTGCACAAATATTGATGTGCACAGCCTGTGAAGTTTGCTACCTGTTTAATTAGAGAAGTTAGTTCATCAAGCACAAGGGGAGAAAAGGATGATACAGGAAGTTAGGGCTATAGATGGAAGTGGGTCCCAGATTGCTAGAGGTGTCTATGGGCATAAGATTGACTGTTGGAAAGTTTGACTGTTCCCATATCCAGATGAAGTCCATTAGAGACTTTTCTGAAAGCCAGGCCTTCACCCTATGCTCTTCTTGATTTCTTTTTCAGGAACGCAAAGAGCTATCTTTAAGCAAGCAATGAGGCACTGGGAGAAGCACACTTGTGTGACATTTGTGGAGAGAACTGATGAAGAGAGCTTCATTGTGTTCACATACAGAACGTGTGGGTAAGTGATACATGCATTCCTTGCAGCTGTCTGTACTGCAAACAGTGACAAACGGCTTTGCAATTCTAGCCTGGAATAGACCAATAGCTACAGTGGAGAATCTGTCACAGAGATGCAGCTGGTCACTTCTAGTAAGGATTGCCAGGACAGTTTAGCTTTAGATTCTTTTTCTTGGGATCGCACTTAAGTGTATGCATGCATTTTTATAGATATGCACTTTTTTCTTTATCTTTTCTTTATACATACATGTAAAGTATATAAGTATAATGTATACAACTGCTGGCCTGTCCTGAACCCTGGCAGATGCCATCCTCTGATCCATGTTTCAGACTTCCACAATTAACTCATGTGCTGCATGGGTTTGTGGGTTTTCTTTTCCAGGTGTTGCTCATATGTGGGACGACGAGGAGGGGGCCCTCAGGCTATATCCATTGGAAAGAACTGTGACAAGTTTGGCATTGTGGCTCATGAGCTGGGTCATGTAGTGGGGTTCTGGCATGAACACACACGGCCTGATAGGGACCAGCATGTCACAATCATCAGAGAGAACATACAGCAAGGTAAAATTTTACTTCAGTTATTCCACCTGGCTTTTAGGTGGGTAGAAGCCTTTCTATCTACACCAGGGAAAACCCTAGTGGTCCGTGAGCTGGGATGAAGAAGAAGAAATATTGCTAGTTCTTGTCTAGAATAGGGTTTAAAATAGTTGGATGTCTAGTCAGAGTTGCTGGAATGTAGTAGCATATCGCTTTCATTCCAGGCTCCCAGATGTAGAAACCATTTTTTGGTGGGGGTTTTTTGTTTGTTTGTTTGTTGTTTTTTTTTCTCTCTGTAAGTGATTGGTTTCTTTTCCTTTTTGTTTATCATCACAGGTCAGGAGTACAACTTTTTAAAGATGGAACCTGGGGAAGTGAACTCACTAGGAGAGACCTATGACTTTGACAGCATCATGCACTATGCTAGGAACACATTCTCCAGGTGATAATCCAAGGTTATATGTCCTTAGGACTATTTTTGGTACTTGTAGTTGGCTCTGTGGGATATGTACAGCCTCGAAGGAGATCTTTGATCTATTGTGGCAGTTTCAGTGAGCTCTGCTGCATTGCAAAGCATGAAAAGTATTTGAAAAAACAAGGTGGGTGGAGTATGGTGGACTCCTGTTTTCCCCTTTCCATTATTTTTACTCAGTAACAATACTGGTAATCTCAGAGACCTTCCAAAGCCATGCTAACATTATTTGCAACCTTTCCAGGCAGCACATGTATCTGTGTGCGTATCTGCCCATGCACAAGGTGGGCAATGCTAAAATAAGCTTTGAATCTCTTAGTTATCCAGCTTATGCTTTGAAGTCAGAATTTTGCCTTCAGAATTTGAGTCGTTGTGCCAAGGGAGAAGTTAACTCTAGATGGTGAACTTTAATTACTTGGGGTTTTGTTGTTGAGGTTTGTTACCATTTGTGCATATTCTTTAGATCATGGCCTCTATACTATTGGTTCTGTGTGACTGGGTTTTTCATAGAGAAGTTATCAGTCCTGTCCCAGCTATTTGGCCAACTTCTATGTGGACTGTTTGCCCTTGACTCTCATCCCTCCAGACAGAGTCCGTTTTCTGATCAAACTGCTCTACCAAACAGAGAGGTGAAATAAACATAATTATTTATGTCCTGGATTTGGGATGAGAGTACTGGATGACCAGCTTCATTTTGCTGCATTATTTGAAGTATTTTTCCGTAAATCCCCCGTTGCTCTTTTCCAAGAGCATTCTGTCACACTATAAGTAAAGGAGTTGGAAGGCAGAGCAGAAATATGCACACTCTTGACAACTTTTTGTTGCAAAAATGAAAGATGTCTTTTGGAATCTTTTAGTTTTCTGACTTCCCAATTGTATGAAAGGCCCAAGCCTGTTGTTTTCTGCTTTTATTTTGGCAGCTTCACATCAACCAGTGGAAAATTATCAAATAGGCTGAAATGCTACTTGTTCTGGGAGGAGGAGATGGTGTCTAGGCAAGGGTGTCTTGCAGGCTTCAGAGATTTCTTTGGATCAGATATCCAAAGCAAACATTTACATTTTTTTTTCCCTTGAGGCATTTGCTGGACCCTTCCACATTTGCTAAACTCTAAATGGTTGGAATTGTCTTGCACAAAAGCAGGATTAACTTATTGCTGCCATTTATATTGTGGATGCCTTTGTGTCTCCTGAAAACCAGGGTCCTTCAGAGCACCACTGGGCTAAAATGGGATAAAAATTGCAAGAGTCCTTCTAAATTTAAATTGGTGCTTGATAGGATTTTTAAGTCTGTTTTCTTCAAGCCCTTTGTCTCTGTGACCCCTCCTCACCCCAGCAGCAGTCTTTGTGCAGTAATTGAACTGAGCACTAAGTGCCTCTGTGGACTAATTGTGCTCTCACCAGAAACAGACAGTGCTGGGAACAGGATTTACTTTACCAAGACCTGTCTTGACACCTGCTCCACTAAGGGGAATGATGCCTTGACCAGTCGGTAGTGATTGGTGTTGTATGGATGTCTCTTTCTCACTTCACTGAGCTTTGCGAGCGCTGCCCGTTTGCAACCCAAACTGACAAAAGCACAGAGCCCAAGAAGATACTAAGTTCCAGCAAGTTTCATTAAGATCAGTAGGTAGGAAAGGGAGAGAGTCTCTGCATGACCCTGCAAGGGAAGTGCTACAGTGGGTCTGTTAATACATTAGCAGACAACAGAAAGTCTACACAAGAAGAAGATGGTGTGAGCACCTGACCAGCGGAGACGGGATGTGTGAGTGAGGAGGAGGGGAAGGACACAGAGCCATCTGTGACTTACTCTTTTGTGGCAATTCTTAACTGGCAATCAGCACAACCTTGATGTTTATAACTTCTGTCAATATTGGTGATAGCAAATCATATGGTGTCTGCCATGGTCAAATGCTGCTGTAAATCCTGGGCCCTTTTTGTTCTAAACTTTGTAACAGAAAAGTACAGTTTATCAGAGACATGACTCCTGGCAGTGGAAAGTATTTCCAAATGCACTTTTGAGAATTGCTGTAGGAGTCGCTCCTCTTTTCATTTCACAGCAAAACACTTTTCTCATTTGCATCTATGGATTATAGGAATAGAAGTATGGCACAAGAGACTGTAATGACAGCAGTAAAAAGATTTTGCCACAGTAATTTCTGTTCATCTATGTCAGAAAGTTGCCTATTTTCAGAGTGAGGCTGCAGACTTTTATTTCCTGGTGCATTCCTTACAGACATGGCAGCAATCTAAACTGAATGTTGCTGTCTCATTAAACAATTTCTTTTACAGCTGTCAAGATCCATTAATGGGAGCTTGGCAATAAGAAAGTTTAAACTTCCACAGAGTCCTAAGCAAATAGTGGGTTACCTTAATTCACTAAGCTGCTTGCTAGTAGATATGGCAGCACAGTCTGGAGTTACAAAACAGGATGCAGGTAGCACTGCCTGCATATCAAGGGACATCTTGATGTATTTGCAAGGCACCATCCTAATCCCGCAGAAGATGTATACACATCCTCCACAGGTTTTATTGTGTGAAGTAGAGTCATGTTGTCTCTCTTATGCACATGGGAGTATGAATATGGAGTTGGGACAGAAGGTAGCTGCCTGCATCTGGGTACTTAATCTGCCTTGAATATCTGCTTCCTTGAGTATTGTTTAAGCACCTGTATCTGTTGCTCTGTATATTGGGACATGACTGTTTAGCGTTTATTGAGATCAGATGATAACTTCATAACATTGGCATGACACTTTACACATTTAGGGGTGTGGATGCTAATGACTCTTCTAAGTGTCTTCTGTTGTTCTTAGCTGGTAGGAATGATGGGGTTTTGTGCTTGATTTAGTGCTGCATTAGGCAGTTAATGCATGTACTGACCATGCCTGGAGAGCCAGAATTCCTGGGTTCTTTTTCCACCTTTGGGAGGAGGGATTAGATGTCTTATCCAAGAATGATTCTGGTGGTAGACTTCCTGAATCACTTTACTTAACGTCTGCTTGGTGTTAATTTCTGAGTCAAAGTATTTGCACACTTAGAGACACTCACCAAACGTGCAACTTAACATTCTAAATGTTGTTAAGCAGATGAGGTTTGTGTGGACCACATGAGACTTCTGGGAACTATGTGATATGGGCTAGACAGACTCTCCTCTGTTCTTGGTTCTTTTAATGGTAAAATGAGAGGACCTATACTTACCATTTTGTAATTAGGAATCATATTCAACAATGCATGTGAAGGGAGGACAAAATTCAGTTGGAGGAAAAAGCAAAACCAAAAATCTTACTGCCCCAGTCTAGAGTACAGCCTTCTGGAGGAAAATGTGTTTGGCAGGTAATAAGGGTAATTTGAAGTTATGAATTGTTAACAGTGCCCTAGGTGTATGCTATGTGCAGAAAGCTGAGGGCTGTAAGTAAACAGTTGTGAGAGCTGGAATGGGAAAAAGAATCAAAAGGTTGTGTGTGCAAGTGATGGTTTTTCTATTAAACTCTATCATTCTTCCTTGATTGAGCCTGGAGATCTGCAGAAAGCATTTCAGAGGCAACTAGAATATTTCCCTGCCAAGTGCTGAATTATTCTGTGAACTCCTGAGGAGACTTGAAAATGTACTTTGAGCAAACTGACCTGTTTCTCTGCTTGTGGTGCTTCTGGAATTGGATGGTTTATTTTTAATAAATAAACTTAAATAAATTCAGCACAAAGCATACTGCTGGCATGTAGAATGCCAGACTGAATTTATAAATCAAAATTTAATAGATTCACCTCAGATCTTGCAAGTAACAATTTTGATGTTGATCAGTAATTTTTCTACTGTGTAAAAAAACCAACATCTCCCATGCAATAGTGGATTCCAGTTTTTAAAACAGATGAAATTCCTTCCCCTCTATTTAATTCTGCAGTTTTAATATTTAAAAAATAATTTCTCTATTCCACCCCTCCACCAAAAAAATATGTGTGTTTCATAGAATATTTTCTGTTCAATAACACTGCAGCTCTGGATTGCTATGATCCAAATACTCTGCTTGCAGTATTTATTTAAAATTAAACCAATGTGAAAAAAGCCCTCTCAAACTCCTTCCCAAGGCTCTTACACAGCTGAGCAGCCCAATGAACAGAATTACTTCTGTACTTAGGGCTTAACCCATACTTGAAAACTGTTATCAGCACTAGGCAGCACTAGAATTGTTGCTTCTGTCCTGATTTTCCATTGGACTGTACAGATAGTTGTATCCTGTCCTTCAGAAAGAGCAGTCTACCTCACTGAGCTGATGCTGAAGTTTAAGTTTACTGTTAGCTTTGGCACCCCCAAGCCTGTGAGACATTCAAGTGTGCAGTGAAAGGGTTCCTGTGGATTGGACAGCCTGGCTGCAAGAGCTTGGACTCTACCAACCTGGAGTTCAGTTTCTGACTCCCTCCCTCTTTCCCTGGAGTCCTAATGCTATGTTGCGTGCAAGCTCTTGCTTAGGTGTATGGACTGCATTTTGATAGAAGTGAGGCCTGAGATCAGAAGTACAGTAAAGAGCTCGAGAGTATGAAGCACATAGAAGACATAACAGCAAGAAAAAGAAGCAGAGACGAGTGGAGTTATTAGCTTGAAACTTGCGCGGAACAAGGGTAGAGCATTTGGTCTTTTTCTTTTCTTTTCTCTGTGGCAGCCCCAGTCAGTGCCAGCCTAACCTCATCTACTACTGAGCAAACTCCCTTTCCCTCTGCTTCTTTGGCTTAAACATTCCATCTGTGCTCCTGCTGAGCCAGATGTGCCATCAACCTTCTGCAAGAATATTTAATTTTTTTTTCTGATTTATGGCAAGGAATGTGACTATGCTCAAACAGAGGCAATAGCAATCATGAGATATCAAAAAGGAATTTACTGGCTTGGCAAACTTTCCTGTTTAGAAGCTGTCTGCTATAGTGAGCACGTTGTCTTGACACATGCAGTTATCACAAGTTGCATCACTCTTGCTTGTTAACATGGAATATATGGTCAGAGGGATAGGGTGTGGGAGGCCTGCCAGGGTTACCTTCTGTACATCGTGTCACTTTCCCTATGTCACTGCTCTGTGTCTCTCTGTTCTTCCCTTTAGAGGGGTTTTCCTCGACACCATCCTCCCCCGTCGCGATGATAATGGGGTCCGGCCAACTATTGGTCAGCGTATTCGCCTGAGTCAGGGAGACATCGCTCAGGCAAGGAAGTTGTACAAATGCCCAGGTAAATATGGCTTGTGGAGATGGCTCCAGCTTTATTTTAGACACATGGTTTGTCTGGAAAACATTGGAGTTCAAGAGCATCTTAACTATTCCTTTGAGGAAAGAGACTTGAGAAATAGACTGTCAAATTCTTCAGGCTGAAGTTGTGAGAGAAGTGAATTTGCCTAACATTTTTCTTCTATCAGTACTTTGCTGGTATTCTGGTTTAGGGCTCTGTTCATAGAAAATGAAATCAATGTACAAGACCACAGACAGAGTAAAGACTAGGCATTAGCAAAGTGGTGGCAGGATATCTGGTAGACTGGGGTCTCTACACACCAACCATCAAACATCTGTTGTAGTTTATATAGTTATCCCAGAAATGAGCCCTAAGGAAACCATAAGTGTACCCCTGTGATTATGCTGTGTTGCTGGGGAGATAACATGGCACAAAGCTCAAAGATGCTGATATATGAAACACCCAGTTGGGTGCTGGAAGCTGGTGCTTTGGGCTGTTCAGGATTGAGCTGTATCTCTCTTTCTGCTGCCAAAGGTTTAATAGACTGGGAACAGCTTTGATGGAGAGCCCATCTGTATATGTGTGACATACTAAAGACCCATACTAAAGTCCTGCTTTGTGTAGAATCTGGAAAGATTGACAAAAAGAAAATTCGAGTCACAGATATTACTGAGATATTAAATTAACCCATCAGAGCAAGAGAATCCTTTAACACTAGAGATGTTACACATTGAAAGTTTATGCCACAGTTTTAGCTGAATATTTTAATAGAGAAAACCAGATTTCAGAGAAGCAATATGCAGGACTTAAGGACAAGTTGAGTGTGAGGATGCAAACAGAGGCAAAGATGGCACCCAGTCGGGTGCCTGTGGCATGGACTGCAGTGAGTAAGAAGGGAAATGATACAGGAGGTGTGATGCTTGGAGGTAATAAAATTTAACGAGCTCTGTTGAATTTCTGCAGGTTATCAACATCTGTAAGAAGGTACTTGAGAATGAGAGAGTTGCCCTAATTTTTCAGAATGACTCTGTAACAGTTGTAATAATGCAGGGAAGAAAAAAAGGACTATTGCAAGCATGGACCAGAAGGTTATCTAAATGGGTTGGTCTGGCCAGCAAATTGTTTCAGTTGATGGTGGCTTTCATCATAAACCTAATATGATCACAAGTGATTATTCCTCTTGGAATAAGCATATCACAAAGAGAGGGGAGAAGGTGAGGAGGATGAGAGCTGAGTTTTACTTGTTTACGGAATGACATGTTAAATGAGTGGCTGGCTAGCACTGCTCTGTAAACCTTTTGTGAAGCCATAGAAAGCAGAGGATAGCTGTTTTGCAAATCTGCTGCTTCTCTGTATCCAGGTACAGGTCTGAAAGTGTGGGTTCATAAGGGTCTAGAATGAATTCTAAGGACTTTTGGGGTCCGTATGTTTGGGGATCACTGCTCTTAGCTTATAGTGCGTGGTATAACTTTCATAGGTGTGTTAGTTCTAATAAACTTTTTTTTGTTGTTTTTACCACTCATAGTTATCTCTAAATTCCTTTTGGTAGAACAAAACATTGTTCTTGTAAAATTATCTCGTGGATTAGTTTAGGAGTTGATTTGTTTTGCACTATGTTTTTTGATTGAGTCAGACTTAATCCAAGCAGGTTTTTTATTCCCATAGCCAGAAGAATCAACTACAGATTTAGATTTCTTGAGGCAAGCTGAAAAGCCACTTTGACCTGAGGTTAAAGTCAAACTAAAAGCTACAAAGAAACATTCTTTAAAATGAGGACCCTTCCGAGTCTCAAGTTCTCCACTTGCAAAGGAGAACTTTCCTACTTATTTTTTTCCACAAAGCTTTAGCAGAGGTTATTGCAGTTCAGAACATATTTGGCAGCAAAATGATTAGAGCTTTAAGCCTACTGAACAATTTTTTTTCCCCCTAATGTCTGTTTTTCTCGCTTGGTTTTCTTTTTCTCTTTGCATCAAAATTTATACACCGGTTGCATCTGAAAAGTGGTGCAGTATATTTAATGTGTTGTGAATCTGTAGCTTGAAAAGTCCTCTTCCTCTGAAAATTACAGAACAGAGGAGTTCAAAACCAAAGGACTTCAACTGTGTGTTCAAGCAGGATCTGAATGAGACTTTTAAGTTGAAGACACCGTTCAGTAATCAGACTGAGGTAAAGTGAAGCAACAAAATTCAGAAGTTGAATGGCAGATGCCTTCCTTTTTAGAAAGAGTCTTCATCTGAGAATGCCTAATAATATCTCCCCTCAAAAAACGTAGTATAGTGGAAGATGAGTTATGAGTATGAACTGGTATGAGCCAGAACAACTGCTGTGCCAATGGTGAGAAACAGGGCTCTCTAACTTCATTAGACTGGAACTCATGTGGCTGCTACAGTTAGGGCTTGCTTAGCTTGTCCATTCTAAAACCCTGCTGTTTTAAATTGCTCTTAATTCCCCAAAGCTTATACCTGCTGGGTTAACGGTAGTGCCAAGCCAGGTGAGAAACCAAATTAAATTTTCTGAAGGAATTTTTGGAATACAGTCTGCTACATAGTAGTTAATGCTAGATTTATTATGGCTGGATGGTTGACGATTTGACAACTATAGTCTCTACAAAAGTTTTAATAAATCTCATTCTGCTGTCTTGTATTGTGATAAAGGAAAAAGGCCTGTGTGGCTGTGCTAAATGTGCAGGAATGGTTAAACTATAAATTGAGAATGGTCAAAGTATAAATTGAGAATGATCCTGCATTATATCATCTCCTCCAGTTCTTTGGGCATTTTCAAATAGATGTAGTGTACCAGTGACCAGCTGATGAGCTGTAAGTGTCTCGTCACTCAACTACTTCATTTACAAATGAGTTCTGAAGTGTTCATCTTTCTGCTTTGCTTTTCACCTCTATTCCTTTCTAGCTGCTCTTGTTTCTTGGATCCCAGAAGTACTAAGCACTTCCCTTATCGAATCTGTTGGCTTCTTTGCTACTAAGTGAAGTACAATAGTCTCGCTCTGCAAGAATCTGTATTCTACACACAAATATGAATTTCTCATTATCGTGCTTCCCCTTGCACGAGGAAGCACGTGCTTTCCTCCATGCTGAAAGGCCAGCCTCTCCCAGTGAGTCTGTCTGCAGAGCTTCCTCTGCCACGGGTTGGAAGTTAGGTCTCTTTTCATGATATTTCAGCAGAGAAGTATTTGGAAGTAGATGCAATAGTATCTGTTCCATACTTATACAGTCTTGCCAGGAGCTGTGTAATTACACTTAGGAGAATTAAGTCTGGGCTATTCAGTGTGGTTCAGCTGAGAGTGATAATCATATCACTGTGGTCATATTGTATGTGTTTCCCATGATTTAGGGCTCTCTTTATCATTTCACATTTATTTTAATAAATTTTTGAACAGAGAAAAAGAACACTCATTTATCCTGATGAGTTACAGATTCGAATTCCCTCTTGGTTAAAAAAAATATTAAAAAGCCCTTTTTATGTTCCCACCTATTGTTCATCTAGTCTGATCTGCCAAGCTGTGGATCAAACTTCTTTAAAGAAATTGAGAACTTCTGGCCCAGGTGATTCCTTCTCGTATGTTTGAAGATATTAAACTTTTTGAATGGGACCAGCTTCTTTTCACCTCCAGCTTCCAACCTGCCCGTCTAAATGTAATCATGGCTGCAAAATTAGCGTGTGATAGCATCAAGCAGAGGAACAACCCCTGTCATTTCCATGAGAAAGGGAAGGCCTTGGCGGATCTTTCAAAGCACTGCTGCTTAATCAGGGATTTTTGAGGGCTGCCTTACCGTCTCTGAGGAAACCAAGTTGCAGATCAAGGGCAGTTTGTGGGTTATGAAATAGGAAAAACAACTGGGAAGCAGGCAAGTCAAAGTCTCTGCTCTTGCAGTAGGTATTGGGATGTGTCTAGTGGGTACTCTGAAAGAAATGGGAGCTTTGATATTTGTGATCCTCTCACTTAGTCAGTCAGCTGCTCTGCAGATGGTGATGGTCACTCCTTGCTCCAGCTCAGTCATCCTGGCTCAGAGAGCAGGAACTACAGTAGTCACAGCTTTCCCAGATGTTGGAAGCTGCAGTTCCCTAAAGGAGCATATGCTTATGCATATTCCTTGCTTCCTGAAAGTCATGCTGGGATCTACATTTCATCAAATGCAGCAGGCTACAAAATGGGAAGTTGGGAAACAAAGGGTTGCCATGTTCACATTTTGCCCGGTGCAGCGTGATGGCAGGATAGGTGCTGGGCAGCCTAAGCATTAGGGCAGTGGGGCTTGCCCTGCTTTTGTTAGGATGCTTTAGCCCCCCAAAAGACACTTAACAATGGTAACTAAGGAGAACTTCATTGAGCAGCTTGTAATGAAGGGAAAACAGATTTGCTGGGAGAAGTTGTGAGATTTGAGGTGGGGTGGGGTTAACACTTTGCATTTGATTAGTAGATGAGATTCTCCCCAGATGAAACTTGAAAGTGCTGGCATGTGGAAGGAAGATGAAGAAAGAAGGGTGCCTCTTTAAAAGCTGTTTCCTCTGTGTTGTTGATCATCTTCTGTACTAAAAAGTCTGACAAATTTCACATCACCCCTTTGTCAAGATCTCAGGTGCTCAATGACCTTTGGCCAGTACCATGAACAGCATCATTAGAGTACCAGCCACCAACCTGCACCATGAGCCACTACCTGCAGCCATGAGCAAAGATTTTGGTAGTCCTTGGTGTCTTGCAGAGTTACTCCTTTTTGATAGGTTTTTTCCCCTCTGCTGCAGCTTGTGGAGAGACCTTGCAAGACTCAACTGGTAATTTCTCGGCCCCTGGCTTTCCAAATGGCTACCCCTCCTATTCCCACTGTGTCTGGAGGATCTCAGTGACCCCAGGAGAGAAGGTAGGTGCCACACCAGCATAAGGCGTACTCTGCATTTCCCTCACATGTGGTTTTGCCTGTGATGACAGTATTAGTAGCTGCCAGGAGATTTCTGTATGTCTGGGGTGCCTGGAAAGGCTCCTGAGCACCATTGCTGTCCTCCCACAGGCAGAGTCAGGAATACACAGTCCTGAGGAAAGAAGAGGTAATGCTGGGGCAGAGCCCCCTCATAGGTCTGAGCTGTGTGTTGATCTGTAATCCTTTCCCCTCAGTTTGAGGCTGAACCTTCATGGGCATTTCCTGCTGCCTGCTATCTCTGGCTGAGCTCACCTTTCAAAGCCAGGTGCCAGTCAGATGAGTTAGATAAAATGTGCTGGCCATCTGTTGTCTTGAAGGGAGTTGAAGAGCTGTGAGTGACATCTGTGGCCTGCCCCTGTCACGGAGGCATAATGTCCTTGTCAGGGAACTCCCACTTCCCGCCTTGAAACGCTAAGCCCCGCTGCACATCAATCACCCACCCTGTCTACCTTCTTCTCAGCTCCTTTTGTTTTATCGATCTTCGTGTAAAAATGAAATCTTTCCTTAATCCAGTAGCCTCAGGCCTTCAGGCCTTTCTTGCTGTACCACGCTGCAATAACGTGCAGTTCAGCTTGGGAGCTCCTTGGCAGAGTGACTTTGCTGAGGAACACCCTCAACACATGCTTAAGACTTGGACACAGAAGTGCAGAGTTCATTCATTTTGCAACAGCTCCCTGGCGCCAGGACCTGCAAGCCCAGTCCCATGCCATGCGGAGTTCCTGCCATCAGCTTCAGGGAGAGCATCGCTGGCACAGAAGGGCCAAGAGCCATCCGAGTTTGGAAACTCTGGCACTGGGAGTGTTATGGTGTGAATGTTACTTTAAACTCTCTCTTTGCTTCTCAGCCTCTTCAGTAGAGTTGTGTTGGGTAGGACCCAGCATCTATATGCTGAACCACTAGTGTTAAAAAAGGAAACAAATAATCAATTTCAGAATAAATCAGAATAAATGCTTCAACTTACCTGCTCTATCAAATGCAGTGATTGCCACAAAGTAGCATTGTAACACTGAGGTGTTGGCTGAGAGCAGATACTGGGCTTGTAACATTCATCTGCATAGAAACAGATAAATCTCCTTTTGCTGTCCAAAGTCAGAAAGCTGCAAATATGTAAAAAAAGTGATTGCACTGCGCACAC
Source organism: Serilophus lunatus (assembly GCA_013399895.1). Lineage (NCBI taxonomy): Eukaryota > Metazoa > Chordata > Aves > Passeriformes > Eurylaimidae > Serilophus > Serilophus lunatus. Next base: position 753,820 of record VXBA01003201.1, read on the forward strand.
CCAGCAAGGACTGTGAGGGAGAACATCTGTTTTAGTCTAATGACATTTCTGTGGCAGTTTATATGTGTGAATCAATACATGGATGAAATCTTGCAAGAAAAAGAATACAAGCACACACCTTCGGTGACCTCCATAGGCCCAGACCAAGCAAGACCTGTGATCCATTTTTCAGAAAAAGGAGACCAAATCAGTAACATTTTAATCCTATAAAAGCCTCGGTAAAGCCACTGAAAGCAATTGCATCATGGTGATGATGTGAGTCTGATTGTCAGAATACAGAACATAGTCAGCAAAATTAGATCTTTCTAACAAATGTCATTTATATGAGAGTATAGACCCAAACTGCCCAACTGTCGTTTCCTGCATATTCACTTAGGCAGCACTGTAGCAGAAATGAAGTACAATCTGTAGGATTGTATTTTTTTAAGTAGCTCCTCTCCAAGGAGAAATGTATACTCTTGCCTTTCAGATTATGTTAAATTTCACATCAATGGACCTATTTAAAAGTCGCCTTTGCTGGTATGATTATGTGGAGGTGCGTGATGGCTACTGGAGGAAGGCTCCATTATTAGGTGAGTACCTGTTGCATTTTAATTTTATTTCATGTATTCTTCTTGATGCTTTGGAGAGTGGGTGGGGAAAACAAACAGAAACAAACTTTCCTTTTCCTGGAAGGATGCTACATCTGGCCAGTGCACTGGCCATCCCTTAATGTCTCCATCCAGAGATGTTGGTGTGCTGTACTCACTATAAGTGATCCATACTCCAAGCCCTTTGGTAGCTAAGATTTTATTCCTTCTTTTTCCAGCTTGAGAAATGACGTTGGGAAGGAAGTTAGTCAGGGCCCTGGCTGAGACTAAAAATGTGATCTCTGGAGTTTTATTATTGCTCTTTCCCAAATCCGGAGCGGAACTGTCAGAATGAAGCAGCTGTACTACAGCTCCTGACCCAAACTCCTGGCATTAATTTTTAAGTATTTGTGTTTACAAATGCACAGTACTCTGTATTTTGAGCCTCTGTACTCCTAGCAGGCAACTTTCTAGACCATGCCCAGCATATCAAACTGCAAGGACTCTGCTCTGCTCCTGCCACTGCTCCCAAAAATCTCTAAAGAAGTACAGCTCCTCTGTATCTACCCTATTCCTCTGCTTCCTGCTATTCTAACTGCAAGTCTTCTGTCACCCTGGGGGATTCAGGAGTCCCACCTACTTTGACACTGACTCTGATTCTGACTTTATCCCCTAATCTTGATGTCCCAAACATGTAAAATGCTGCACTGCAAACAGCCCTTTCTGACTGAAAGGAAAGAAGCAATGGGGTTGTGCAGCATCCCCAGCTGTGTTAGCAGGGCTGTGCCCCATGCTGCAGCACAGGACTGGGACAGTCAGCATCAGGTCGGAGGGTTTAGGGACATTTGGGTGCTCTCCTTGGTCCCACTGGACATCCTAGCACTGGTACTAGGTGAGGTGCTGAGGCTGAAGCTGTGCTGCTCTCCAGATTTCTGTGGGCCTGCCTTTCAGTGCAGTTGGCAGACAGCTTTACTGCTTCCTGCATGTTTGGGATTTGGCAGCATTTATTGCTGTTCTCTGCTGCACATGCGTCAGGTAGCATTGCTCCAGCAGCTGCAGCTTAAGTTTCTCATCTTTTTTTTTCTGCTGAGTAATTTAGAGGTATTTCAGAAGCCAAACACTAGTGCAGGTGGACTTGGGAGTGTTTCCATCTGGAAGGAGACACTGCATGAGTGGCCATGGCTCCCGCATGGGGCTGAGCCCATGAAATTAGCTCGGAAGAGGCAGACAGACGGCAATTCAGCAGGGGGTGGGGAGGGGGATTAGTGTGAATTGTGAAAGCATGGGCTTCTTGTGGAGAGAAAAAATACATGTGTGCTGCATATTTTCCCAGGGAAGTGTGTGAAAACCCAGCCTTTACATGGTGTATAACTTTTTATGAATGGGCCCTTTATCACACTCTGAGGAGCTTGCTCATTCTCGTTCCTCATCTGCTTTTCCTCTTCTTGACACCCTTGTTAAACTCCAACTCTAAATCCAAGAGGCAGTTGCTCAGTGACCCTGGAGGAAGGAGCCTTGCAGCACTGGTGCTGTTTTTAGCATCCCCTTTGTAAGTGGAGATGGGAGATGCTATTGGTACACAGCACTGGGCAGCTTGAGGGCACATTAGTAGCTGAGTAAACCTGAGTCCAATATAATATTTGGATGGATGACTCTGCAAGAGAAAAAAATTGGCAGAGAAACTATTGCCAGCTAGGTAATGGGAACTAAGGTGCTGTCTTGCAGGTAAGGCATTAACCAGGTTTTTACCCAGTGGGGGTTGTTCAAAGACACCTTTGCCGGGTGTTGGTAGGCCAGGATCTCTATCACCACTGCCTCGACTGAATTCAACCTGAAGAACTGTTCTCTGCCTCTGTCAAATTCCCACAGGGATTCAATTGGACAGGATGCCAATGCCGTGGTGAATTCAGTGTGTAGCCCTATTGGTGTCAGCTGAAGTGAAAAATCATGTTTGCATTATGCAAGCTTCTGACCCAAGTGCAGGTTCCTGGCTCAGTGCATACTTGGTGCTCTGCTTCTGTGAGGAGCATCTAGCTTGAATAGGTAGAGGAGCACGAAATTGGGATTGTTGAGGTTGTTTGGGCTGCAGGTGCATCTACAGCTGGTCTGTTTCAGGATTCCTCCTTGCTGGCAGAATTTGCGTATTTACCAATGCTAGTGCATGCCAGAGGGCTTAGACCTGGGAAAACCATGGAGCAAAAAGGCTCTTGGTTTTTCTCTTTAAAGAGATTAAGTGACTGCAGAAGCTTAACTGGGAGGATCTGAGGAGAGAATGATATATGGGTTTGTTCTCATCAGCATGGCCATGTCTTGCTCTTGGTTTGACTTGGACAATTTGCTCTTGGGTGCAAAATGCTGAAGGAGTTTCCAAAGCCTACCAGGTGGAAAGGATGTTCCCTAATGTTACATCTCTACAAGGACAGGGGATGTTCCCCACCCTTGAAGCTCATTTGCCCAGTTATCTGATCAAAATATGAGCCCTTTTGAATTTTCCAGAGCAATAGAGGCTTCATCTGAGACTACTGAATTCTGCTCCCAGCTGAAGAGAACTTTAATTCCCTTAATAATTGAAAAGAATATGAACTAATGGAGGAGGGGCACAGAAACTTGTTCAAAAGAAAAAGTGATAGGAGTAAGTGTTTTCCATAAGCACAGCTCCTTTAACTACAGACTCTTTATTTCCTGGAGCCACAGATGCCTGTTACACTGTGCTGTCTATCAGCCAGGAGATCATGGAGATCCTGATTTTCTCTTTCCTGCTTCGTAGGTAGATTTTGTGGTGACAAGATTCCTGAACCAGTAATATCCACGGACAGCAGGCTATGGATTGAGTTCCGAAGCAGCAGTAACATCCTGGGCAAAGGCTTCTTTGTGGTCTATGAAGGTACAGCCCTTAGCTAGAAGTCTGTCACATTGTACAGAGCAGGCAGAACAAGATGTGGGAGGTTTATGGGGTCAGCAGGAGTTGTGCTGCACTGCATGGTCAGATACACCACGCTCTTGTTTTTACGGGAATTGGCAGATTTCGTGAGTCGTTTCAGTAGACATGGATCTTCCAACAATATCATCACATTTTGGGGAGTACAATAGGATAGCAACACAAAGTAATAGCTTCCATATAGGACGGTTCTGCTTCCATAGGCCAGGTTCTGCTTGCTCTAACCACCCCCTGTGATCAGCAGTGTAGGGTGTAGCAGGAGTTTTTTTCACTATTTTAACAGGCAAATTTCTTTTTGAGATCATACACTTTATATGACTTAATGCATCTTGTCTTGGGGTGTCTTTGGGTTTTGTTGGGGTTTTTTTGCTCAAATGCAAAGATTGTTCTTTTGTTTCTCCCTTGTGTGTTTTACTTACAGAAGATTGGAAATTAGCATGTCAGATCTTCTACAGGTCAGGTACTTTAGAAACTTGCGTGGCACTGGGATGATGAAACCACTTCAGAGGAGGACCAGTACTGCCATAGTCACTACAAATCAGTAACATCCCTTTTCCATATACGCTTACTTTTTTACAATAATGATTCTAAAATGTATTAAAAGCCTTCATTGTTCTCTGGGCAACAGGCATTTTCTTATAAATATCAATGTTGTCAACAGTATTGAGGTCGACTGTATTTGTCAACCTTATTGCAACCAACATTGCATCATCTTCTTCCTTCAGCCACAGGAACAAGTATGATGCTGGAAGCCCAGTGCCCAAGTGTCCAATAAACTCATTATAATGATACTAACAGAGGGAAGTGAAGCAAACATGGGACTGTGCAAATAAAGCATAGGAGGATTTCACAGAGTATAGGACTAACAAATCTGTTTCACAGGAGAAATATCTGGTTTCTGCAGGATTTTTTGCCCCAGAGACAGAGGTAGCTTGCCTGACTTTTTTTTTTTTTTGTTGTTTACATCTCTCCTGAAAAGCAGCTGTTGCCTAGATCATGTGGTTTGTAACATCCCTTTTATTATAGGTTTCTGGAATTCAAAGTGGTCAAACTAGAGTGCATGGCGTCATGCTTCATATTATTCAAGATTATTGAAGGAAAAAAAATTTACAATGGCTACATTCGAAAGTGACTTTGCAAAGTGACTTTCTTTTCTCCTGATAATTTCCTATATTTCCTGTTGATTAATAAATGATCCATAAAGGTTCAATAAATATGAATAATACTTGCTTCTCTTGACTTTGGAATAGAGCAACTGGAAGTGGAACGTGCATCTAGTGGTCAAACAAAATCCAACTGTTCATATTTTCCTGCCTCTTCAAGGCTGGCTTTTTATGTAACCCTTTTCTGCAAGAAAATTCCCATTGTAATGATATGAAATCTATGGCAGCACCTGAGAGCAAGCACAGAGTATGATGGTGAAAACTAGTCTTATACTACAGAAATAGTAATGGTCTGTTGCATAATTCTTTTCTTACCTAGCTTCCTCTTGTCAGAGCAGCATATAGTGAAATTATCTGCATCTCTCTCCATAATCTATTTGCTGAAATAGGAGATTTTCCAAAAATCTTCCTTAATCCCTATTTTCCTCTGAAGCAAGCTCTGGTAATGGCTTGTTTGTTTCCTCCATTGTCAGGTGGCTTGCTCAGCTGTTCTGTGACTTCTGTGCTTAGGCAATAAAGGTAATTTTTATTTTCAGGAGGGATTGCCTATAAATATTTAATATTCTATCCATTTTTGTCAAAAATCTTTCTTTGTTGCTGTTAGTTCCTCTTTTTCCTTTGAACTCCTTTCTCACATACTAAAAAACTAAAGTGGATTTTAGCCCTGCATCTCTGTCTTCAGCTTTAGTGACAGTGCATGTAAACACTCGTGCATCTGAACTTTGTTGGAAGCTCTGTGGATGAGGACTGATTTTTGGATTTGAAATCCTCTGAATCTTGCCCCTGAAGTTTTCAAAAATGGGAGGAAAGAGGCAGAAGCATGTAGCCACGTGATGGTAGAATTGCTTGACACTTAATGACAGATAATGTAGTGAAAGTATCCTTTTAGTTCAGTCCTTGTGTTCCCTTTCTTTCATAAGATTCAAGATGGGAAGATGTTGGCGGTTTTGCCCTGCAGTACTGCTGTCAGCCCCAAATTTGTCATCGTTATTGCCTTCTCAAGCTCCGTCAGCAGATGTTCTTTCCATTTTGCAGTAAGGCTTTTCCAAGTATAGTTGACACTCAGCTGAATTTCAGTATGAACTACTGCAGTGCTTGGAGAAAATATTATTTGTTGGCTGTCAGTTTTATGGCTTTTTCAAAAAAGTCAGTTCTCTGTTCTTGTCCTCTTTCTGTTATGTGGAGGAGACAGTTCTTTAAACGGATCCTCAGAGCCTCCCTCAAGCACCACCTGTAGCTCTGAATGTATGAATTCAAACTGCAGTCCAGATTGTGCTCTGCAGCTGGATGCAACTGCTGGGTGGTGCTTTAGCACTGATTCTCTAAGAGGTTAGCACTGCACTAATGGAACAGTGCTTTTAACTAGGTTACATTAACAGCTTACAATGCAAAATCAAGACAATGTTTCCCAATGGAAGCAATTTCCATGACACTATAGAGAGGCCCACATCTGAATTGCTAATACAATGCGTTGTAGGGAGAACCCAAGGGTGAGAATGGTTGATGTCTGGCAGGTGTCAGTGCAGTACCATCTCTCTTATACTTACTGCTGGTGCTTTCTATTTGCTTGACTTTGAACACAGCCAAAACATTCATATGTCTTCTGTAGACATGTATGTCATGAATTGTGGGGTAATACAGGTTTTAGCCTGTGATCTTATTTTCATTTCTTACATAGTCTTGCAGACAATTTTATACAACTGCTGTTGTGTCAGAGATCTCTACCGGTTTTGTATTAAACTGGATTTTCATTAAATTTTCTTTTCTTGGCTTTCAAACTTTCTCATTCTCAAGTTTGGCACTAAAACTAAATTTTTCATGCACAGCAGTCAGTCTGATGGTCTGGTGCTGCGCAGCTCAACTAGTGCTTGTTAATATCGCCACCCTGTGGCTAGATTGGATTTGCAACTTTCTTTTATTTTTTTGTTGTTGTTGTTGGGGGCTTTTGCCAACTTTTCTTAGTTCTTAATGCTGGTAGCAGGTTTCAAGCAGATATGAAGGCAAGCAGAAGTATGAAACACACAGATTCATAAAAAATTTCCTGTCCCAGTGAGTTGATCTCCTGAGGACCTTGGCACAGCAAGACAGGAGACACTTGTCACTAAGACGAGATGTTAGACTTGTAAAAAGTTCCATGACTTATGTGTTGTGTTTCTATAACAGTGATATTGATACAGATTTGAATGAGGAGCAGGATTTACCTATGGAAAAACCTGCAATCTCGTGGTTCTGCTGTTTCTTTTTCATTAAGCCATTTGTGGTGGAGAAATTCACAAAGATGCTGGCCAGATCCAATCTCCCAATTATCCAGATGACTACAGACCTTCCAAAGAGTGCATCTGGAAGATCACAGTTTCTGAGGGTTTTCACATAGGAATCACATTCCAAGCCTTCGAGGTGAGAAATGTCATTGTATATTATATTACAAATGCTATTTTGCCTCTGAAGGTCCTTTAAAATAAAGAAGAAAGTGGGATAAATAATAATTTTTTAAAAACCTTTTGAATACTTCAGAGTATCATTTATTTTTACAGAAGTTTGCTCAGAGATTTGGAAGCCAGGTTTTAAATATGAGGAGTTTTCAAAAACTGTTATTTTAGACAAAAAGAACTAGAAGGGACTCAAAAGTGTTAATGTGAAATAGGGACTCATGAGTCCTTAAATTTTCATCCTAGTCAAATGAAAGTAAATGGTCACAATCCAGGCAAAAATTCTTGTTGATTTCGCAGGTACTTGGCAGATTGAAGGATGTGACTCCCCAAAGAAACATCATTTTCCTAGATGGCAGACAGGCTTTGAAGAGCTCAAAAAAGGTTTTCTCCTCCTGGTTATAGGGTGTCTTACACTCTTAGCTAGGTTCCCAATGGTCTGTCTTTGACAACAGTTGTGTAAGAGACAAGAGCAGACAGAATCTTGGTGGGTGCAGAAATCCCATCTATCCCGTAGGCTGTTGTGGCTTGAATACACTTCCTATGCTTGTCCTGTAAAGGGCTGATACCACTAGCTCCTAGCTGTGACCTCACAGCTAGTCCCTGAGCCTTTTTGTTTGTAGTGGTTCTGCTCTGTTTCTTACAGTTTCTCATGAAAAAGCAGTTTGTAGGTAGTCAGGGCCTGGGTTTCGCTGGAGGATAGCCATGAAACAGCAGTAAAACTGAGGTGTGCCTAGGCTTGAATGCAACTTCAACTGCAGGATTGTTCAGTGTCAGCATGAGACAAGTTGTAGCCTCTTGTTCATGGAGCTGATATCTGGCCAAAGTCTAACTGAGTAGTTAGCCTGGCTTGAGGATCCCATATTAGCGAGGCACATGTTTTTCCTGTTGCAGGTTGAATGGCACGATGCGTGTTCTTATGACTACCTGGAGATCCGGGATGGCCTCACTGAACACAGCCCACTGATTGGCCACTTCTGTGGCTACGAGAAGCCAGAAGACATCAAATCTAGTTCAAACAAAGTGTGGATGAAGTTTGTCTCTGATGCAACCATCAATAAAGCAGGCTTTGCAGCAAATTTCTTTAAAGGTATGTGATCTAGTACCTCTCACAGTCAAAGCTGGGTACAATTCATCCCTTAGCCTAATGCCATCCCCAAATGACCAATTATCATTGTATCTACTTGTAGTTAAGAGCTGTTAGATTTATCTGTGCAACTGCCAGTATCAAATTTATATACAAATTGTATATTGTGAGAGTGTAGAGGGGTTCGATACTAAGGCATGAACACTCCCTCTCTGATTAAGACAGAAAGAAAGCCTGCTAGGCCAGTATCAGCTTAGGCACTAACATCTGGTGTGGCACAGCCAGACAGAATGTCACCTCCATTTAGCCATGTCAGGGGACATTGACATTTCAAAGAAGGTACTAATGCTGCACAAAGAGTGTTAAAAACAACTCTCTGCTTAAGTTCTTTTCCAGAAGAAGCCTCTGGATAAATGTAAATGCAAGTGGAGTCCCATAAAAAAAATCTGAGTGCTTTAGGAGATAAATGTGTTCCTAAACTGAGATTCTCTTTAGGGAGATATGAGTAAGACCATGATTTTTACTTTTTTTTAAGAGCTGGTCTTTTGCCAGCATCCTAGTGACTTGATAGAGGCAAGAACCAAATATTTAACCACTTGGGAAAATACCTGCAGAACTGCTGCAAGGTAGACAGTCATGTTTCTTTTAAATGCAGTGAGAGTTGCGCAGAAATAATAGCTGCAGTGCCATTATTTGGATTCCAAAAGATCTTTATTTATTTCTACTTTAACTTTTGTTCTTGTCTTAGCGGTGTCATGATCCATTTAGATTTTTCAAATTTGGAGAATGTACTCTGTGAATTAAACTTTAGTTCAGGAGCTCATTAAGAAATACAACAAACAAATGCATCGGGGCTCAATCCACTTTGCTCAGATTAGTTTATCACGTGAATTCACTTCTTCACCATTCAAGTAATGAGATTTAATAATCTATAACCCATAATTCTTCAGCAATGCACTTATGTGGAGAAAAGAAGAAATCATTGAAGTTTAATTCACAGAATACATTGTCCTGTGCATTCGAGAGATTTTAGTGGACTGTGAGAAAGGGTGATTGCAAAATCACCTGCAAATACCGTGATTCCAATCCCTCAACAACTCTCACAGTGTCTAAACTTCCTTGTTTAAAGTTTTCAAGTTCCATAAAGACACGGAGTGCTTCTTCCTAGAGACATTTTGGGTTCTTTTCAGAAGTGAACAGTGCAAGCTGACTGTGGCAGAGATGTCTTTCAGGGATTAGCATTGCATAGACACACAGCAAGTCATTCTCTAGAATATGAGGTTGTCCTGCAAGTTTGCAGGGCAAGAAGGTTATACACCTGAATATGGGGTGCTTTCTTTGTGATACAGATAGTGAGAAATTTTATTTTTTTTTTTTATGTAAAAATGTGTAAACATGCACACTAGCACAATTACAGACACAGGTATTTTCTGTGGAGTTTTTGCTGACAGAGTAGATCTTTCTCAGATTTCACATATTTGAACCAGAAACCATGTAGCTCTTGGATGGGTAGGTTGTTTGTATATCCATGCCAGTAAATTCAGCTGAGGAGCAGAGTGTATTTGCTTGGATCAAGCACCACAGCAGTCATAGCCACACAACTTCCATCCAGCTTGCGTTGTGGGTAGAGCTGATGTCAGTGTGCAAAAGCTGGGTAACACACACGTGCAGGCTACATGTGGAGTTTCAAGCTGGGATCTAAAGTCTGCAAACTGTACCTCCATATCCAGAGGGATTGTGACTATCAGACAGTTCATTAGCAAAGTAAAGGAACCAGATGCCTCTCCAGGCACTCTCTAAACTGCCACCCGTATCTGACCGAGGAATGGGTCAGCTTTGCCTTAATGAATTATGAAAGTAATAGAGCTTCAATTACATGCATTACAACAATGAGAGAAAGTAGCGTTGCTTCAAAAAAAAAAAAATGGAGTTAAAGATGGAATAGAATACTATGCTTCGTGAGAACCTGCAGTGGTAACTTCTAACTTTTCTGAGAAAATCTGCACACAGCTCAGACAGGGTGAGCCATTGGTCACATCCAAGAGACAATGTCAGGAAGATATGAAGAGCAATTACCTCATCTCCACCCCACCAGGTAAATCTCAAGGGAAAGTTCTAGGATTATTCTTTGTTAGTTACCTTCATTTTGGTAACAAATTGTTTGTATCACTGAAGCCTACTTTGTATATGGTTAAGTGTTAGTAGTTATGTGCTTACTTGACACTCACATTGTTGTGCATTTTTGTTCATGGCAAATATTAGAAAAAACTCAATATTTTGAAAGCTTATCTGCCCATATCCAGGATATGTACTTCTCATGGTGAAGACTGATCACAGTGGGGTTTGATAATCACAGGAGTTGCAGCCTCTTTTCTCTCTTTTCCTATTTCATCTACACAGCGGTAACTGTTGTGGCAACATTGTATAGGGTGTAAGTGTCAAGGTGTTGGGAGTGTGGGCTGACGGGGCTGCCCCGTGCCAGGCAGTTCAAGCTGGCTCCACAGTGCAGGACATATCTGTGCCCAACAGCTGGACTGGCGGCGCCTCTGTGAAAACATGTTTTAGATAGATCAAAAATGACAGGGAGAGAAAGGAGGAGGGAACAAAAAATGTAAAATAGCAGGGGTAACACCAAGGTCGAAAGTGGAGGTGCTTCGTGGCAGAGCAAATGTTCCCTGCTCATGGAAGACCCATGCTGGAGCAGGGGGGAAGTATGAGAAGGAAGGAGCAGCTGAGTCATGTATGGGCTGTGGCTCCCCATCTCCTCCTGTCTTTGCATGCTCGTGGCTTTGCTGAATGGACTGAGGCTAATTTGTGGTGGTACAAGACAGAAGGAGAGGAGGCTGGAGTGAAGCTGAGCCAGGAAAAGGGAGCAAAAAGATCTTAAGTGTTTTTAACATACTTGTTTTCAGTTTTTGTATCTCAATATATAAATAAGTTCTCAAATATTTATATTAATTCTCAATAAGTTAAATTGCACTCCTCAAAGCTTAGTCTGTTTTGCCCACAGCAGTAACTGGGGGGTAATTTGCCTGTCTTAACCCAGAAGCTCTCTTGCTCCTGTTCTTCCTATTGTTCCATTGGAGGGTGGGGGACAGGGAATGAAGCAGAAGAAGCTGGGTGAGAGTTTGGCTGCCAGCTTAGGCCAGCCTGCCACAACCATGTTAATAAAATCATCAGTTAAGAGATGCATGTGGAATCGTGGGTCAAGGTGAGAAGCCAGTACGTCTGACTATCTGTATATTAAAATGTCAGTTCAAATTGTTGAGATGTGATTGAAAAGCCTGACATCAAAGTCCAAGGTAGCAAGACTTCATGTGTCTATGTTAAGGCAGAACTGCTTGCATGTCCTCCCAGCTCCTTTGTTATACCTTGTTCAGTGGGGTATGATCTCCCTCAGCTCCGTTACTATGGGCACCATAGTGGGCTGGTTTCTGGCAGCTCCAGTCACTCAAGAGCATGAGGAATTTTAAACAAACAAAAAATAGACAAATGAGAACAAAATGCAGTAAAGTCTTTACAGGAGACGTGCTTCCCTGCTCCTGCTCCAGCAAAGGTACTATTGACTAGTAAGAGCAGTTGCAGTCCTTTACGGTTCCAGTGTTTAGGAGTGCTGTGAGGTTTGCTGCGGTGTCCGCTCCATGGCCTAAGCTCAGCAGCTAGTGCTCTGTTCCTTCTGTCCAGTGTTGCATGAGGATTATGAGGGGGTTTGGGTGGTCATGAAAGCGTGACTGCTTCTGGTTTTCTCCTGACAGAGATGGATGAATGTTCTCTGGCAGACAATGGTGGGTGTGAGCAGCACTGTGAGAACACACTGGGCAGTTACAAATGCACCTGCGAGCCTGGCTATGAGTTGACAGCTGATAAAAAGAGCTGTGAAGGTAAGTAACGTACAGGTTGAGGCACCTGTCTATAGGATGGATACTACAGTTTAAAATGAAGCTGACCAGTCTTGGAGATTATTTTTCTTGCATCTACATACTCTTGTTTCAGTTCATTTTCCTCCGCCTGAAAATTTTCTTTTTGACAACGTCTTCCATTGAAAAACAAGTTTTGGTTAAAAAGCTGAAAATACTCTGATTCTTTGCTGCAAAATATCCCTAACACCAGCTGTCCTTCATGGCCAGGGATTGATGATCAGGTCAGATCTCCCACAGTGCAGTGTAAGGGAGGGTAGGCATTACAACCTGATCATTGAGTGGCTCAAAAGTATTCAAATCTAAAGCTGAACTATTTTTTTCCCAAAAATAAATTTACTTCTTATAATAAAATATCACTGTTTTGTCTGCATGCAAAACCGGCATTTTCCATACTGAGGAGTTAATTTCCTTGCTCTGTTACGGAGGTAAAAAACCCCATGTCTTCAACAGAAACTGTGTCCACTTTCTATTTTACAGTTAATCTTATGCAACAAATGTTTGCTCCTGCCAACAACACAGCTGTTGTGCTGAGAATCCATCCATTGTTCTTGTCTCATAGCTTTGCCTGTCATCTGAGACACGTAGGGAGCTCCACATGCTGTGAGTGGCTCTCAAAGCTGCCCAGGTTGACCTGACATCTCTTTTTGTCAAACTGTTTGGAGTAGAGTGCCATCAACTTGGTGATGGCAGAATTAGGTGTGTAAAAGGCTTTTGGAAGCTTTACTTTGTTTGGGGTTTTTTTAAATAATTTCTTGCAATTTTGAGCAAAACAGTATAGCTTGGGCAGGTCACTATAACTTGGCAAGTGTTTTTTGAACTTCACTGCTAACCTCCTATCTTAAACTTTATTTGTGGGCAGTACAGAAAGGATAGTCTTTGAAATTGTAGCAATTGTAGCAACATCAGAGTAAATTGCTTTTGTTCTTCAACCACATTTGGTTGCTACACTATTTATATTGAAGCTTCTCCCTTGCATTCGTTCGCATAATGCAAAATGCTGCTTGACACAGAAAAGCTTTTGTCCCTGTGGGTTTTGAAGATGTAGCTGTATCTCATTACCTTCAAGAAACAGCAAGAAAAAAATAGAGAAAAAATTGCTTTGTTGCAAATAGAATTTGGCAGCAAAAGAGCAAACTGAGGTTGACTCCTTTGAGGTAAAAACCCTGTCCTCCCACAAGAAGATTAAACTGAGATGTCCTAAATTTTTTAAAGGAAATGAGAATAAAGATAAGTCTTGGACTTTGTCATCAATAGATGAAGAAGCAGTCCACATATAATAAGCCACTGGAGAGTTGACAGGGATATCTTCCCTAGAATTCCATTATCTTGTAATTATTCCATTGCTGATGCACTTGAAATAGTAAGGTTTGTAGTACTGATTATAGGTGAATTTACCAAGCTGACCTTTACAATTTTGTTGTGCATGTCAAGTCAACTGATTCACAGTAAGTCCAAGAATAGAGATTAAAAAGGAAGTCAGTCTTACATGGTGGCTCTCAGGGCCATAGCCTTACTCTGTGCATTTCTCTGGTAATTTGTAGCAGGTGAGGCTTCTGTCTTCTTCACAGTTCCCAGCATTTTAAATCTGTACTAGAGGCTGGGATTAGAAATGTGCCACCAACCCAGATCTGATTCATTTCCTAGTTAACACTGTGGCCCAATTTGTGTGTCTGAACAGAACCAAGTAAAACTTGTGTTCATTTATTGCCTCTCTAGCTGCCTGTGGGGGCTTCATCACCAAGCTCAATGGGACCATTACTAGCCCTGGATGGCCCAAGGAATATCCTACTAACAAAAACTGCGTCTGGCAGGTGGTAGCTCCAGCCCAGTACCGGATCTCTCTGCAGTTCGAAGTGTTTGAGCTGGAAGGCAATGATGTACGTAACCAGTCCCTGCATCTCAGAGGTGGGACTACTGGCTAACTCAGACCTGGATAAATCCTTGGGGTACAAGGAAGAGGAGGCTCTGTCTTACTGGTGGAGCTTCTGGTTATTTTTCCGCCCTTGATATAATTACACCAATAAGAGTGATTGTTATCCTTGAAATCTGGATCTGCTTTCTCTATAGAGTAGAAGGATTAAAGCTGTTTTATTGTAAATGGGTGTAATGGTTTAACCCCTTCTGGCAACTGAGCACCACACAACAGCACGCTCACTTCCCCACTGGAGAAGAATCAGAGGGATAAAAGTGTGAAAAGCTCATGGGTTGAGATAAAGACAATTTAATAGGTAAAAGAAAAGCTATGCAAGCAAGAAAAGAAAAACAAGGAATTAATTCACTCTTTCCCATGGGCAGGCAGGTGTTCAGCCATCCCATGCAAAACAGGGCTCCATCACATGTAATGGTTATTTAGGAAGACAAACGCTGTCACTCTGAATGTCCTCCCTTCTTCCTTCTTCCCTCCGCCACTTTATATACTGAGCATGATGTGATATGGTCTGGGATATCCCTTTGGTCAGTTAGGATCAGCTGTCCTGACACTATCCCCTCCTGATTTCTTGCACACCCCCAGCCTCCTTGCCAGTGAAGCAGTATGAGAAGCAGAAAAGGCCTTGACTCTATGTAAGCCCTGCTCAGAAATAACAAAAGCATTTTTATATTATCAGCCCCGTTTTCAGCACAAATCCAAAACACATCCCAAATTAGCCATTTTTTAAAGAAAATTAAATCTACCCCTGCCAAACCCAGCACAATGAGCTTGTTTTCCAGTGTTTTTCAGACTTGTAGGTATTTTCCATCCCTAATATGTATACTATCCCCCACTTCCCCGATGCTACCTTTGCAGGAAAATAATTGGAAATTAACAATGAAGTAGAGTTTTTCAAGTATAAATGAAATAAACTGTGTAAAGTCTGTTCTCTCCCCTGCCAAGGGCAGAGTTTGTTTTCCCCACTGTAAATGGGAGCAGTGGCACTTCCTTAAGTCAGTAGACTGCTGAAGTTCATTCAACACTGTCACGTTCTTGGACAAGGTGGGAATGCTTATTTTAGCTGACTTAAATGGAACCTTTCCTATTCTGATAAATACACCCATGATTTAAGATCAGGGCAGCAAGGGAAGGGTTGAGAAAACTGACAGGAGATTTTTGGGGAAGTTAGGAATGTGTTTGAGTACAAGGCTGTTTTTGTTCCTTCTCAGTGAAGTCTCTGTCCCCTTTCTCTGAAATGCTCTATTCCAAGTCCACAGAGCTGAGAAAGCTTCTCTCTTGGCAGGTCTGTAAATATGACTACGTTGAGGTTCGTAGTGAGCTGGCTTCTGACTCCAAGCTACATGGCAAATTCTGTGGCTCAGAGAAGCCTGAAGTAATCACGTCGTATGGCAACAATATGAGGCTGGAGTTCAAATCAGACAACACAGTCTCCAAGAAAGGCTTTAAAGTTCACTATTTCTCTGGTATGTGACTGTATCCTTTCACTTGCTTAGTTGTCTCTTCTGACCAAACCTCTTGGTTTTTATAAGTTTTCTTCAGGCTTCTGTCAGATCAGGCAGTTACATTTAAAAGCATGGTTGCTCTGTGCTGTGTCACCTTCATCTTGATTTCTCAATGCAGAGTATGGTCCAGTTTCATAGTGTGGTGTTAGCAAGATGCATGGATTACAGCAATGCCTCCAGTCCTTGTACAGCAGGAAGCAATGGGGAACCCAAACCCAGAAGTTCTCTCTGTTCCTAGAGTCATCAAAGGGAAGCTTTTTCCTCTGAAACTGGAAGATTTAGAAAATTTCCAGTAGTGTTCTATATAGCAATCATTGTTATCAAAGCACTGTATGCTAGTGGAAGTTTCCCATCCTCTGTTTTCAACGCCAGTGATGCACCTTGCTGTCAGGCAATTCTGGAGGTTAACTGTATGTAATTTGGAAGAAGGAATTCTATTTTATGCTGTCTTTTCAGCAGAGACCAAGGAGTATTAATGATTTTGAGGAGGATGATTAGCAAAAATGAATTAAGACAGGTGCAGAGTAGAATCAGGGCTAGAGGTTGACTTATTAAATCTAACAGGAGGAAGGATGACATGGGTATGTTTCATCTAGAAATACATTTGGGAGCGAGGAGACAGATGAGGTTAATGAGATCCAGGGAAGGCATTGTCCCAAGAAAAGTTGGAGATAAACTGCTCCTACGTTCAATTTAACTGGAAACCATGAGCAGATCCTATGCTCAGAACAGTGAAATTGTGAAATGCATAATCCTGAAGGTGCAGGAGTGACCATCCACTGAGGCATATTTCAGCTTCAGGGAGCATCTCATACCTTAGATCTTCTTCACTGTCTGACTGTTTGTGCTTTCAGAGAGAGTTATTTAAAAATGGAGCACACAGGAACTTGAAAATGTAGACTAGCCAGTAGATTTTTGCTTATGCTAGTGCATTTGTATGATACTTTTCCTGGACTCTATTTTAAAAGAATGAGGCATTGCTATAGGTTTGTTTTAGACAGGAGTCTTTAACCACTAAACTTGCACTATAAAATAAAACTCAATTGTGTTACATTTTATGAGATGATAAACAATTAAAGAGAACAGTGTCTGGGCTAAAAAGCTTACTGAACTAATCCAGCAGTAGATGTTGGAGTTTGCACTTCTATCTGCCAGTCTGGGTATGGGGCTCCAAGTTTGGTGATTGTGGTAGTCTGTCTTACTGTCAACTCAGTGTTTTTTGGTTTGATCCTGCCCAGACAAGGATGAATGTTCCAAAGACAATGGTGGTTGCCAGCATGAGTGTATCAACACCTTTGGGAGCTATATATGCCAGTGCAGAAATGGCTTCATGCTGCATGAAAACGGCCATGACTGTAAAGAAGGTAAGGTCCCCACTCCCTTCCCTCAGGAAAGCCAAGGGACTGCAAACATGGCTTGATTCAGGGCACTCAGTGTTGGAAGGACATTTGTACAACACACCAGGCTGGGGCACTGAAAAAGCCTCAGCTAGCTGAAAAACTGCCGAGAAAAACAAAGAAAGGACTGACTCATTCCCCAGTTTTGCCCTCTGTGGATGAGGTGGGGATGAGAAGTTGGGCTAGCTAAAGGAGCAGTTGTGGATTATTACCATTAGACTGGTCACTGCTGCTCCATTTAATTATTGTGTTTGGATCAGAAGAAAAAGGATGGACTGATATAACCATTTGCTAGTGACAAAATTTGCTGCCACGACCTTCCTGTGTACAGTCTCTGGTCCTTATCTGATCTCTTCATGAGCTGATTCAGCTTTCCAGGTTGGCAAAACAATGCAAGACTGAGATACCACCAGAGTCAACACGGTGGAGTGGTTGATGCCATGGCCTTGGGAATAGGGTGGGTGAGATGGAGAAGCAGGAGAATACATTAGAGAGTGAGGATGTAGATGAGGTTAATGAGACTCAGGGGAATGAGATGGTCTATTTCACCAGCTGCCAGGTTAGCTTAAAAAGGTATAGGACAAATCCACCAGAACTATGCAGTAATACTAAAAGGTCTTTTTTGGTGACTGAAGCCCTCCCTGTCTCTCCCCTGTTGAGGGGTCTCAGTAGGCATAGAGGAGCATGTGGGACACTACAGGGTTCCCGAGTGTGACTTGCTTCAATATGATCTGTCTCTCAAGCTGGTTGCGAGCACAAGCTGAGTGGTGCAGAGGGAATGATGAGCAGTCCGAACTGGCCTGACAAGTACCCCAGCCGGAAAGAATGCACCTGGGACATCTCTGCAACACCTGGCCACCGAGTGAAAGTGGTAAGTAACCAGTGTGAGGAGAGAAGCAGGATCGGTTCTGAGAACATCTAGTGACTTCACACCATCACTATGTGAGTGGGAGGTTGATGCCCACAGGTCCTGTTTGGGGACCTCATAAGAGAGTGTCCTGGGAGGCTGCCCTGGCTTGAAAAAGGGCAGAAGTTCTAAGAGAGACACAAGGCATGAGAGAGGCAGCTTGGAGGAGACTCCAGCAGATGACAACTGCAGATTATTGACCTCTGTTTACAGGCAATGACATGCCCTCTCGCTCCTGCCCCTCCTTGTAAGTCGCTCTGTTAGGGCCATATCTGCATAAGGTGGTGGCTGAGCCAGTCCCCAGCCTCTGTGAGGGAGAGACACCAATCCTGTTTTACAACATGACCTGATGGAAATGGCAGGACATGCCTAAAGCTGTGCAGATGACCCACGCACAGGGGGAAACAATCCCTGTGCTTAGTAGAAGTAATATTGAAGAACAGCCCATTTGGTGAGCTGGGTTTCCAGCAGGAAAAATAAAGGCTTATAAGGCTTGCAGTTGATAAATGTTGTCATGCTGCCATGTAAGGCAGCAAAGCTAAGGCAACATGGCACATTGATATGGAATTTTGAGCTTTGCCATCCTGAAATCATTCTTGTCTGAAAGCACACTATTCTGTTTTAGGCTGTGGGAGGAGTGGGACAAATGTACTATTTGATCCGTTTCACACTTGGTGTTTCATCCTCTGCTACATTGCATACTCACATTCAATGATGTCTACCTTAATTTTCCATATTCTTGCTGTAGACCTTCAATGAGTTTGAGATCGAACAGCACCAAGAATGTGCCTATGACCACTTAGAAATGTACGATGGGCCCAACAGCAAGTCACCTATCCTTGGCCGCTTCTGTGGCAGTAAAAAACCAGACCCTGTAGTGGCTTCTACCAACAAGATGTTCCTAAGGTTTTACTCTGATGCTTCTGTGCAAAGAAGAGGTTTCCAGGCAAAGCATAGCACAGGTAAGCTGGTTGCCTGCCAATACCCTAGTGACATAAGATACCATCAAGTCTCACTGCATTTTTTAGTAGGCAAAACCAGACACACTTTTCTCCCAAATAAGCTTAGCCTGAACTTTTAAGTGGTTGTATATTAGGTTCCTAGACTGTTGCTGGCACCATACCATAAATACCAGCTTCTGTAACAGCTCGGATGTCTCATTGGACATTCCTGCTTATGCTCTTCTGTTTAATTTGGAAGTGTTTGGTTGAGCAACAATCCCTTCTGTTCTGTGTCAATCATGGGAAAAGGAGGTGCTGCAATTTAGCCTGTGTATTGGCCCACACACAGAACAGGCCCACATTAGATTGATTATGGTAGAAGCAGAGCTGTGCTGTGGACAGACACAGCTTGATCCTCTTATCTGTGGCAGCCCAGAGGTGGGCGTGTTGTACAAACATTCACTTCTTTGAAATCCCTGCCACTGTAAACAGGTGAAATGTGCTCTGAGTGGCAGTGTATGAAAGACTGATGAAGAGGCATCCTCCTCATTAGCTGCAGGAAAACTCTATATTAAAGCAAACATTCTGCACAAACACAGGGCTACTTTTATGCATTGAGTGGGCAGAAAAGGATTGTTTTGCTCCCCAGTTTTTTGCCGTGCTTCAACTTCCTGTTGACGAAATACTTGGAGTCAGAATTTCAGCTACAGGACAAGTGCAAAGAACAAAGCAATTGCTGTCTAAAACATTTTCCCAGAGTATAATGTGTTAAGAACCCCATCCTGAGCACTTTAGACTGGTCACCTCTTTCCATGCATATTCTGTACCAAAAGAAACAAGCTTCTCTAAGCTATGTTGGTCTTTGGATTCATTGGTGACTGGAGAACTCACTCGTTTATGGTAGTTTGGTTCAGTGTTTAATTACCTTCCCTATTGCGCTTCACACTGGAGGTCTTCTCTGCTCATGACTGGCCAAAAGTGGGATAAGTCTTTGTTGTATGATAAGGCCTTTGAGAGACTATTTTGTATCCTTTTCTTCCTTCAGAGTGTGGTGGGCTCTTAAAGGCTGAAATACAAACTAAGGAGCTATATTCCCATGCTCAGTTTGGGGACAACAACTACCCAGGTCAAGCCAACTGTGAATGGGTGATTGTAGCTGAAGATGGTTATGGGGTGGAGCTAATATTCCAGATATTCGAGATTGAGGAGGAGGCTGACTGTGGATACGACTACATGGAGATTTATGATGGCTATGACAGCACTGCCCCCCGTCTGGGACGCTTCTGTGGCTCAGGGGTAAGCTTAACAGGACTGACTCTAGGATGAGTGATAGTGCATGGCTTTTAAAATCAGAGGGTCTGTGTTTGGTTTCCCCAGGACCTCAGCAATGAAATTGAGAAGGTTCTTATTGAATTTAAAGAGAGACAATCAGGGAGCATGTGTGTAGAATAAGTCCTCACAAATTGGGGAAATGATCTTGAAAATAAAAAAGATGTAGCAGCTCAATGTGAAGAAGTTCAGGGCACCAGGGTAGTAATCTACCAACCTGCATACTGACAAATGAAGAATGGCTAGGAAAGCGTTGATCCTGCAGAAAAGCACAAGGAGGTTGTAGCAGGTCACAACAGTCTGGGAGATAACCAGAGTTGTCATGTAAGACAAGTATCTAAGTTGTTTTGCTGCTAATGAACCCTGTGAGAGCCTCAGCTGCTAAACAGAGTCAGTTTGTATTGCGTCATTTCCTGAAAAGATAATGACAAATTAGAGTAAACCAAAAGACTAGAACAAGAATGCCCAGGGAGTCCTGTGAAAAAAATACTTGGAAGAATTTGGATTGTAGATTTGACTGGCATCAGTCTTCAAATATAAAGAGCAAGGAATATGCTTAGGAAGGCAGATCAGAGCAGGAGGTACTGAGCACACAGTCTTCATGTTTACTGGCCAGTCTGTCTTCACTGTGAGCTTAAACTCTATCCTTATAGTGCAGACAGTTGTTTAGTCTGTTATTTAGACTTGACCACTATGCACTCTCTTCTGTCCTTTTCTGCAGCCTTTGGAAGAAATCTACTCTGCAGGAGATTCCATCATGATTCGGTTCCATACAGACGACACCATCAACAAGAAAGGCTTTCATGCCCGATACATAAGTACCAAATTTCAGGATGCATTGCACATGAGAAAGTAGCTTGACTGCTCCTCATAGACATTTCTCGTATGAAGATTGAGACATTTAACTGTGATCTTTTCCTTTTTTTAAAAAAGCGCCTGTGCATCTGGACAAAAGCAGTGTACAGTATTTTCTGTAACTAAAACTAAATCCAGTCTCAAAGGTTTGCCTCTGCAATTATTAGCATCACCCTTTCTTGTTAACATACCCAGGACCAAAAAGTTGTCTTCTAATCATACTTGCCAGGGCATAAACATTGTATTTTGCACAACTTGCCATGAGTTGAGTGAAGACTTCACTGAGTGAAGACTGAACTTGGACTGAGAAAAGCCTCTGTCTCTTGCATATCTTTTTCTAGGTGACATTTCCCAAGCACCCACATGAGCTGTCTGAACATATTTTCTGGTGCAGGTGATGTGGACACACACCCAGTAGGATTTTTAAAAAGGACTTTGTGAGCCACTCACTCTCCCTTACCAGCTCAAAATACTCTGTGCAATAAGAGAACAACCAGAAGGCTGTACTCCATCACTCTTTAAATAAGAGAACAACCAGAAGGCTGTACTCCATCACTCTTTCTGTCCTGTCTATTTATTGTCTTGCTTATTGTTGAGCGGAGAGCACAGCAGGGTACAGGGACAGCCTCTTTAGGGCTGCTAGCTACTTGGTCCCAGTGAATGAGAAAGGCCCAGTGTCTAATTTGCAGTAACTATCATGATATACATTGAATGGAAGTACTTCAGTGCAGTGCCCGAGGAAAAGGTGGTGGCTGACACAGAAGTGGCATGGTGGGATGCAAGGCCTGACTTTGGTGGTGACAAATCTTAGTAATAGGAGTGCTGACAGCGTGCTGCAGTCACACAAGGAAGCTCAGAGGGCTGTGGCAGCAGTCCAGGCCTTGTCTTAGGTAAGGAATCTCTCCACTCCACCCATGCCTGCTTTCTCAGCCTTTGTTACACTGCTTCCTTTGCTTACTACTCTTTCCCTGTGAGCCCCTCCTATTCACAGCTGAACTGCTCTCCCAAGGGCTCCCCAACACATCTAGGAGTGCTCTGCAACACCAGCTAGCTGGAGCATCTCACCAAAGGAAACCCTAGGACAAGAGGGAGTCTGGCTGTCTCTGAGGCAGAGGCTGTGCTACAAGTCAGCTCTGGTGAGCTCTGGGAACCTCTCAAACATGTGCAACCTACAGGCATGGGACTAGGAAGAGAAGAGCTCTTCTGGTTTCTGCTTCCTCCCCATTCATCTTTGGTGCCTGGCCCAATCTCTTAACTTCATGGCAAGGATGCAAGTGAGATGGTGACTTAGAGCACTCTGAGCTATAAAGCTCAGACATGCTCTTGTTTGCTCATGGAAGCTACTAAGCCACAGAAGAATTAACAGGTAGCTCGACACTTCTTT
Organism: Serilophus lunatus; assembly: GCA_013399895.1. NCBI lineage: Eukaryota > Metazoa > Chordata > Aves > Passeriformes > Eurylaimidae > Serilophus > Serilophus lunatus. The sequence goes on from VXBA01003201.1 coordinate 776,171, forward strand.
GGGAAAAAGTAGGGAAAATTGTGCTTTGGGGAGAGCCACTGTAATTGAACTGTTAATATGGGAGGAAATAAAAATACCTTATTCTGAATGTTTCATTAAGGCACTCATGGGCAATTATGAACTAAAGGCTGAGGTATGTTAGCTTTAATGAAGTATTTATAATCCAAGAATTGCTATGTTTACAGAACCAATGTGATGTCAGGCTGTGGGGTGACACCTCCTCTCTGGTGTGTGACTGTGGAGAACTGTGGCGTCAGCTCCAATGTCAGGCACAAACGACATTCCTGGAGTTGAGGGCACTTTTGGATGGATAATAAATAGACCTACACCTCTCCAGAAATCCTCGAATAGAATATGATCCAAGTATTGTAAATACTAGGAGAAGCAAATGCATGAAAATATTTTCTTGCTTAGAACAAGAAAAGTAATTTATACACATACACACAGAGGTTTATATGTATATAAAATGTGCATGTAGAAGACCACTAGTCAAAGCCTTAATAAGTCTAATTTGAACAATACTGTACCAATGACTGTAGCTTTACTGCAGGCTGTAAAAAATCATGTTATCTCCATTTTGGTTTTTTGTTTGTATTTGGGGCTTTTTTAGCTCTGCCTTGTCTCTTTTTTCAAATTTTGTGGCCTTCTTATAGGCAAGACCTCTTACTTCAAGCTGTCTGACCACACAAGTCTGGGGAAGTGAGCTCTGCTAGATGGGGTATTTGTCCTTCTCCTTGCTCCAGTTAAAGGAAAATTACAGTGACTCAGGTCTGAAAATAAAAATGTGACATCAGTTCCTGTAAAACAAAAGCAAAGTTTTGGTTTGCAGCACTTCAAGTATCCTGACCCTCTAGTGGCATCAGTGACTCTAGGGAAATTAACTGTAGCAGCTTTCCATGTATTTGAACATCTCTGTTCCTGTTCTGGTAATTTCCCATCTACCCCAGAGTAGTTTGTTGCAGATGCTTGCAATGTGGTTTGACAGATATGCTACGCTTGTTAGCGTTCGTCCAGGTGTCTCTTGTGACAGTGTGCTCACAACTGTTGTACTGTGCATTTCAACCAATGATCTATGTAGAATATTTCTTCTGTATTGACTGGACTTAACAGTCAATAATTCTAAATGTGTGAAATTTTCTTAAGAAAAAGTCAGACTCTCTGATGTGTGTGTATATAATCTGGTCTTTGTGTTGTTTTACATTTCACTAACTAAAATAATTCTTCAGATGGGGAGGAGAGGCGGGTGTGGGGGCAATCATAAATGTACTGTGTCCAAAACGAGACTCTGCATTCATTAAAGACTGTGGATTCGGTTGCACATTCTGTTGTATGCATGGATTTTCTACTTCCTTAAGAGGAGGAAATGTCGTATTATATTTCTTTTGCCCACAACTGGAGTCTTGAGTGCTCTGAAGTCCGGCTTCTGAGGTACATGCCAGATCCTGCCCCTGGCAGGGACCTGGCTCTATCACGTGTGCTGGGACCCAGCCAGGTTATCTGAGTCAGCACAAGAGAAATGCCATTATCTCTTCCTTTTTGCAGGTCCACAGTTCATTTATTAGGAGGAAGAGAAACTCATCCTAAAAGGAACACTAACCCTTGCATTGGGCAGTCTGCTGTTAACTGCATGCAGGGATTTCTCAGGGAGAAGAGTGAAATGGTGAGTGGGAGTTGGTTGGGTCTCGTTTGAATTGAAGTAGTGGGAGTTGGTCAGAGAGAAGGAGAGATGAAGTCACTGGACCACTTGGTTGAAAAGCTTCCTGGGGTGTTTAAACCTCCCATTCTCTGCCCTGACCAGATCAGTCAAACTGGTCTCATTGTTAGCTCTGCGCTTCCTTATGATGCAACGGATAGTTTTGGGTATCTGCTTGGATTTCAGCATCTGCCCCAGTTTTTCTATCCTGGACGTTTTTGCCTGGTCTTGGGGCAGTTGGAGTTGGAGCAAAGAGGAGACTGGTGCCCTGGATCGTGAAGTGGACCTTTGAGAAGGTTTCTTGTCCTGGGAGCTGAAATGCACCAATGTCTATTTAAAAATGGCCAGGTGAGAGAGACTGGGAGTGAAACTTCCTTCTTCCCAGTAGCTAGCTGAGGCTAAAAAATGTTCTTCTCTGAAATATAATAATGAATTAATTCCATGAGCATTAACTAATCGACAGAAGACCTAGGGGAGTGCAGCACAAAGTTACTTGTTAATGGCATACAAACAGAAATAATAGATTAATGGCTTTGATCTCTCTAACTTCTGTGGATCTTCTTTCATTTCCCCATATTGGTCCCCTTGGGATCTCCCTTTGTCCTTCCTCAGACTTATCCGGTGAATGGCACATAGCCTGTGCCAGCTCCGTCCAAAAAACTGGACAAGTGCTATGTATGGAGCTGTATAGGCACCAAAGAGAGAATCATCCCTGCCCATCAGCAATCACAATTTGAGCTAGTGCAAGAAAAGCGAGTGTTATCTGTATGTTGGAGAGCTGATGTTGAGAGGAGGAAGCATCTGTGACAAAACAGAAGTAAATCCAGAGCACCTGATCACTGTGTGTGCATGTTAATTGCATTCATCCAACTTCTCTCTGTTCCTTTTGGAGAGAAGCTCTCTGTACTGAAATGCAGGGTCCTAGTGATGCAGATTTTGGTTGGGGATGAGGCCTGTCTCCTTGTGGTTTCTCCTTCTGTTTCCAAATCTGCAGAATGCTATTAGTTACCGAATGGCAAAAAGGGAGAGGAAAGGGTTGGCCTGTGGCCTTTGGAGAGATGTGTCCAGCTCTCAGCTTCTGGTCTGTTCCCAGAGCCTGCTCCCCATGGCTGGCTGAGGTGGATGCTGGGTCCTGTGGCTCTCGGCTGTAGCAATGTCAGCTTGAGATGGTGGGTCAGTCTGAGTGATGGACTTCCTTTTTGCTGGAGCTGCCTCATAATTTGGAGATAAGTATGCCATTTTGCAATGGCTAGAAAAAGCCAGAGGCAATCCTTTTCCTGGACACCAGGGTTCACACAGATGCAGTTTATGAACAAGAGAGTTTTCTTTTTTTGTGCCTACATGAAGTTCTATGGAGAACAGAACTAAAAGTAGTTGGATGGGGAAAAAACTTGTTTGCAATCATGCCCCTGAGATGTAGAAGCAAAATCAGATTCCCTTGGAGTACCCCAAGTTCTCTGGAAGAGATGGTTTTACTGTACTCATAATTGAATTAATTTTAATAAAGAACATCTAAAAATCCCTGCAGTGATACTGATGGTAGAGAAGAGCAGCCAGAGAGTTGGTTGCAGTCCCCAATACTCAGGTAACCGAGCTCCTTAAAACAACCTTCGAAAAACAGGAATGCATTCTTTTCATTCTTTTCACCCCCTTCCCCTCCAACACCATGACCCTTCCTGACTTTTGGTGTGTTGCAACTGCTCAGGAGATCCTTGCAGGCAGCAGCAGTGAGCACAGTGAATGAAGAAGGCTGGACCCTTCCAAGGAGGGGACAGCATTTCCCACAGGGCCTTGGCCACAGGCACTGCAGACCTACTCTTCAGTGCAGCAGCAAATATGGGCACTGCCCCAATCCAAATTAAATAACAACTCAAATCCTCTTAAGTAGATTTCTCTTTATTGAGTTGTTAATGTACACACAGGCAGCAATATCCATCTGCAAAGCGTGGTCTTGGTGGGACCTGTGCTGCAGGAGCAGCCATGGGAGCTGTGTTGTGAGAAAACCAGATGATTGATGCAGCCACTGTGCTCACTGATGTCACAACAGAGCATCAATGCAAGGGGCTGCAATGTTACCCAGGGCCCCCCACAATGTGGTGGAGTTCTGGGAGGCTTCAAATGTGTCTGCTCTGTACATATACCTGTGTTTGGACTGCCCTGCTGGAGCCTGGGAAAGGTGGGCCGATGCTCCTGCTGTTGGTTTTAGTAAAGGAGATGTAAAGGAACAGCTAGGCTCAGGACACTGTGGAGAGTGATTTACTGCTTTTTAGCGGGGAACAACACAGAGCTGGTAATCAGGAGGTACATTGCTTGATCCACTCAGTTTTGGGGTTAAGTCGAGCTCCTGGGGGTCAACAACAGACTTTAAGGTAAAGTTCTGCAAGATGGTGGCTATCAGTAAGAATATCTCCATTCGTGCCAGGCCCTCTCCAGGGCATACTCGCTTTCCTGAAAGTGAAAGCAGAAAATAGCACTCAACAGGTGTTTCTAAGTAGACCAGAGTTTGTTACTAAGCAGATGTGTTGCACAGCCTTATTTACTACACACAGCCACACAGTGAGATGACTGTCAGGATTACAAAGGACAATTTCAAGAGAAGAATTTGTTGCAGAAAAGCCCTTGGCAGTTTGGATGGGTGTGTGAAGGAAAAACAGGAATAGAAGTCTCAAACATGGAGGGAGCATCACAGGAGTCAAGATGAAAGAGAGCAAGGTAACATAAAGCACAGGTGAGAAAAGTGGAAATTTGGATGCACATAGCTTACAAGGTACTTAAGAGGTGCTGGGGAAAAATGGAGCTACCACAGAAAGACAGCTTGGTTCAGGATGATTTTGGTGGTTGTGTAGGAAGTTGACAGGTATTTTAGAAAGTGTCAGTCCATTCACATCATTACACTGGCAACTCCTAGTAGGAGATCTGAGGAGGTTTGAGGCCTGAACAAGATGGGAGATGTCACTGGAGACGGTAGTGGCAGGGAGGAGTTATCCAGAGAGGAGTGAGCCCCAAGGAAGCACCATGGGACCATGTTGGGAAGAGGCAGTGTGTGTTACTGGGAAAGGCAGAGTAATCACCAGAGCAGGTGGCTGACAGAGAGAGAAAAAGAGAAAGCCTGTGCTTTACCTGCTGAGAAAGGCATGAAGAAGCTGCTCTTCTTAAAGGTGCCATCCTTGTTCAAGAAATGTTCAGGATTAAACTCATATGGATTTGCAAACTCTTTACTGTCATAGAGGACAGAACTGAGGACAGGAAAAATAGTGGTACCCTGAAGTAACACAAGAACATGAAGGGGAGGCAAGTTATATCACTCAGTTCAACTGCCTGACGAGATTGAGCTTCCCAGTATATCCCTACCAGTGCCTTTGCTTTCTCTTTGGGAACCCTTCTTTTGAGGAGGCAGCTTTAGGGAGAACCTATTGGATGTCAGAGCAGTGACAGCTGTTGGCTGCTTTTCCTGAATGCTCCCTCTCACCTCTAGAGTCTTTATCCTCACCTTGCTCTGGTTATCAGGGGACGCCCCACCTAATTCTTGCTTCTTTTTAGAGTTTCACAATAATTTACTTGTATATGCTCCATATCCCCTCTTTTCTGTGAGCCCCAAAAAGCAGAAGCACACAAGGTTGTGGAAATGAAGCTCGCTTCCTTCTCCTGATGAATTTCTCATGCAACAATCATCTTCCTTCCCTCTTCCTGACCAGCCATTGATGGGGGCTGGAATAATTGACAGTGATGACAGAAGAGCTCTCTGCTGGAAGCTGAGCAATTCTCTAGGTCCTGCCTTATGATTTTATATAGACAGCTGGAAATCACGCCAATAGCCTGTGGTGCTGCTGTTTTCCTGCAGCCCACAGTCACACTGAAGAGCAACAAGCACTGCTGCAGTGGGCCAGGCCAAGCCATGGGTTGCTCTAACCCACCAGCCTGCCTCTGGCAGTGGCCATTAGAGACTGATGCAAACATACCCTCCAGCACTTTGTGGCTCAGGGGCTTTCTGTGCTCAATAACCAATAACTGACTTTGCTTCCAAGCAGGTGCGCTGGCTGCCCTAGATGATGGTGAGCAGCTCCATGACTTTGTGTGAGGAGTCACTGCTCTGGGTTTTTGTCAACCCACTATGCTTCTGCAGATAGGTAAAGTTGCAGAGCAAGAGAACAAGCGTGTTGATCAGAGCTACTGTTCTATCTCGGCCCGTGGAGTGTCAACCAAGGAGTTCAAATGAGCTATAGAAGTCTGAGGACAAAACCTCATGAAGAGGTGAGTGAAAAAAAGGTCAGGCCACAACAGTTCTTTTTTCTGGCTTGTAACTGATGGCCTAAGAGCAAATGTGCTGCAACTTTGTTGTTGAACCTAAGGGAGTTTGCCCACTAACCTTAGGAATGACGTACTCTCTGAAGCAGGTATCTTTGGTCACCGTGTGAGGGAGACTCAGGGGGACAAGAGCAATGAAACGCTGGATTTCGTGGACCACTGCATCTGTGTAGGGCATCCGGGTCCGATCAGCCACACATGGTTTTCGTGACCGTCCTATTACCTGGTCAATCTCTTCTTGAACTTTCTCTGTCATGAGAGGCACAAACCATAAAGTGGGTAAATATAACCAAACCTACCTCAATAGGTTGCCCTAAGCTGTTTACAAATCATAGATGGCATGAGCACTGATGTTGTTTTTGGTATTGACTAAAACACAGCTCTACTGCTGCCCATAAAAAGAAAGTTCTTCTATTCACTTGGCTAAACAGGAGTACTGGGTGATAAAGGTGTGGACACAGTCAGGTCCCAGCCTGTGAGGGGACTGTAGCTGCTGCTGCTGCTGATGTAGCTCATGAAGCTGAGTGATCTCCACTGGCCCCCATGAGGAAGGACAGTGCAAGGACTTTGTCCTTTTGGGTTAAAATACGAGACAGGAAGAAAGAGGAAAATCTGGGAGAAGGATGTGGTGTTAAGCACATGCCCAACCCAGGGAAAAAGCTAGACAGGAAGAGATCACAAACTGGTACCTTGTATCTTTGGATATTTGAGAAAAACCAGAAGCCCAAATCGTAGGGTGGCGCTAGTTGTCTCAGTCCCAGCAATAAACAGATCAAAGGCTGTTGTAACCAGGTTCTTCATGTGGAAACTGGAATTGGGATGATCTTTCTCCTAGAAAAAACGTTGGGTTTTTTTCTCTGACTGAGCTGAGAAAAGTGGCCCTTTCTTACATCATCACAGGCGTTTCTTTTCACCTAGAGTTGTTGCATTTCTCTGCTAAGGTACAGCAGACATTTGGGGCATTGCAATGCTACTGTGAGCAGTAAACCCAAATCACCTTAAGCAACTTTCTTTGAAGTTGTGCTCTGAATGGTATTCAACTGCTTGTTTGCCCTTGCTGTACCCACTGTTTTTGAGCAAAAAGAACTGCAAGACTAGAGTGAAAATGTCCCTGTGTTTTGGTGAAAGCAAATGAAGCTCTCCCTGTCCATGCAACTGCAGGTAGTGCTGGCTGGTGAGCATGCAGACCCAGAACTATAAGCTCCAGCACAGGCCATATTGCTGGTATTGTTGGTATCTTCCCATTGCACAGCTGACTGGGAAGAGGTCATCCTAACGTATGTGTTACTTACGAGAGGGAAAGGTCTCAGCATAGGTGCATTTGGGGATGAGCTGGATTTGTACGCTGTCTTCTTACCTCCTCCATTTTACTGAGGAAACAGTCAATGAAATCCTGAGGGGAGTTGGGATCTAGGGAGGCTTGGTGCAACTTCACCTCCTCTGCTACAAAATCTTTTAGAGCATCAAATTCTTCAAATATGCGGTTGTGTGGGCCAGGCAAGTGATCCATGATCTTTGAGAACATCTGGTAGAGCTGGAAGAAAAGAAAGAGGAATGCTAGTACGACCATTGCCCCATCCTTTGATATTAGCAAAAAGTCAAGGAAAGCTTGAAACTGTAAAAAACCCTGTAAAATGAGTCAAGCAGAAGGACTATGAGCCTGGGCAGTCTGACATGGCAATAGGGGCTTGCTTATTAGTAGTAGGAGCCTTAGAGTTGGAGAAGAAGGATGCTCAGGACTATTAGGAAGCTACACTTCATTGGCAAAGCCAATTCCATTGCTAAGGGTTCTTCTTGCTCTCAAATGAAAACCCTTCTGTGCAGAAGAACATTGATGGGCTTCTAATTAAAAGACTGAAATGGACCTTCATTGGGAGAGAGGCCTCCTGCTCCTTTGGGAGATTGTTGCCAATGTGAAATAGTTACTCAATGTACCTGTCCCCAGTAGGAGTTCATCATCTCAAGGATGTTGTTCATGTTGTCCATCAGGGTCAGGAATTTTTTGTCTTTGTAATCATATCGTTTCCCAAAGACGACAGAGCATATGACATTGGAGACAGAACAGCTCAGCTTGAAGGTTGGATCAAAAGGCATTCCTGTGATTTCAGAAAAGTTACAGACTATTAAAAAACCCCACAAAACTATGTCTACTTATGGCTACTGTGGGTAATCTGAACTCTGGTTGATAGTGGAAATATGAGATCACAGTTTCTGAGTGACACAGAAGGCTCCTCCAAAGGGAACAGTACATGATTATGAAATTGTTTACAGCTTCGTAATGAGGGGTAGCTGGTGAATGGATCAAATCTTTGCCAAAGACAGGAGCTCCCTCAGATAATTTTTTTCAAATGTAAGTTATATTAAAAATGGACTGTACCTTTTGTTTTGTTGAACTCTTCCAGCAAGTAGTCAGATTCCTCGTGTATCCTCTCTTCAATGCTCCTCTTCCCCATTCCAAAGTTCCGCAGAGTAGTAAGAGCAAACCGTCGAACTTGTAACCATGGCTCGTTGTTGCTAAAAACAATCCCTGCAGAGAAAGAAGGAAGAGAGAAGACCTGGATTGGACATGCTGATGTGAGATGATCAGTGGCTCATGGTGACAGTGAATCCTGTCACTGCAGAGCACTGACATGGCAGTGTCACGGAATCCTGTGGTTTGGAGGCAATCTCTGGAGGTTCTGCAGCCCAACTGCCTGCTTTTGGCCTTCTCCACTACATACCAAACCTCCTTGTGAATAATTCATCACTTATATCCGCACACAATTTCCCTTGCTACAGCTGGTGGCTGCTGCCCCTTGCCTTCCCTGGTCCATCTCTGAGAACAATCTGACTCCTCTGCTACCTCACCCTCTTTGGGTGATGGAAGCCAGCAATTACAGCCCACTCTGTCTTCCTTTCTCCAGCTGGGATGCACCCAGGCCCTGCAGTGTTGCCTCGTGCATGGTACACTCCAGGTCTAATCTGCTGAACACAATTTCAGCTCTTCCCTTCTCCTCAGAAGGAGGTCAGTCAGCAAACATACCTAATCCATTGTTAGCCCTGTCTCCTATTGGCATGTGTCCTCTGGAAGCAAACTCATCTGCGCGATCAACCAAGGCTTCTTTCACCACATCGTGACCGTGCAGCACCACCACTGGGTCAGAGCCTAGATGCACTGTGAACACTGATCCATACTCTTTACTGAGCTGTAAAAACACAAAAATGTAAAAAATATAGCCATGGAGCAATAGGAAGAGTTGAAAAGTCTCCTTGATGCTGCATCCCACTGTGGGCAATGAGCCTCACACGCCTGCAACATCAAGATTTTGTCCTCTCATGATCAATATGGGTGTGGAGAGGGGTCTCAGCTATTAGGCCCTGAACAACAATGGCAACAGCAACAAGGGGGAGGAGCTGCACTTCCCATGACTTTGTCACTCTTCCGGGAATGCAACTCATCAAGCTATAGACAGAGGTTGTCCCCATGCACAGGTCCCACATATTTCTCACCGAAAGAAAGAAGAGAGAAGAAGGTAGCCTTACCTTCTCGAGGGTTTTGGCCAAGTTACTTGGTTTAACTTGCAGCAAGTTACCTAGAATGGGAAGGGGAGCTGGTCCTGGAGGCATTTTCCCCTTTCCAGACCTCACTTTCCATACTGCAAAGAAGGAAAGTAGGAAAGCAATGCAAAACAGAAGGGCAACAATGGCTGCTCCCAGGAGATCCATTTGCTTCTGTGGCTCAGGACAGAGTGACTCTGGCTGCCAGAGTTCGAGTTTATGTATCAAAGGGTCATGGTAGTTCAAGAGCAGGTTTTGAGTCACGTGGCCGAGTCAGATAGTGTTACTAGTTGATCATGTGCTCATAAATCTTGTTTTGTTTAACCTAGAGTTAATCATTAAGGGGATCACACTAGGGCCTCACTCTGCCACTGAGGTGCTCAGAAGTTTACTGTCATGGGAGCATCTTCAGTACCATTTAGGATTTCTATTCTTCAGTATCAGTTGTGAAAACCCTCAGTTGTGCTAGCTGCTGATCTGCTGGTCTAAATTCCTGCATCAGCTCAGATGTCAGGGCAGTTCATGGAAGTTCATGTAGCTTTATGGACTTCCACCTGATGAAAGTAAAGTTCACAAGAGTTTGCAGCGGTTCAAGAGGTAGCTGCCAGTTCAAGCATTCATGAACTTTCCACCTTATCTGTAAAGTTCCCTTGTTCCCATCATCCTCATTGATCAGCTTTAGGAAACTGGCCTACAGAGATATTTGGTTCACCTGCCTTCACCCTCTGCATGTCCCATTCGTGGAGGTCTTGAGTGCTATCTAAATCGGCGCTGGGTCATTGTAATGCATGAGAACTAACAAATGGGTGAGGAAAAGATCCATGAGGAAGAGAGATCTGCCTGTTTTATCTTAGCCAGGATGCTTCCTATTTTCTTTAATAACTTTTTGCAAATAAAGCATTTCATTTCCATGAATTTCAAGCTCATTTCAAGTCTCATCTCTATGTCTTCCAAAACAGCTGTCCAGCACGTGTACAGGAAATAGGAAAGAGAAATTACCTGAAACTGTTCTCAGCACAAGTATTGCTTGATGGATCTACAGCACTTGTAGGGTTTTTTCACATAGAATTATTCTTCAAGTCCATGTAGACATTTTTCCTGTCAGTATAAACCAAGCTTTGATGGGTAATGAAAACTACTTCCTTACAGCTCCAAAGCACTGTGTTTCCTGTTTTTTACCCAGTTATCAGCAGGTAAAGCAATCGAATGAAGCATTCAACAGTCACACAGTGGCAATAAGATTTGAGCAACCGCAGCATTCAGCTTCTGCAGAGATAAAGCCTTCCTCCCTGCCCAAGTCAAAATGTTTTTCCCTGGGTGCCTCTCATGGCATCCCGTACAGCTGTGGAGCAAAGATGGGCTGTGGACTGAGGTGGAAGAGCAGAGGAAAAGCCCCCCTCAGATTCAGCTACTATCCACCATGCCTATGTTGGGGGCTGGCTGGAGTGGGGAGTGGGCTGACTGCTACACAGTGCTGCACAGACTCATCCAGGAGCTGGAGGGTCTGATGAAGGCAAAAGCATGAGTGGCTACCAAGTCAAGTGCATTGTTAAGATTAGAAGTGCATTGTTCAAGATGAGAAATCGCATGCATAAAACCCACACACCGTGCTGGGATGTGTGCGTTGATTTACTCCCGAAGAAATAAACAGATTACAAAAGAACATGGACGGCTCAGGCTATACCAGCTCTCCCACTGCAAAACGTAGGGCACACAAATGCATGCACAAACACAAAGGTGTGCATGACCTCTGCAATAGTGTAAAGACATTCACGCCTCCATTACATGAATGAAGAAACATCTGTATGGAAAGATGCACAACGAGACGTCCACTCAGTGTGGATTCCTGATGTGTGGCTAGGGAGAAAGCTCTACGTTAGACACGTTACTGTTACAGGCAGGCAATGGGTGCTGACAACGCAGAGATTTCTCTGGGATCACAGAGACTGCCCTTACCTGTGACTCAAGCCCATCTTAGGGGCCCATCTGCCAGTTTTGGGGAGTGAGAATCCAACAGAGCATACAATCCTGCCACTTACCAGCAGGCCTAGACCAGTCCTGGAGCTATCTCTATACAACCACACTACAAAAAGGGCTGTAAATCCATAACCAAAGGTATTTACAGGGAATCACCACCTTTTAGGTGTACAGAGCCTCCTGAGCACTATAGTGTCCCACAGATTTCTTGTGAAGGGCTATTTCTGTGCTTTTATGTCAGCACCTTGTGTCTGTAATTTGAACCAGTGTCACCTTTAAAAGAGTAAAAGAGCATTGTCACTCAGTTTCTTACACTTTTACCATGTAAGGAGCAATTAAGCAGCAATAGGAGACATGGAGAAAAGCAGCCAGATGTCCTACATGTCTTGGCCATGGGAAGAGCTCAGGGTGACAAAAATTAAAAGGGCTAGGCTACAGAAGCTGTTTTGTGGTGTTTAGCAAGAGAGCGGGATGGGTATTGCAGGGCAATCTAGAGCTGCATTGGGAGTTGTGTTCTTTTGGGTGTTTCTTAGTCGCCTGGCTTTGGTTGTGGAGGCTCATGGCAGCGTGTTTTCTGATCCCACCCTACTGACTTGTGGCCAAGAAAGCTTACACAGCTCACCTTACCTCTGGGCTGGAAAGGGAATGCTTCTTTCCTGTGGACTACGTGGGGTAATTGAGGGTGGTGTCCACAGGCATTTTTAGCCATATCTTTGAAGAGTGCAGAGGTATGCCTGGAATGAGGAGGAAGGAATAGATTTTGATGTGAAGTGTTGCTGAGTAGCTTTCAGTGTGTCTTGTATAATCAGGAGGCTGTTTATATGACCCAGCAGCCAAGGGCTTTGGTGAAGTGCTGTGCCTGGATCTTGACAGTCTTGGTGTAGTGGTTTAGCATTCAGGGGGGTGAGTTTAATAAAGGTGACAGAAAAACTGAAGAGAATGATCAGCAGGGGAAACAGTTTTATTACAAGGGAATTAAATTAAAAGGGACACAGGGAAAGGGCATAAAAGGGTGTCTCTTTTCCCTCTCTCTTTGGAAGCACTTCTGGCCCTTTAGTCTCTGAAAAACACAAGCACAGGTGAAAAAAAACAGCCCCTCCCTCCCTTGTCCAAAGGAATACTTGCTAGCAATTTGGAAATGGCTCCGGAGTTGAGAGGAATGGGTAGGATCCCGCCGGGGACCTGCAGGCGCTGAACACCGGAGCCGTGATGCTTCTCCCAGCAGCGGCGGCCAAAAAGAGAGCGGGGAGGGGCCGTGCTTAAGCCTTCTCCGTCGTCGCCTGAATGTCGTCACTTTTTTCTTGGTCAAGCTGGCTCCCCATTCGTCCAGTCGGTCGGGCCCCGCCTCGCTCCCGGTGTTTTCTTGTGCAAGAAACTCACGAGTTCAGTCAGGCGCCATCTTTGTTCTTATGGCGGCAGCCCCTCAAGAGCTGTCACCCTCAAGAGATGTCACAGCGCCAAGAGCCAGGGCTAGCTCTCTATTGCTGTCCGTCAGCAGCCGTGGTGCTGAAAATTCCCGGCCACGCTGGCCCGGGGCGAGGTGCCGCTGCCTGCGCTCCGGGGTGAAGGTAAGAAGCCGCTGCCCCCGGCCAGTCACCGTGCCCGTGCAGGAAGGGACAGTCCCCGGCCGCACACCTCGCAGGGAGGGGGGGGACAGTGGGGAGGAACAGAGGCGGGGGGTACACTGCACAGACGGCCGGCGATAAGCCGCCGCCCAGCCTCGGCCCCGGCCCGTCCCCGCTCTGTCCTGGCCGAGGGAACCCCCTGCCCTGCCCGGGATAGGGCTGCCTTCATTGCAGCTTTTCCCCCTCCCCCCGCTTCAGGGAAACGGGAAAAATTTGAGGAAAAATTGAATTTTAAACTCAGGTAAATGGGTTTCTCTCTTACACCCCTTTTCAAAAGCCCTTTTTCAAACGGCTACACTTGGCTGCTTGATTCTTTCATACACCTCTGATGTTTGAGACTGTAGTACTGGCTAGGTCCCTGTTTCCTACAGGAGGGTAGAATTGTAGTGGACTCCATCTGTAATGTGGAATGCTGAAGCCACTTCTGGTGTCCCCTCTCTTCCTAGACACTGAGGGGAAGGCACATGCTCTGCAAAATGACTCTTGACTGTGGGCTCTTGGTATCTGCGACTCCAGATGGCCCCAGGAAAGTACTGGTCTCTTATACCAGCTGTTATGTCTTTGAATGGGTGAGTGGCCTTGTGGATTCTGCTGGGACTGTGGCTACTGCTACTCTGGCTGTCCTGACTGGTGTGACCTTTCCCTAGGATGGTAATTACCTTCTACTGGTTGGGCTTGAAGGAACAGATGCTGCTGAGCAAAAGGTTTTCCATGAAGCGATATTGCTCAGATGCCCTGTGGACCTTCCTGGTAAGATTCTCACAGCCGTTGTATCTCGCGGTGATGAGTGCCGTTCCTTTCAGATTGCTGTTCCCAGTCTAGGGGCTAGGAAAGGGGACCTATTGCTGTGCAGAAAACTCTCTGGAAAAGGGTCTGGGCATAGGAGCGACCGATTTGCTGGGAATTTGTGCTTCTTTGCAGGATCAGAAGGTGAATATGTCCACTGTGTCTCCTAGCCATAATCTAGGTACAGTGATTTTTTCTAACTACCATGTATTGATCTGGAACACTTTATCTTGACAGATCCCATGCAAGTCCAGTCTCCTGTACATGGCTTCATGGGTTGTGAAGACTGCAAGCCTTGGCTCTGTCACTAGGGATAACATTTTCAGGTATTACCCTGGGGCCGATCTTGCCGTGTTCAATCTCACTAGAGAAATTCCTGCCCATCACAAGCTCTGAATTCAAAACAAGACACTGGAGTAGGCTGAGGACTGGTATGTCTCTAGTTAGTGGGAATAAAGCTGGTGCTGATCAGTGATACTTTGCAGATTCTCAAATCTGAATTATAATTTCAAGTATTTAACAGGAAATGTTGGAAGAAAGAGTGACTTTTCTTACCTGCCTGATTTGGAGCTTTCCTGTCCTACCAGGTTACATATCTGATGTAGTTATTCCATTAGTGGGAGCTCCATTCCCTCGAGTGTTCAGGTCTCCACATTGCCACCACACCCTGCTGTGTCCCAGCCAGGTCTTCTGTCCTTGGAGCTGCGTGTTGCCTCAGGTAGGAGAGGTTTGCAAGACTTACTCTTACTCAAGCATCTTGTTACAGGACTCTGGCCTCTAATGAGCAATAAAGAGTATTGATTAGTTAATCCAGCATTACTTACCTGCCATGGTGGAAACTTACTGATATGGCCATAAAGGATGCTCTCTTTCTGTTTCTTGCTGCTCTAAAATGGCTCTTGGGTTTCTTTTGTCTCAGATGGAAGCTATACTTCCTACTATACTGACAATGATTATCCTGTTGTGAAGACTCTGAAAGATCCTGTTTATGCAGAAGTCAAGATCCTTCAGAGAGCAGACCCAGACCTGATTTTAGTTCTGCACCACTGCTGGGCCATGCCAAGTATCAATCCCCAGCAACGGCTGCAGTGGCCTGTTTTGGTGGATGGGTAAGTGACTTGTGAACAACTTTGGGTCAGGGGAATAATGTGCTCCTTTTTTACTGCTCACCTCTCCTCCTCGGGTGTCCTTATGCAGGGAACAACTATCAGTCACAACTGGTGCCTCTAAGTTTTGCCTCAGGACTACTGTTTCCCTCTCATTACCAGCGTTTCAGCTTCTATACATTCACCTTTGAGGACTCCATTTCCCAAGAGAAGCTCTCTGGGCTGGTAAGATCCTGTCTTGTCTGCCTAGCTTCCTATTGAGGACAAGTAAAATATGTGAGCAATAAGAACCACTTCATAATTGAGACTCTTGGCCTCTTTGGAGGGCGATGACAACAAAGACTAGAAAAATCCTCTCCTGAAACAGAAGTGGAGAGGCTGATGCAAGAAACTTTATTCTCTGAGATTAATATGGTAAAGGAAAGATACATCAATGAAGGGGTGTGATAGAAAATGAGGCTACTGGAAGGGTAGTTTACTTAAGCAAGGGCTAGCTTGTTGCCTAAGCTGTTCTGGTGATGTAGCTTAGGTTGGCTGCTCTAGCTATGCTAATCAAGAGCATCTAAACCAAGTTTCTTGGCCAAAATTACTTGGAAATAGCTTTGAGTACCTGTGAAGCATCTGGGCTCTGAGTCTGAGCTTCTGCGCTGTTAAGTCGCATGAAGTTCACCATGCCTTGTATGTTTGTTCAGCGCTCCTTGGACCAATTAATAGTTAAAACTGGTCCGAGCTGTACCTATCAATGGTAGCAGTGTAATGGTGCTGGGACAGCTGTATCCCAGGTGTCAGGGAGAGGTGCTGTAATGCAAAATTTGACTGAAGTAGAAGGTGTATGGTAAAGGGATCGAAGCTGCCTTGCAGCAGACAGTAGAGGGCTCCAAGGCTACAGCCTGGATGTGAAACAAGCCAAACCGTCCTTCCTGCCTTCTTTCTGTGACTTGGTGTGCTGGGTCTGACTGGTAAGAAGTTAACTGCCCTCAGAATGATCCATATGGTGCTATGGTTTTGGATTTATGGCTAAAACGGTGTTGAAAATACACCAATGCTCTTCCCGTTTGCTGAAAAGTGCTTGCGCAGTACCGAGGCTGTTTCTCCTTTGCTGTCTCTTAACCCTAAGAGAGTAGGTATGGGGTAGGCTCAAAGCTGGGAGGCAGCACAGCTGACCCAAGTTGGCTAAAGGAATATTCCATGCAGCATTATTGCATGCTCAGCAATAAACACTGAGGCATTCTGTTTTCCATTGTAGCTGATGCACCAGTCGGTCTGTAGGAGAATGGTGGGTGGTTCACCTTTGCATCACTTGTGCTTTTGTTTTCTTCTTCCCGTCTCCTTCACTTAGTTAACCTGTAGCTGAGAGAGGGGGGAAGAGCAAAAGGAAGAAAACTGTCTATCCCTTCTCCACTCTGCTGGGGCAAAGGAGGGGGAGTGAGAAAGTGGCTGTTCTGGGTGCTCAGCTGATGGCTGGGTTCAATGCACTACACCAGGATATCACCTGTCTACAGACACTGCCTGAGTGGTTCCAGCCTGTGTTCCATGCTTTCTAGGTGTACCTGCATTGCAGTGCTTCAGTGTGCCACCGATCTGTACAGGAGTCCTGCACCACCCCTTGTCCTGTTAGAGCCAGTAAGTTTCTTAGCTCTCTGCTTCCCTAACCAAGGGGCAACAAGGGTCTAGTCCCCAAGATGGGAGATAAGGGACATATAGACTATGGACTAATTCCCTTGGACAGTTTGACAAGGCATTTCCTGTTTCTTTTTACTGACTGAGGGCTCTTCTCTTATGACAAAAAGGCAGAGGTCTTCATAGGCTCTTAATTCTGTGTGGACTCGCACAGAAGCTGGCCTTCAGAGCTTGGTGTGTGTTGAGAAGCTGACCTTCAGGGCTATACACCTTCTCATCTGCAACCTTCACGTTGCTCTGTAGGGGGTAAAAGGAGTGCTGAGCATCACTTTCAAGAAGGTGCCTCCCATGTCTCCAGCAAAGGCCCTGTGATTTTCCTCCAGAATGAGCTGAGGTGGGACACAGCCAAGGATGGCTTTGGTAAGTATGGCAGCCCAGCATAGCAAGGTTGGTCTAAGGCTTTTCTGCAGAAAGACTGAACCCCTAAAGCACCTCTGTGTCTCACTAGAAGTATTAATTGTGGTGTCTCTCCCACACAGGAGCAGCTGTGCGTGCTGCAGCACCCTGGGCTCTGGGGTTTGCTGCTGTGGCAATGGGGGCAGCTCTGTGCGTGGTCCCTGTGGTGACTGTGCTGTGGCAAAGGAAGATGTCTGCAGCACATTAAATCAACTATTCTAATAAAGTGACTGTCAAGTCCATTTGGTTTGTGGTACCCCTTTCCCTGAAGAGCATAGCTCTAAGACTTTGTTAGCAAGGCCAAAAATTATCCCGATGGCTGTGAAAGCTTTCTGAACACTCCAAATCCATCTTACTTTCTGTAATTCTTCTGCTCTGGATGTGGTGTTAACTGCCTGCTGGTTACAAGAGGGAGCGTCTTACCATGGCCTGGGCTGCAGACTGAGGCAGCAGTGATGCTGGCTGGCGTCTGAATTTCTCTAAGTGACTAAGGTGGCCTTCGAAATTGCAGACCTTGGCTCCTTTCAAATACTGAACAGAAGTGCAGCAAAACTAACTAAAAGCAAATCCTTGAGATACTTTGGGGATGCAGAGCAGGTATCTGGACTGTGCTAGAAACTGCCCACTTGCCCCTGAGTCACTAGGTAAGTCTGGGCTGTGCTTGTGGGCCAGGACTGGAAAGCGAGGATGCCAAAGACCCGCACAAATGGGCCTTCCTAATGATGTTGTATATGAACCTACATCTTCTGCCTAGAAACAGGAGAGGGCAGGTGGGATTGTTCTGGGGAAGGAGAATGGGGAAACATCATTTCAACTGGGGAAAAAAAACCCCAAAGGGCCTAGGTCGTTTGAACTCCAGGGGGGGGAAAACCCCTACAACTTTATTTAAAGATTAATCTCCAACCTTCATGCAAGAGCAGGCAGTTAGGAGTCTTCAAAGCTCTTGGATTAAAGCTAATTTGACATCGCTTTTGGCATAACAGTACCAAGGATATGCTTTTTCTTCTTTTTGAGATAAGAAATAAGACTTGCTGTTTTAAGCATCAGAGCTGTTCAGTGTGGTGACAGTCGCAGCAGCTGAGCAGCATTGTTCTTAGTTTTCTGAGGCCCTAGGTAAAAACAGTACAGCAAAAGTCTCCTGGCAGCAGAGGAGGAAAGGGGCTCCACCCTTCTCTGATCTGCTGAGCCTGGGTGGGGTGCTCTGGTGCTTGCACTTGCACTGAGACCCCCTAATAGCTGATGGTATAGTCCTTAAGGGGAAGGAATTTTTTTTTTCCTCACAGGCTTGATTAAAAATTACCTTTTCTAAGGCAGGAGAGGAGTCTTAATAGCACTGATCTGCTGAGGCCTTTAAAGGGGAAGAGTAGCTCTTGTATGTGGAAGAACTAATCAATAGCTCGCTTGAGGTAGCAGACATTGTTCTTTTTCACTAGGTCCTGCTGATACTGTGTGTGATTGGAGGGTGTTAACAGGTGCTGTGATCTGCTTTTTAATTCCTTTCCTACTCCAAGAAACTTCAGGAACAGTGTTCTTATTTTTCTAGCAGAACTGCTCTTCCTTGGTATTTTCAGGATAACTAGTGATCTTAGTCTTGTCTGCTTTTAAATCTAATCAGAGAAAAAGACTGTTCCAAGTTGTATGGTGGGAGGATGAAGGAGATTACAGGCTGAAAAAAAAATCAGCTGAAGATAGGCTGAACATTCTCCTCCTTTAGGAAGTACTTCTAGCAGCTAAGTGACCTCGTTATTGCTGGAGCTGTCTGGAAAAGCAGGTGAAAACTCATAATGTGCTTTATGACAAGCTTTAGCAGCTGTCTAATGTTAATTAACTGTGTAATTAGAGGAGTAATATAAACTACACTTTTTCAGTGCACCAGGCAGGGTGCTCTGGTACTACTCTTAACTCTGTGTTCAAGTGAAGACTTGAACACTTCCCTGGCTGCTGCTGGAGTCTTCCTATGCTTCAGTAAGAGAGACAGAAATATTTACTTGGAGAGCTTAGATGCCTGTATGGATGCTGAAGGGGCTAGGAGAGTCAAGTCTCTCCATGGGCTTGCTGAACCATCTCAAAATAGCAGAGAGTGTAGCCTCTGGGAATTAGATTCCCCTGCAGGGACTGTCCCTCCTGATGCAGAGTTGGGTCTTAGTGTAATGGATCTCCTGCTTAGTGTAGGGTGCATGCAGTGCCAAGTTGGAGGCAGGTGAGCAGAGAAATGAACTCAATTCCTTTATCCACTCTAAGAAGTCTTCTGTGTTTAAAGCTTGCTTACTTGGTCCTCAGCAGGAGGGCAAGGCATGAACTGCAGTGGGATGCAAGTTGTTCCTGTGAAGCACTGGCACAGGGTGGAAGTTAAGCAATGTGGAGGTTTCCTCCTCTGGTGCATTGGCCCTGTCTTTCTTGCCTGTTCTCCATCTCTGCTGGGGTGTTACTGGCTGTCATGGCTCCTGTTATGCAATTTTCATTTCTGTGAAAGTATATTATTTTCCTTCTACCTCTGCAGGTACATTTCTGGCTTGTTTTTTGTTTGTTTGTTTTTTTTTAACAGGCTCTCCTGTCTCTATTTGGGTCTCAGACTTTCTTTTGAACACCTGCATGTGACTTCTTGTCATCATCCTCTTTAGCTTCACTCTGTGCCACTTGGTTGAACTATAGGTCTTGTGGGATGCTGTAGGCAGTGGATTAGACTCCTGCAGGTGAAGGAAAGCTGCTCTGTCCAGGAATGTGCTGTTGGCTGTGAATGAAGGAGCTGAGGAAAAGCAGCCCTAAGGCCAGCCCCCATGTGTCAGCTGGGGCTGTTCCACTCTGCTGCTACCGAGCCCAGGTTTTCAGAAAGAAACACCAATGCTGAACATCAGTGTTAGCAGTACTTTCCCTGTTTCTTCTTCTTGGAAGTGGTATGTGTAGTGCTTGTCTGTGGCTGCCTGCTAGGTGGCTTTGGAAGCAAAACCTAGCAACAGCATCTAACGTAGGGCTGCTCAAAATTAACACCTATGTTTTGCCATATATGAACTTCCAAAGGCTTTCTTCACACTATAAATCTTTGAGAACAGCACCTGCTTCAAGAAAACAAACCTGTTTTTTTTGCCAGAGCTAAAAAAGCTCTTTAGAAGCTTGCAGGTAACAACAACTCCTTTCTTGACCACCTAAAGCCTAAAGGTGTGGCTGTTGCTATACAAGCCAAACATCCCTTAATTAAACATCTGAAGACAATTATCATAAGTGATGCTTTTATTAATTTTCTTATGTTTGTATTACAATGCATCCTGGAGTCAAGAACTATACAGTATGTTACACATTATAAATACATTTATTTCTTAAAATACATGAATATATTTAATGCTGTAGTAAAAAAAGAGTGCTAGCACATCTTTGTTGGTTTGGATCTTTTTTTAACTAACATTAAATGGGAGTGGTGGTAGGAAATACCAGCTCATGATGCTATGCCTTAAAACATTTTAAATTCAGTTTGTACTAATTCACATTCCTTACAGTCTCTGTAAAGCTGGAGTGATAATGGAGGGTGTATATTAATGCAAGACTTTTGTCCCCTGTATTTATGGAGATATACAGACTATTCACAGAATAATCAAGTCATAGATCTTCCTAGCTTTGGATGAAGCTAGCAAGATACACAGTGAATAACTAAGTCCTGCAGCAGCTACAACTGAAACATTAAACACAGCACCTACTTTATAGTTGTTCATTGTCAGCACAGACTTTTTTCTTTTTAATTGGAGTCTAGTTGTTTTGTGTGGGTTTTTTTGAGATGCTAACAAACAACAGTAGCAACCTTTTTGAGTACTTGAAGAGCCAGGTGTGCACTACTGACTTCGCTCATCCCTTCAAGCTACAGCTGCCCTGGGAGAGCATGGCTGAGCTGCTCTGAATTCCAGAAAAGATCCTGCTGTGGTTTGGAGGACTCTAAGGGCTCCTGCTGATCTGGATGAGCAACAAAGAAGCATCTGTTACTGAAAAACTAAGGCTGCTGAAGTTGATTCATTCTTGCTAGCTTCTTAAATCTTGATTCCCAGGGAAGTTTGGATCAGGGAAAGATTTTTACAAGTCAAGCAATTGGTGTTTAATAATATTGTAATTTATGGGGTAGAATAATACTTTATTAAGCAGCAAATTTAATTTACTTAAATCTTTACTCCATGTGCATTAATTATTTTGTTTATACAATAAGAGCTAGTGTGCACTGCAACCATGGGAACTTCAGCAGCACGCACTGTCTGGTGCTTGAGTTTGGAGTCAGTGAACATGAAGCAATAAGGCAGTCACCAAACATGCTTGTAGTGTTACACAGTTGTTAATGTATCCCAAAAGAGCAGCAGTTTAAAAAGGAATTATTTGAATAACTGCCTTGCAGCCTGCTCTCCCTCTCACCTTTTCTCATTAGAGAGCATGCTGGCTGAGCCTTCCAACAGCATGACTGCCCCACCTACAGCCTCAGGCCCCCACCTGCACAGATGGGACTTAAATATACTTGAAGGTAGGAATTCAAACCCGGTATACCACCTGCTGCCAAGGAAAAAAAAAGAATAAAGATAGCACAAGAGCTGGGTGAAACAGAGGTGTTGCCCTAGATGCACCCTCTTGTCTCCGGAAAGGCAAATTCCTGCAGTGCCCCTTGCTCTGGTCTCTACAATGAGCAGGAACAATGTCAAATTCTGTGTAAGGGTAACAGCAGAGTCCAGGGGCCTCTGCAGAAGAAGCTAAGGGTGGATTCAAGTATGACCTCAGCTTTACACGCTTTGTTTTGCTGTTGATTCCAGTGAAATGGCATAGCTGGCCATACGCTGCTCTGAAAGAAGGAGCTGTGCTGGGGACAAGCAGAGACTGCAATTCAGGCCCCTCGATGGAGGCTGTCCTTTCAACAGCCACTTCTGCACTGGGCAAGGAGTTCCTGGCACTCCTCTAAATGGTGCTGTGTCCCATAAATCTTACATTTATTTCAGCTGGAGAAGGTCCTCAGAAAGCAGTAATAGTTTAAAAGCTTCAGTGTTTCATGTAATTCTGTTCCTAACCCAGAGTGGAGGAAGTATTTCCAAATCTTAAAAGTCTCTAAGGGTTGTGTTGCCATGATGCTAACAGTAGTTTTCATCCATGGCTTGCCTTCTTTAAGTGGGTTGTGTTGCCATGATGCTAACAGTAGTTTTCATCCATGGCTTGCCTTCTTTAAGTATGTGTCAGGTTCAGGAACGAAGCCGTATGTAGCTGAGCGTGCATCTGCCCACAGACTCTTCTCAACCTCCCCCTTCCCTCTTTCCCTTTCGATGCTCAAATCAAGAGTTGCCCTGTTGACAACTGTAGGATGCAGATTGCACAAAGTAACACTGAGGTTCTTGGTTTTGTATCCTTTGGTGTTTTCACCTTGCCTTTCTGAAACAGAAACATGCAATGAATGTGAGATTAGGAAGTGTTTCTCTGCATTTAATCCATGGTCTGAGTTGGGAAGGTGGAAGATGAAGCCGAGGCTGGTTCTTATTTAGTCCTTATTATGGACCGATTTTTCTCTTTCCCAAGACATTTGGTTGACTTTTTGTTTGGGAGTCTTTTGAATGGCTGCAGAAAAATGAATTTGCTGCTCTATTTTTTACATAATGTATCTTGTATGACTACAATTGCCTTTAAATTGTGGCTTAAAATAAAAAAAACCCCAACAAACCAAAAACTGGAGGACTATTAAAATGAAGATATGGGCCAGTCCTTAGCAGGTATAAATCCACATAATTTGAACTTCAAAAGTTGGACCTGTTGCTGTTTTTGCATACTGGAGTGTGTCTGGATGAAGAAACAAGACTACCTCATTTCTGTGTTGAGGTGGAAAAAACCCCAACCCACAGAGAAACACATGCTGTTTTTCTTCTTTTACCTTGTTCCATTTAACTTGGGTTATCAAAAAGGCCATATGTTTTCATTCTTCGTGTTTTGTCCCAGAACAATCATTGAGTTCCTCTCAGTTTTCTTCAGCTCCGAAGACATAATATCTGGCCTTAACAAATGGAAAAATACAATTGAAGCCCCCAATGGTCACAACGCAAGGCTGTGTTTTTAACATTAATGTGCTGTACATATGTACCCATCCTCCAAGTGATACCCAAAGTAGCTTCCCCCTCTCCAGTCTGAAATTCCAAAATATTTGTGGCAGTATGCAAAAAAAGAGAGAACCACAAAATGCGGCACTTGGCATGGAGTCACACTGTAATGGATGAACACAAACATGGTTTTATTCAGAGCAATCATATTTTCTGCCTAGCTGGAAGCTGGGGGATAGACTCGTGGTTGAATGTCACAGGGAAGTTAAAAATTCTGGCCTGAAGTAGTAAGTAGGAAATAAAGCATTTTGAAGAACAGCACTAAGCTAGCTGCTGAGGACTGTCTTCAGCTTAATTTTTTGTTCGTTACATATGATTGAAACAAATAAAATGCATCTTGTTTGGTTGAAATTACTTAGCTCAGGCCTCCAGGATTTACGAGAGACAAACTGTAGTTTGAGGATTTTTTTAAAGCAATACTTGAAAGCTATCTACAGAAAATAAATACTAATAGCTATTTACTTTGAATCTTTGATTTGAAAAATTTTGGGCTCAAAGTCCTGACTGATGAAGTGCAGGCACTTTATTTTGACAACTACCATTTTGGGTTTTATCTAAATGTTGTATGACTTTTTGCTTTTTTAGTTCTTTTACACTGGAATGGTCAAACTTCTATTTTGATGTTGTTCTTTAATTCTTTGTCTGTTTCCAAACCTTAAGCACAGGAATCTCCCTTAGCAGTAATTTCCCATGTGAAGAGCAGTGTTCAAACTGGGTCTGAGGTTCTAGTGCCCTTAACAACCTTTGTTATACAGTATTGAAGGTGGATTTTTGTCATGTTAGAGCTACACTGTCCTTCCTTATTTACTTCGCCCTAACCACAAAGTAGGCGTTATACAGTAGCAAGTTTTTGGTGGCTTCAAACCAAAAGTATCATCTTTACTATGAAAAACATTGTATATGAGATTAGCTCGTGGCCATGCAGCTTCACTGAAGCTACAGCTCCCACAGATGCCCAGATGGGTATATCTGCACAGGAATGTGAGGAGGGGATTGCCCCAAACTTCCCATATTAGATCCTGATGTGGAAAGGGGGGTCCATATCCTACCTAAGTTCATAGCACCATGATCAGGTCAGTCATCAGCCTGCTCTAGCCCTTTGCATAAAACAGGTGTTCCTTTGCAGGAGTGAATGTACTAACAGGAAAAAGAAAATTAAATGAAAACCTGAGCCTGTTTAGAACAATGTATGACAAACCACAGAGTCCTGTGCCAGTATGTTTACCTTGGCAGGCCCCCCAGTCTCCTGCTACAAGAACCAAGTTTTCTCTCTACTATGAAAATTCTTTTGTGGATGTTAAAAAAAAAAAAAAACAGAAAAGAAAAACAAAACAACGGCCCTAGAGCAGATCATTCATCATACACAGAGTGGGAGCATGAAAAGGGATTTGCTTTGACCTAGTTATAAAAACAAAAACAAAGAGACTTTTTCTAATTGCCCAAATGACTCAAGGGGGACTGGGTGTCAAAAGCAACAAACTCTTCTTCCTTCAGAGCTGTATGTTAATAGAGGGCACTAGGCTCCAACCTGTTCCAGTTTGAGACCTGGAGCCCAAGGAAGCCCGTGTAAGCAAAACCCAGACAGCTCCGTATGCCTGCATGTACAAACATGACCAGGAGCCAGAACAAACATGTTTCATAAATTATAACAAAGACAGTGGCTTTAAATGCTGAGAGTATCAGGGCTTCAAGGTTTGCTTTGCCAAGAGCTGCAGATGAGTGAGACTTTCTTGCTTTTGCTAATGTGGCACTGATGTAGGAAGGGTCTGTCTTTCCGTCCAGCAGCATTTGCCAGCCTGACACTGATTCACTAAGCCCAACTTATCATTTCATAGGAGCCTAAGGGCAGCTGCATATCCAAAATGCCACATGAGCAAGGTATCCAACTTTTCCAGGCACCAGTGGAAAGGCCCATGTCAATCAATACATTGCTGATGCTGGGTTTGGGGTAAAAAGAGCAAGGTCTATTAGAGATAGGCCTGGGGAATAAGAGCTAGGAAGCAGGGGAATCGGAAATAGGGGCAAATAAAGGGGCATAAGTAGAAGCAAGGGATTTATGTAGGTACATGGGACAAATTTTTAAAAGAAAAGAAAAGGCCACTCAGCTACAGAAAACAGACTGGAAAAATCAGGTTACAAGATATCTAAGGCTGCCTAGTTACAACCAGGTAAAAAATTGTCCATTTGGTATCTCATTGTACAGCATTTCCGTGAGAGCAGTAGTTGTCCAGTCTAGGAGACTAATTTCTAAGGAGCTAGAATTTCTGTTAGGAACTATTGGGCTGGCCCTTCATTGGAAGTACATCAATTTTGGCAGCTGAGGACCTAGCCTTCAGTTCTCATTCAGGAAGCACTGGCACTGTCCTCTGTGATGCAAAGGGCCAAGCAGGTTACAGAGACAGAATTTTTCTGGAACCCAGAGAAAGTCCTGATTTATTCAGGTTTAGAGAGAAGGGTCACAAGAGTTTGTATTTTTTCCCCATCTGGTTCACCAACTATTTAAATGGAACTGTTTGATCCCTTTCTGCTTTGTGTTTCTTTCAGTTTCTCAAACAATAGGAGGAAGTTTGCCTGTTACTGTGCTTGGGCCCCAACCAAGCTTTTCTCAGCTGGAAAAATCACTCCATGAACTACAGAGGGTTTTTTTAAGAGATTCCCAGTTCCCTTATGCATTTCGTAAGGTAGGTACAGCCTGTCTTAAGGGGAACAATAGGACATTCCTGAGTGCTTAAACAACTGCTGTTTCCCCCACCATCACCCCCTCTAAAACCTGAGGAGGGCTTAAACACACTTGAGCTGTTCCGCCCAAGGTTACTGAGATCTCAGCTGAAAAAACATAGGTCCATGTAGTGCTCCTGCTTTGGTGAGTAAGATACCCAGGCTCTTCCTGTTACCTGATTATATACACAAACACTCCAAATTCACCGGACTAGCTGGGAGGACTTGGCAAGCACACATGGAATATCTAAGCAAGGGATAGCTGGCAGCACTGTCAGATAGACATGCACCACATAGTACAGCTCAGAGGCCAGGCCATGTTGTGTGATAGAAACTTGTCCAAGGGATAGCACAGCTCTCTTGATAGAAATAAGGCCTCATGCTTGACCCAAATATTCATAGACAGCAACAAGCAGGTCCCACTCATGAGTGCAAGCTCAGCAAACTCGATCTTCCCTTCCTCTGACAGGAAACCATTCAGCTGATCCTGAGTGTCCCATCCCCATCACACAACAGGTGCAATACGGGTTACTGTTCCACTGGATGAAAGGTGGGAAAGCAGACTAAGGAGAGCATTAACCTTGACTGTAATACTCTAATTTGAGCAGAAAGACCAATAATTACACTACGGAATGGCTCTGGCTAATTGTCATGGTCCCCTTGCCCTGTTGGGGATAAGCATCTTTTAGGGACCCCAATGTTTCCATTATTATCACACAACATCCAGTCGGCGAATTACAGCATCTGGATCCCAAGGAAGCAAATGGCCAGGACCAACATATGCAAGGGAGAGAAGGTATCTCAAGGCATCAACAACCAGAGGTAAATCTACCATATCCTCCAAGACTAAGTGAAAATCTCCTGTTGCATTGCCTCACCTGTACAACTGTGGGCAGGACCTCTTCAGAGCAGCAGAGGACAGGCCCAGCTTGTTCTGGTTCTTCAACCGTGTTTTCCTCATAAGATCTCTCACTCTTCCCCAAGCATGGCTCTCACTCTAGGGAGTAAAAGAAACCACAGCTTGAAGGACTAGTGGCGAGTTGCTGGTAGACCTCATCTGGCCAGCATATGATAGTTTGGGGTACTCTGGGGTGGTGGGCGGAGGGAAGTTTCTTTCAGACAGATAAGTGTCATGTCCCAGAAAATAATTTTTAACATTGTGCAATGATACCCAGTGGCCAGCCTGTAACTCTAAAGGGAAGAGACAGGATGGATGAACTGTAACACCATTCTCTTTTTTTTTTTTGTACTATTTCCTTGTCAAGGATGCTGCTGTTCTTTCTGACTCAAGGTTTCAGACAGTGAGGGCACCTCACTGGTGAGTGCTGAGTAGCTGCCTAAGGGCACGTTTCACCCTATTGTTATACTGTACTAAGGGAAAAAGATCGTGTTTGGTTTCCTACCTACTCACATGCACGGGGGGGGG
>VXBA01003201.1:803525-848501 GCA_013399895.1 Serilophus lunatus
ACAACTAAACTCAAAAAAACAGTTTGACTCTTATCCTTTCTATTAGGCCAGGTGCTTGGTATCAGTCCTTTTCAAGGTGGTGACTTTTGTGGACCATGAATTAGAAGAGATCAAGCCTTTGTTTCCCTGTCACATCTGCAAGCCACAGCTATTGGGCCTCTACATTTGAAATGCTAATAGAGATTATCAGGAGGTCAGGGAGTCCCAGGACGCCATCCCTAATGTTTGTTCCCTCCAGGCCAAGCTCATCTGTACTCATGAACTAAAAGGTGCTATGCATCAAGAATTTTTATCGGGTTTTTTTTTCTGTATTGTTTTACATTTCCTAAAGTGATGGCTGGTTGGACTTGATGATCTCTAAGGTCTCCTCCAACCTTGCTGGTACTGCGATGCTGTGATACATTGTGAAAACCCTGGGAACAGAACAAAAATTATCATGCCCCAGAAGTAGCATAAAGGGGAGAAAGGATCCCCATTTTAGTGAAGTTATCAAATCATTATCAAGTTTGAGGCATTGTTCTGCTCCATCCTGAGGTTCCTGCCCACTGTGCCACCAGCAGAGCCATTACTGCAGGAGTTGTGGCCACCTTGAGAGCACAGTCTGGCAGCTGCCCAGCCACATGTAACAGCCCCAGTAGTGCCTATTGCAGTAATTCTTCTTGGGGCCCTGCAAAGTTATGAATTCTAAACTTCAGATGAGGTCATGGGCTCAACTGAGAACTGCAACACTGGATTCTGTGCTATTCAGTTAACTGCATGTAAGTGAGACTGTTTACTCACGAAAATAGCAAACCTTTGTGTTTACTGCTAGGATTAACGTGTGCTGTGGCAGGGTTTTGGAGGCCTCAGCGGTTACCCCCTCGATGTGCTGGTGTCGTCTCAGAAAAGCAAGATCTGCTGATACTGCAGAAAGCCTGAGCAGTTGCCTGTTCCTGAGGGCTGTTGTCTGCAGTGAGGGTGGCAGAACAAGGGACCACATGAGGTAAGTCATAATATATTGTCACTGTTACTTTGATAGTAAACTTCAGGGGTCTTTTGTTCATGCACAGTGCTGTGCACTACAGGGGCTTTGTCCATGATAATGCAGAAAAAAGTTAAATAAATTCTGCAAAGGCAGTACATACCAAGATGTTCTTGCTGACATCCAGACCCTAAAAACAAAAGGCAAATACATTGATAAATAAGACAGTGAGACCATCTCCCAGTGTTGGCAACACTGGCAACAGGCTTTGTTCTCAGCTCTACCCTGGAATACACCATAGGCTTGGTCAAGTCCTTTATCTCTTTACTATGAAGTCCCTCATATGTGTGATAAATCCCTTCTTTCTTCTTCCACCACTCACCCCTCTTTTGTATTTAGACTGCCAGTTCATGTGTACAGTACCTGGTAGCCTGGGATGAGTGTAGCAGACAGAATTCCCATACAGTACCTGCGCTGTAGGAATAAATGGGGCATTTCGCTCAGGGTACAAAATCCAATACTAAGTAACAATGCTAAGGTGTGATGTAACAAGAGCGCATGAGGATTCAGTTTAAAGAGCATAGATCTTGGCTCTCCAGTCCTGTGAAGTCATCAGGACTTCCCATATGCTTAAAATACTCCAGAATCTGGCTGGACAAAAGGATTTTTCAGGATTCAGCCTTAATTTGGTTTCTGAAGTTTATTGAAGTGTTTGTGACTTATTTGCAACTTTGAGATGGAAATTTCATGAAAAGGTCTTTCCCATGAGAGACCTACTCTACTCCTTCCTCTTTCCTGTTGGACTGGGAATACTCTGATTAGAGTCTCTGCCCTGGCATTTCAGCACTTCTGATCCCCACTGGAACATGAAAGTGCTGAGGCAGCCAGAAACAATGGGAAAGAAAAGGAGAGGAAAGCATTCATCCCATGGACCTCAGTGACATGGATTCCCTGAAACACGCTTTGGGGACTGGAGCTAATTACACTGATATGCTGCTAGTCTGGTAATAAATGTGGCCAGCTAAGGACTAATCCACTAAAATTTTATATGTGGTAATGAATACTTGGTTTAATCTCACTAGTATCAACAGTGAAGATGCTTAAGACAGAGTCCACACATTGAGTTATTTGGGGTTGGTGAGGGCTAAAACTCATGCTGCTGTCTGCAATGTTCCTCTCCTCTGCACCAGTGATTCATTTTTGCCTTTCTTGTGGCATAAAAATGCAGTCCTTCATCATTTAAAGCTGGAAGAGACACAAACCAACCACCCTGGCCCTTAACACGCCAATCCTGCTTGATAGCAGACAGGGTTGGCTTGTTCTAAGTGGCACCCCACACTGATCTGCTTGAGCAGAACTTCTCTCTGCTTCTCTCACAGCTTCTCACTCACCTTTCTTACTGCAAGATCCTTTGATGGAAAAGCCTGTCCCTCAGCCATACTACCAGCTTCTCTGAACACATTTTCCTTGTTGTTCCTATTGTTTGATGACTTCCGGACCCCCATCATGGGCTGGCTCTTTCCTGATTCCAGGTATCTCTCACTTCCTGCAATAAAATGAAAGGACTTGCTCACATTTCTTAGCAGTGTCCTGCTAGGATGGCATCTGAGCAGTGCTGCCAGCAAGTCATGACTCCAGATAGGATGAGAACCCTAAAGACAAACATGGGATAAGACTTCATATATCTTCATGCCACACTACAGTGGAAAGAAGGTAAATGCTCCAATAAAGTGCCCGACCATGTCAGGACTTTCAGGTCTTATTTTCCTTCCAAGCCCACTCTTGAAGTGCCAGGAAAGGGTATTTTTGAGCCTCAGCATTAGAGGTCCCAAGACCAGGTACATCCTGACTCAGTCCTGCTAGGATGTGTGCTAGTATTCTGTGTTTCACCAGGTATTACAGACAGGTTGAAGTCCAAGGTTTGAAATAAACTAATTAGCCTCACTTAGTGAGCTGGTTTGCATCTAACTTTGGATCCAGACTTCTCATCTGGCTTTATCATCAATAGGCTGAGCCCAGTCTTTCTCAGCCTTCTGGAAAAGCTGGTCTCTGGATCCAAGCTTTGCAGCTGGGGCTTATTTCCACTTGGTCTATAGAACAAGTCATCCTCCAGGAATGTATTCTGTGCCTACTTGAGAGAATAGGGGACTAGCAACAGGCATAAGGCTTTCCATCTTAGATCAAATCCTACCTTGTCTGGAGGGATTTTAAAGCCACATGGAGGGGCTCCACTTATGGATCCACTCAGGCATGCAAAGTTTCCAAAAGAAAGATTCATAATGCATTTGTTGTAATCTTTATAGCCACAGCTGAAGTGTAAAAAGCCCCAATTCACACATGTAAAGCAGTCAGTGTTAAAATCCTAGGTATTTTAAATTGCTTGTCTTGGATTTCCAGCTAAGGTTTAGTTCTAGTAGCACCTTGCTCTGTTCCCATCTTTTCCTAGGGAACAGAAAGTGGTTGGTCAGCTTATTTGACCAAGTGGTGGCAAACAGGAGGCAGGTTACAGATATTTGAACTCACCATTGCAGCTGCTCAGTTTTTCAGTGTTCACTCCTATTTCTGGGATGATGGAAAGATCAGAAACGTTTCCAGCCTGAACCAAGAGACTATGAGGTCTGCTCCTCCCAGCAAAAATTGTTTTCATGTCTTGATATGAGTTGAGGAGGACACTGGCAGCTCCACAGGAGCAATGCTGCAGAAGGTACTCCTGTACCAGACAAAAATACCAGTATGTAAGCTCTCGGGCTGCAACAGCCCTAGGTAACTGGGCAGTGTGATGGTACAGACAAATTGCAGCCATTCCAGCCAATGTTCACCCTTGTCCTGAAACCCACAGAACCCAGACAAATTACTTAATTCTCTAAAAGGCTATGCAGCCTGGAGCTGGTAATACAGTTTTCATGGATTCACTAGAACTTAACTTAAATTGCCTGATACACAGCATCTTTTTGTTTTATTTCCCAGAAGGAATTGAATACAAATTTCTAAACACAGAGCTGCCTAGTTAAGGCATTAGTGTAAATAAACAGATCCGTTATAACAATGACTCACATTTTAAGATAGTGTTATTTGTTTTGGAATGTGCATAGACAACAATATCTTGTATTTTTATTGGTGGGATGCCATAGTTCTCTTGTGTGTTACCAGTCAGACTGACTGTATGTGGTACTTCAGCCAGGGTACTTCTGCTGTAGCTGGTGGAGTGGGGAGATTTTCTGCCATATTGCACAAGAGTTTAGTAGGGCAGGATACAAGGAGAGCTTTATGCAGCTGAAGCAAAAAGGGAACCCAACTGTTTTTTGGTTTTGTCAGAACAGGCTAACATCAGTTTAGCATCTCTGGAGATACCCAAGAAAGTCACAGTTTCAACGTCACATCTCATCTGAATATGTTGTCACAGCAGTGTGGCACTTTGCATTATCTGTACCTTTGGGAGGTTCTGTGAAAATCTGATGAAAGACCCTGGGTTTGGCCCATAGTATTATAGATTTCTGTGTAATGCAAAGGATGTGGTGCAGTAGCAGCGTTCCCTTTGTATCCCAGGATCAAAATGTCATCAGTCTCTGTGGTGATGTCTGTACACTTCTCAAGAACAGCATTGGGAGAACTGGTTATTTATAATTCTCATGACCAGCTCTTAATACCACACTAACCCACCTCTGCTTTGGGAGTTGCATACCCTAGCCATGTCTGGGACATGGAAACCTTTCCATGCTCAGGGAGACTGAACATGGTTTGTAAAAGAGCTTTTGGATGCCCTCCAAAATGTGGTGTGGACAGCAATCTTCACATCTCTTGGCAAATGGGGTAGTAGTGTTCCTCTTCTACAAAGAGGGGCTATGAAGAATGACAGAGAGCTGCTCAAATGTAGAAGATGCAGGCACCACAGAGATACCTGAGAGCACCTGGCTTTATAGAACACACTGCAAGTGCTGAATGTTACATTTTGGGATCCAGTTCTCCACTGAGCAGTATGGGACAAATGCATCTGAGAAGGCACTGCTGAGAGATCTTGAAAAGTACCAAAAAGATCAAAGTTTCAAATATTTAAATGAAAGCAGGGTGCCTTTCATTTCAGTGGGAGCTGGAGAGGGGGCACATACACCAGATGAGTTTGCAGCTTGGAAAAGTTACTTTAAGCAATGACTCACAGTTGTAAAACTTCAGGAAATGTGTTAACAATTCCCAGGCTCTGTGTAGGAGGCTGCATTCCTCTGAGCATGAGAGATGGGTACATGGAAATGATGAGCTACTCTGCTCTGCAACCTGACTCAGAACTTGGCTTTGGCTCTGAGGAGGAGTCAGTTACCTACTGCAGATCCAGTCCCAGCAGGTGGGAAAGCAGCACGAGGGGAAGAATGACACTATCGCTGTTGGGAGAATAAAAGACTCACCACAGCACAGCTGGGAAGAAATAGCTGAGTGTGACAAACCTCTTCTGTTCCTTTGAAGAGGGATAAAATAAACAGAAAGGCAGGAGAGGAAAAATCTGAAGACCTGGTGTGATGGCTGAAGAAAAAGAACCAAGAACTAAAGTTGGGGTAGAGCTGAACAAAATATGCGGGGGCTAAAAAATGCTGCTTAGGAGGACACTGGAATGATTTGCAAATTTCAGTCAAATTCTCCAGCTAGCTCTGGCTGCTAAAAATGACAAATGGGAACACTGAGATATTTCATGACAGAGATTCTCATCTGGCAGCTCAGAAATACAGAAAGGGAAAGAAAGTATGGAGCTGGGCAGTGGTACTACTGCTTCTCTTTCCTACCGTGTCTGTTTTGTGAGAAATTCTGGGATTTTGAGAGTTTGAAACCAGAAGGAAAAGAAAGATCTTTTAATTCAAAATACAATTGTGAAGGAGGTCTGTGGATTTTGTTTTGATAGCATTGAGGAGAGATGTGTTGTTGGGAAGTGGACAGCAGTAGAGGAGTAAAAGCTACTGATGTGAGAGGGATGCTTTTTAACTCAACAGAAGCAAGAACATCTGGGAAACAAAGCTGTGCGGGAACAGACACCCAAGCCCAGTCTCAGGAGCTAAGCCCATTGTGGTGGTGGGGCTCCCTGAAGACCAGAGTGCCCAGCTCAGATGGGTGTTGGATCTGGTAAATCAGCATCTTCCCTTGCACAGAACTTTCAGTCTGGGCCATGACTGCATAATTTAATGGAAGATACTATGGTGTCTCCTTACCTCTTTTATCTGGCTCATCTTCTGCTCTTTCTGCAAGCTGCACATTTGTTTTTGGAGACGCAGGTTGTGCTCTTGCAGCTGGCCAATTTTCTCAATCAGTTGACAAATATGTTCTAGATATCCCAGACCAGATCCCAGGGCTTTGCTGTTACTTTGGTTCACCTGCAAGGACAATGCATCTTAGACCATGGAGTAAAAACAGAACAATTCTTACTAGCAGTTAGGAGCCCTACACTCTTCTTACAGTTGTGTGTGCTGTGGTAGAGACAGTCAGGCTTCCTCTTGCAAGGAGCTTTGGTCATAGACAGATTTAAGCTATAACACTGTTTGCTGGAGCTCTTTTCCGGATTACTCAGCAATATCCACCATCAGAGAGACTCTTCTTTCTGACTGATCGCAGAGGAAAACCTCATGACAGCCTGTCTCTAAGTCCATCTCCCTGGCTAATTTTTGTCTTTTACTGGCCACAGGACCCTTACAAAAAATATGGTATGGTGTAGATGGTTGGGCCTAGTATGACTCACTTTGCCAGTAGTCCTCAGTGCAAGTCTTAGGTGTACTGAAGCTGAGCTTAGCTCATACCTGAAGGCACATGTCTGCAGGTTGCATTGATTTTCTACATTTTGTCTTCTGTGTTCAGACACTCATCACTGCTGTGTCTATGAGAGAGAGACGTGCCTGAACCAAGCTGCCAAAGTGAAAGAACGTCTTTCAACTGGTCTTTAGCAGATCCAGCCTCCTGCTCTGCACCTCAACATTTCTGATCCCAGGACTTCACTGTGCACAGCAAGTGTCCTCCCCTGAGCCGTGAGCAGACTGTGTCAGACGTGCTGCTAACAAATACATGCAGTGGCTCACTTCCACCTTGGCGCTGCCTGCTGATGTGCGTGTGATATCAGTAAGTAAAATAAGCCTCGATCTTTACAAAAGCACTGCTCTAAGTTTATCTTACTTCAAAAAATAAGTTCCTTCTACAAAAGCAGGAAGCTTACTCTGTCTCCTTTCCCACAACAATCTACATTTTTGGGGAAATGCCAGCCTTGGGACTCTTCCTGTCTTTTCATTATGTCAGAAAGCTCATGGTGTGTTCAAAAATAATCAACATTAGGATTTGCTTCTTTTTAAACAAATGATGATACAACATTATTTATAAACAGGTATTATTATGTCCAGATGCTTTTGTGTCTGAAGATGGGATAGAGGTTGTTGAAAAACTGCTTGGCTTAGCGTCACATTCATGATTTTGATTTTCCTCTCAGGCACAGCCTGCAGAAGTGATAGCAAGACAAAAGTTATTCAGCCATAAAACTGAGTACTTAATGTGGCTGTGCAATAGGAAGGAGCACAGCCCCAGGACCCAAAGAGAGAACAAAGCCTATGTGGTGGGAAAAGCTTGAATCAAAACACTATAATCAACGTATCTGAAAGCAGCTAGTGATTTGGGAGTGCTGAACTTCAGAAGCATGATCTTCAGAAAGTACACGAGTATCAGCTTCTGATAATTTGGCAATTTTTAGCTCTCCCAAAATGTTATTTTTTGTACACTGTCCCAATGGGTAGTCAGATGTTCATCATTTTCCTTGAAAATATAAGCTTTCTGCCACACTGTATCCTCTTTTTGCACATCTAGCAACTCCCCTTCCTGCTAGTTTGCTGTTGCATGACTAGTGGCATGTGTGTATTGCCCTAAAGAGACACTGAGCCAAATCCAACCCCCTACAGCTGTGGAAACAAAATGATAGGGTAGAAGGTATGGAGGAGGTGAAGTAAAATATTTGGCTAACTTAGACCAGGGAAAGAACGTGAAGACTGTGACCTCTTTCAGCTAGAGACCCTCTTTTTGTTCCATATTTCTCCTGTACTTAATGCTGTATGGTCCTATTTCATGTTTGTAGCTGCTATGTTTGTGGGGCAAAATGGACAGGGGAAGAAGAAAAGAAGGTGGCCCTGATCTCCAGTGCTCAGTGTCTAGCACTGAGGGCACCAGAAAGCAAAAGTGTGTTTGGGGAAGGCATGGAGAAAATCTGGCTTTCAGCAGAAGTTAGAGAGAACTTCTAACGCCAGAGAGTAAACACAGCTGCTCAGAAAATGAGAGCAAAACAGTGTAGAGTAGTTGCTTCAGGTCTTGGAGCAAAGTGGATCTACCTCTGTAGAGGACCTAAACCAGACTAAAGGTTGGATTCCATATGCTGAAGACCCCTGTTTCACAGCCAGCCTTCAGAGGATGCTTGGTGTAGGCAGTTTGGCCTATTTAATAGAAAATTTATCTGCAATTTATTGAAGTGATCCCAGAAATGAGCAAAAGGCAAATTAGGCAGAACTTCCTGTGCCCACACATTCCTGCAGGGCCAGCCATCTCATCCTAACAGGATTGAAATTCTTCCCCTTCCCCACAAGAATTGTCAAATAGTGTTGGAACAAAAGCTGTGTGCCCATTTTTGAGTTGATGAAACCTGTGAGGAAGGAAAAACATCATGCTACTTTTCTATAATGTAAAGATGAGGAGGATCAAACAAACAGAATTACTGAATTAAATGGTTATGCTGCACTAGGAAAGTAACAACATAATGTATAAATAGGTGCCAGATTTTGCTTTTAGGTACACGAGTGTGAGCCAGACCCTTATCTGCAGAAAAAGGAGTCAAAGGCTCTCAGCCATACTATGCTGAGTTATTCTTGTTATGGTTTTGACCCTGTGGAGTTAAGGTGCAGTACACTGACTTTGCACCTGTATAATCAAAAAAACTCTTCCCTTGTCAGTGCTCACCTGACTAAGTTTTGAGGACAGATTTTCAGTACGTATGTAACTGGCAATAAACCGTCACAGTTATGCTGGCCCCCAGACTTCTTAGCTAGTTTAAAAATACAGGATCAATGTCTGCACTGGGAACAACTCTGGCTTATCTAGAGCCTTGCAGACAATATTTTGGCTGATGTAAAATCACATTTTTTCCTCTAAGGCTACCCAAGTTGCAGAGGTGGAAGCCTGTCCCTTTTGTCTCTGTGCAACATTGTGATCACTGCAGCATCTGAGTGGTACAGAGATTTGAAGTTCAGTGGGAGCTGCAAGAATGACAGACCTCTTGTCCGACTTATGTATAATCAAAAACCAGCATTTCTGATTATCTAATCAGAACTTTGTCCTGCCTCGTTTCTGCCATTACCTGTTACTTCAATAAGTGTGGTGTGCTTTTCTTCAACTGGGCTCCATGAAAAACTGACCTGAGCTGGACCTGGCACCAGGAGCTGAAGCTGATGGGCAGGACTGGCTGACAGGCAGCTCATGGTGGAAGTTTTTCCTTCATTTGGACAAGAGCTCACTGATATATTTTGCACTGACTTAGGTTTCTGCACTTCATGCAATGCTCTTCACTTTCTCTTATGGATAGTTTTGAGTTATCCTATGCTGCATCCTCCCATAAATCCATCACTACATGATCTTGCCACATTAGCATGGCCAGCACAGAGGCAGCATGGTCACTGTACTGACTGCCACCAAGGAATGTAATTACAAAGCTCCCACCATGGACTTGGAGCAGCCCACCAGTGATGCCACAGGTTGAGTGGGAAACATTTGTCACTGGG
Organism: Serilophus lunatus; assembly: GCA_013399895.1. Classification (NCBI taxonomy): domain Eukaryota; kingdom Metazoa; phylum Chordata; class Aves; order Passeriformes; family Eurylaimidae; genus Serilophus; species Serilophus lunatus. The sequence continues at coordinate 813,261 of VXBA01003201.1, forward strand.
AGCTGACAGCACCAAAAGGCTTGTGAATAACAGGAAAGAGATGGATCGTGCTGTATATTTCTGATGGCTCCACCCTGCTGTCCAGGAGGGGCTGTGCTTGCTGATAGCTTCTGGTTTCCTCTGAGCGGCACGCACAGGCTACAAGGATGACCATCACAGGTTACCCTATTCTTCCTCTGAGATGTGCTGCTCTGTGGAAAAGCATTGGCTCAGGATACATAGCATGAAAAATGAGTTTTTTTCATTTAATGATGACAATGTCTCCACCCTCTCTCTTCTTCTATGAGTACGGGCTGACTTGAAATGTAAACTTTATGAAGTGTGAGGAAGTGTTTGTAAAGCAAAAGCATCAAAAGTTGTATATCTTCAAACTGGCTGTGAACATTTAATTTTGCTTGAAAGGAAATATTTTTATTTAGGCTTCAAAGTTCTTTCTCTTGTTGTTTGACAGCTTCCACCTTCTTTCATCTTTCCAAACCTAGGCAAATTTCAAAATAACAGTAGTTCAAAACAAAAGATCAGAAAGCTTTGTTTAAGAAATGTCGGACTGAAATGATTTGATGTATATTTTCAGTCATAGCCATTCACCAACTGAATCCAAAAGGTCAAAACATTTGGTCATTTCCAGTCTCTCTTTTTTAGTATTTTCCTTCCTGTTCCTTTGGAAGTGACTTCAGCAGTGAGGGAGGTCAGGAGGACATCAAGGGGCAACCTTAGCCAGAGACTGAATCTTTGCTTGGCTGTGGTGATCCAGTGAGTGCATTGCTGTTGGCATTGCCACAGCCAGCTAGTCTAAGAAAACTCAGCTGCTCTCCTGTTATTTGAAAGTTGTGTTCCCAAAACAAGCAACAGAACTGAGGAAGTTGCTGTCACCTATAATTAAATAATGCTGTCACCTGGCGTTAAATATAAGCCAGTGTAAGCACTCTTGCATCTCTATCAGCATTATTTTAATGAAGCAGGAATTGATTGGATGGAGCAATCTGTTTTGCCATGTTCTTGCCAAGCAGGGTAGAAATACCCTGTATTGACCCACTTTCTTTCACATAACACCAGTTGCATTTCCAGGTGAATCTGAGTCCCTCAAAAGACATCAGGCCATAGAAGAGATTGGCTTCTAAGTATCATGTTGTGTCTTGGACAGGTTACAGGCAAATGTGAAAACCACAGAATAAACCTGGAGCAGACCCTCAGCTGGGGTGAACCAAGAATGGATCCATCAGCTGTATGGGCAGATGATCATATGGACATTGCTTCCGAGCAGGTCGCACTATGTCCCGCCTCTCTTGTAAGACAGTGAGGACACGTCAGCTTTGTGCAGATTTGGTGAGGGCAGAAGGCTCTGCAGCTTCAAGAGGCTGTCCAGAGCAGCAGCCCATAGACACTTCTTGTCCCAGTCAGCTTCAGTGCTTCCTGGCATCCCAGTAGTTTGGAGACTAGTGCTCTTATGATACAGCAGCCTAGAGGTGCTTTGTGAAGAGGGCAAACTTCCCTAGCATCTAGGTCACAGCTGTATTTATACAGCTCAAAATACAAGGACAGAAAACTGCTCTAGGGCACAGAGATTTAGCACTCAGCCGGTGAGGATATTAAAAAGGAGTGGAGATAAGCCACCAAGAGCTTCATTTCCTCTTCAGCTTCTTTCTAATTTATTCTCTTGTTTATTTAAATGCTCTGCTTTGGGAAACTGAGGCCCCATTTCACAAAGGATTTAAAGGAATTTCACAGGCATACAGAGCTGTCAGACAAGACCAATCTGGCTGCAAACCCTGCAGAGTGCAACAGAGAATTTAGTAACTTTTTAAGAAGCCTCCTTATGGTCAGATTCTGCTGCTCTGGTCCTTTCTTGAACTCTCTGCCAAACGGCCTGCCAGATCGCTGACTGTTTGGGATCTGTGCAAAATACACATCTGTTTTCTGCCATTTGTGAGACAGCTCTGGGGAGGAAGAGATTGCTCAGATGGATTGTGTGTTGCTTGTACTGCCTTCATATGCAATGTTAACAGAGATGGGACATCTCTGACCTTCCTTGCCCCTTCAGAGGGTTTGGCATGCTGGAGAGGAAGTCCAGCGCCTGATAGTTCATGGCCAGGGCAGAGAAGTCATGGTTAGATTATATGCACAGCACACATCACTTGTTACTTGGCTTCCTCCCACCCATCCCCCATTCCAAGTCATCACTACTACTGCAATGAACCTAAAAAGAAGTCCCCACTACACACCATTTGATGCTTTTGGAGTGTCTGTGTGACCCTTTTCACATAGTCTGTCCTTCTCCTTTCCCTTTGCTCATGGGGCTCTTTGGTCTCTCTCTATAAGGAATCAGTTCCTCAGCTTCCCTGTGCTGGTTCCTGAAATCCACTGCAGTGGGCAGACAGTGCAGCAATCTGTCTGCACTCCAGCAGAATGAGGCTTCAGGCAAAGCACTGGGGTGAGCACTTGCCAGCATCTGCTATGGGAGAAGGTGCACAGAAAGGCTTTTTTTTTCTCCTGTCAGTGGCACAGTGTCCCCAGTGATGGGGAAGAGAGGGACTATGGAATGGGACAACCTGCTGAAATTATGTCTTTGAAGTTTGGTCTCTCATAATTGTCCTGGTGAGTTAAAATGGCGTCTCAAGCTCCAGCCCTTCAAAGATCTCCCTGCTCATGCATTATTTGAGAGAGCTACCTCAACAGGACACAACTGACCTGGACAGAAATGAAATATCCCTTAGACAAATTCTTTCCAAATTTCAGTACCTCAATAGCAGTTCAGCTGTTCCCAGGAATGATGACTAACTTCACGATCTTCATTTTGAGACCAGAATCAAGTCCATCCTCTAATTTAGGGCTTTTTGGAACATCACATCTCCATGAGCCATTTGTCATCCTTACCCAGACCTTAACTTCAGAATTTTACTGCTATGAAAAGAGAGCTTAAAAATCAATTACCGTTATTTACTGCTTACAACAGTTTCAGAAGAGATATTCTAAACTCACTCAGATATGTCCCAGTATGTGACAAACAGGACTTGAACACTGACTAGGGTGTTGGGACAGGCCTAGATCTAAGATTCAGTTTAGGCGTTTCTTACCTCACTCAGTCTACAACATTCATCCATGTATTCATCCAGACTGTCAGTTGTGGGATACTTCTTCAGCTGATGACCATGGATCTGAAGGTCTTGCATGCTGCCAAAATTCTCTGGGAAACTGTCAGCAATTGTCTTTGGCTCTTCTATGGGATCTGGGGTGGAAAGAATGCTTTCCCTGGAAATGTCCATCTCTGGGGTAGATTCCTTTTCAGGAAACTGCTGGTCGCTCTGGTCAAAATGTTGATCAGGAATTTCTTCCTGAAGGACACTGAAGTCTTCAAGGGAAGCTGTAGGACCCTGCACAGCATCTGCTTCCTGGCTGTAGTAATCAGCTTGCTTTTTGCTCTCTGGATCTCGGAGGATCACTTTTCTGGCATGTTCATTACATGTTCTTATTAACTGATGGTCAATTTCTGGAGAAGAAGAGGTGCTAAGCACACCCGAGTCACAAAATGAATCTCTGCTGTGAAGCACAAAGCTCTTCTCTGAGCCAGTTGGTGTTGATGGAGAATTAGCCCCACTTGGCAATTCAACCCCTGAGTCCTCAGATTCAAATTTGGAGAATCTGTGAAGCCGACACTTGGACTCAAAGGTGCTGACGTCGGGCAGGGTGGCTACGTAGTCTGCGCTTGCTGGGCCATCTGCATAGTCTGGATCTGCTGGTGTGGCTGCTGCATTTGGATTACCCAGGCAGTCTGGTGAGAGGCTGACCCTGGGAAGATGGGACTCTTCCATGCAGGCCGTGTCAGCTGGAGCCTCTGGGATTAACCCTGGGTTTTGAATGCCTTCATTGCTCAGTATCTTCATGTGTGTTAACACAACTTTGTCCTCAGCAGGTGGGCTCTTCTTACCTGCTTAAAAAAAAACAAGTAGAAGGTCACAGAAGGCAACAAAACTCAGTGTCTAATGCATCGTCTGAGGGATGTGGAATGTATGACTGCCTATACTAAGGTGATAGAATGGGGCAACCCTAATCTGTTTTTTTTGAGATATATGAAGCTTTCCTGTAAGCTTTGCTACAACAAAAGTGTTGTGTTTCATAGCTCAAGAATCCTTCAGGGGGACTCATAAATGCACACACAGTTGTGTTTTAGCAGATAGGTAGAAAATTACATGTGTAGCCAGATGACTTTTTAGTGATTACTTGCACCATTATAGATGCGAAGAAGTATGTGTTCTTTCAGCATGACAGACGTTAATTTAAGGCTAAAACATTTTTTCAGATTAGATGTATTTTGAACCAGCAAAAAAAGAGTAAAATAAAATCTGTCTTTCCACAGGCTTAAGTGAATTTTGTGTTGCAAGAAGAAATTTGCCAACTGTTTGGTATTCTTTGCTGTATTCTCTGCGCATAGGTACTGACAGGAACAGGAAATGAGGTGCTGTAGATCTTTTTCACTCCCTGTATGGCTTTAGTTACAGAGTAATTTATTTAGACGAACTCCTATCTTATTTGTGAAGAGAAAGGAGATGCGGATAGCTTTGCTTAAGAGCTTTTTGCCCATGGACAAAGAAGACTCGTTTTCAAATCACAATTACTTTACACAGTAATGTGGTGGAATAGTCTCTGGATGAAAGGCTGATCTTCAGGAGTTGAAGATCTGTTCCCAGGTTTTCTTACTGTTTTTTATGAATATAATATTTCATACTGTAAACTTCTGGATCATGATGGTATGAGAGCCAGTGTGAAAGTTCTGCATCCATCCTTTAGCAAATTGCAAATCTCAGTTCCAAATCCATTTGTTTGTGAAATGGAACCAGGAATTGCTGCACTACAAAACTTCAGTTTCTCTGGTATCTTTTCCCTTCTTAAAGCCTGACCTCAAAGGGCTCAATGCATATGATTTCTGGATATCCTACTTCCTACTTCATTTCCCCCTCCTCTTTCCATTCTTTTTGCCTGAATTAAACCAGCAGCAGCTTCACAAACTTACTACCAGAAATGTAACTGTCCCTAAGTAGACAGGGAAGCCTGGGATCCACATGAGCAATGGAGCAGGGAGAGCTCTGCTGTACAGCTCTCTTTCATGTAAGCCAGAAAACCTTGTTTCAGAAATAACCTGTTTTCCAGGCATCCCTCCTCCAGCTTGCTTTCTGCAAGGTACACAGACAAAGTAGACTTTTACTCATTAAGGCCAAGCTAACTCTCCCCTGGATAATTTTCTACTTTATTTAAATTCCCTTTATTTGATCTTGAGAATTTCCTGGGATACCACCGAAACATGCCCTTTGTTGTTCAAAGGCATGCACAGATGTAATATTTTACACTGGATTTTCATCAAGGACAGTCAGTGATAAATAATCGCATCTGATAGCTTTTTGTGGCACTTGGGCTTATAACCCCTTATATAAGATCTTGTTTATCATATACAGAATTGCACCACCTCCCTTAGCAGGATTCACAGGCATCTCTCTGATGCAGGGTCATGTTAGGGACGGTCAGTGTCAGACCTCAGCAATACAACACCAGTACATTGCTGGGGTGAGGGACAAGAAAAAGACATTGCCCAGGGAAGTGCTCAGGAAAGCTCATCAGGAGATGCCTGTGCTGGGCTATGTTGTCATTCTTTCAGTTTTTGGACAAGCATGAGGGACCCTGAACTGAAGAAAAGGAAGACAAGGAATAAGGCAACTGGTTTGCAGCTTCACACACAGGAAAACATCAGCTGTAAGAGACAGCTGGGTACCAGGTCTTGGAAGAAGGAGGTGAAGCTGAGTCACTTCCAATTTGGAATTAGAAGGATTTATCTACTCAGCTGCAAACACCTCTTAGCAGCGAGAGACAAAGTGTGTATCTGCACAAAAAATACAAGGCTTAGAGGCTCTCCTGATGGCATCACCACTCCAGCTGGCTAACAAAACCTCTGAGAGCCAGGAGAGCAGTCGCACTCCTGCACTGATTTTCAAGAACAAACGGTACAAGTGTCATTCTTAACAGGAATTAGTGAATGCAATGGTAATTCTCACAGTCTCTGATTGCCTTCACTTAATAATCATGCCATGCTTTCCTTTGACTGGAGATTCTCTCACTTCTTTCAATCTGCCCCTTTTTTTTCTTGCTTAACTGGTTTCACCCTAGCCTACACAAACATTTCTTTGTCTGAAATCAGGAAGCAGTATGTTAAAAAGAGGTCTTGCTACTTACAGAAGGAGATGCCAGACACTTTAATTCATACCTTTTAGGACTACAAAAGCTGCAATGTGTACCAGAAAGTTTGGCTGGAATAGAAAAAAGATAGAAAATGAGATGAAATCTCTGACCCTCTCTGTGAGGGTTGCCTTGATGCCAACAACAAAGTCCTTCGCTCTCCCCCTACTGTGGTCACTAGCAATATCACATGGTTTCATAAAAACCTCTTGTTTATCTGTTCTAGGCTGCAAACTGTTGATCTCAGCACAGTCAGGTCCTGGTAATCACAATGCTTGAGCATTTCTGATTTATCCTCCCAACCCTACGTGATGATGCAAAATGTTATTGTCCTCCTACCACAAAATCAGAATAGAGGCGAAGGACGGTGGGATTTTGCAACACACCTAGGCACCTCATTCACTCAATGATGCTTTCCCATGGTCATCATCACAGTGAGGTCATCTGTGCTACAGCAGAGAGCTCTCCCATGATTAAGGCAGTGACCTGAAACTCAAGTTATTCTTGCTGCACTTCACTGACAGACCAATCTCTCTTCTTCCTCTCTGTTAACTGAGTCATGAAATCTAAACCATGGGGCTTCCAATAAGCAGATTGTTTTTACTACAGATCTTGAAAAACGATCAGCTATTTCAAGCATATTGCTAACAAACACCAGAATGGTGCAATTAAAGCTCATCTGTGCAATTACAAAAAAAAAAAAAAAGCCAGACCCTCAGCTGCTTTAAATTAACTCATTTCCAGGGCCCTTAACAGAACTGTGTTAGCTAGCTAATTTTGGCCGAGGACTTGGCCTGTAAGTGCTTTGTTCAACAATACCACGGGCCCTGAGCAAAGCAGGCAAGGAAAGGAGATGCATTCCTGCCTGGCACTGGAGGGAACATACTGCAGGGATATGCTTATAATCCTGCACAGGGGGCTCTGAAAGGAGGTGTGAAGAACTTCAGAGAGCTGAACGGTGGCATTAATGATGGTAAGATGTATTTACTTGTGCTGGGGGCCAGCTAGGTTTGACAACTGCTGCTCCTGGGAATTCAGCCAAGTTTTGATATTTTTGGTTGGTTGGTTTTTTTGTTTGTTTCTTTTCACTTGGACTAGTTGTCCACACCTCTCTGGTGTGGAACCCTAACCTCTGGGTTGGGGGTAAGGTATCAAAAGGTGCAGCTTTTAGGCAGCTGGCTGGTACACTGGATATAGCAGCCAGGGAAGGAATGGAGTTTAGTGTTCATGTTTCAGAATAAGTACAGCTCCCTTAAGCATTTCTGCATTACATGCCCAGGCCAAACATTGCCTCAGGTCAGCTTGTGCTACTTGCCTCTCAAGGGGTTATATGGCTCTGTGATCACCCTAGAGATAAGCAAAGTTCCCTGGATTGAAATATTCCTATAACTGACAGTGAACGATTATGTGTAACCTTGGGAAAGTTGCTGGGTTTCCTGTGCCTGTACAGTTGGAGAATAAGACTGCTTCCCCACTCACCGAGAGGTGGTAACAGTGAACTAGCTTATATCTGAACATAATTAGTAGGGAATTATTAGAAAGGAATTGATGGGCCCCAATTAAGTTTCTAGAAGTTTGCTTTGCATTGTTTCCACATTGCTTTCTAGGGTAGTTCTCTACTGGTGGGGAACATAGCCTAAGAGAGAAACATAAATGTTTCAAAGGTGAATACCCTCCCATCAGCTCCTGTCCCAAGGCTTCCCTTTTTTGGAGTTTTAGGTCCAAGTGTATTTTTCCGGTTGCACAATAACTACCGCCTGTCAGGGCTCAGCCTGGTGCATTAATATAGAGATCTTTGACCAGGAGAAAGAAGGCAGATATCTAAATGTGAAACTGCTATTAAGCAGTTTCTTTATCCCAAGTAAATTCCATGCAAGAGATGAACTCAAACAACTACCCAGTCAAAACTCCTACACATTTCCAGTCCTGCTCGGGCACAATTCCTGCAAAAGCTCCCATCTTTCTAGTAAACCAATCCAAAGTCTGTATTGAAATCCCCATGTTCCAAAGCACTGAAACCCATGTCTGATTTTTTTCTTTTTTGTGTCTGTGTCTTTGTGCCTGTGGCTCAAAGTTGTATTCTACTGGCAATTCCTTTCAGTGCAAGCCCTCATAAGCTCTGCCACATCCCTGAGAGGGTCCTTGGCCATGCACCGATTTAAGTATCGTAGCATGTGGTCTTCTGTTGTAGCCTAACAGGTGGATGGGAAGAGGCCGGCTGGCAGTGGGATGACTGCTGCTAGTGGCAGTAGAGCGCTATACTATGCAGCACTGCCCTTTGCTGCTCTCCTCCCTTCCAGTCTGCCCTCCTGTCTTCTCAAAGTGTTCATTCTCATTTGTAGGCTACTTGGCGTGAGGAGAATCTCTTAAACGTGTGCACAGTGACTGGCAGAACTGGAGCCAAAACTTTGCTTGTCTCCATCTGCTCCTGTCTTAAAAAGGATAGCGCCATTAGACCCATGACAGCTTGTTACTAGAGCTGGTGCAAGGTCCATGTGCATAGCAAACCCATCCACAAGGGGTGGTGCTGGCAGGGTTCTGCAGAGTGAACAGTCCAGAGAAACTCAGAGAATTCATTCTTCTCCCCATTACTGTCTGCCACAAGACATGCAGCTCCACTGCAGTTCATAAAGCCAGTATTTTCCAACTATATTGCGCCACAGAAACAGAGCCCCTAAAGTAAAGGGCATCCCCAATGACTTGGGTTTCTGGAGTAGCAGGGACTTTGCACAGCTGGCCTGCAAATGAAGACCAAAGTCAACTCCCATCATTCCTACCAAACTGCTTAGCCCCGAGTACAGGAGTAAGTTGCATGTGCGAAGGCCCAGAAAAGGTTTTTCAGCATCCCACAGAGGACACGCACAGCCTGTTTAGTAACACCTCTCTCGTTCCAGCTTAAAACCCTGTGCCATGGAAGACTGGTTCTATGATGGGGCTGTGGCTTTCAAGTAACAGAATAAGAGGTGATCGTCAGCTTTTGAAGAATCGTCAGGCATCAGTGACTAATGAGCTGGAGTCAAACTCGTGACCTAGAAATTAAAGACTGCTCCTCCTATTTAGTCCTTGCATTTCCTCATTTTCCTTCCTTTATGAAAATCTCTCCCTTTAGTTCTGTCACTGTGCCATATTCTCTAATACCACTGGCAGTACAGCTCAGGTGGTATTTCCCTTTCACTTCGAAGAGGTGATTTTTTTTCTCACCAATGATGAGGTCTCAATTTCCCAGCATTTAAGAGAGAAGGGGTCACTTCCTTTCTGAAACAATAGGCATTTTTTGCTGCTGACTCTTCCCCCGTATGTGCTGAGGGGTGGGGCTGGGTGCTGGGGCTGTGCTGGCACCTCCTCAGCATCATCCCGCACGCAGCTGTGGTACTTTCCTGGCTCGGCAGAGGCTGTCCCTTGGACAGCCCTGTGGGACAGGGAGGCCTTGCACGGACAGGACCTCAGTGCTCACCACCATCGGATTACTCTTATGCAGCCAAAAAACTAAACCCAAACAAAACAACCCTACAAACAAAAAAAGTCTGCAACCCAATTAAACGGGCAACCACTATCAATTGACCCTCTAGGAGAAAATCTATCTCCACAGAGCTTTGCCGCGGATTTCTGAGGAGTAAGGATCTCCTCAGCCACCTGATCCCAGTCCTAGCAGTGGCAGGGTGCCGCTTGGCACTAAGGATCTGCAAACTATCTTACCAATGCCTTTCAAACAAAGCTTGCTGAGTGTTCTGCTGGATCTTGGGCTGCCTAATCAAGGGTTTGTCCTTAAACAATTAGGACAATCATGAGCCTAAGAATTTCTAAGAGTTTATCTGAAAGTCTTGTGTCTTCAGCACACCAGTTACAGTCTTTATCTACAACAGAAACTTGTGTAGCCTTGGAAATCACTGTCATACAAAAGATGGCTTTTTTTTTTTTTTTAAACCAGACTTGTGACTGAAAAATTCCTGTTTGCAGAGGAATATGCTCCCATGTAGTAACTGAGTATTTGCACAACAGACCTAATTCTCAAAACTTCAGATTATCCAACTGGGGAACTGAAATACAAATTGCACGAGAGTACATATAAAATTTGATTTGCTTGAAATGTTGAGTGCAACAGAGTAGTTATGACAAAACGGAGATTGTAGATAGTCCTTTAACAAAAAGCAAAAATGTCTTAGATCCTTTGGCTCCAAGGTGGTCTCTAGTCTCAGTGAAGTGTGTAAGTTCTTTTGGGCCCTAGTTTGGTAATGTTATAGGTCCCCACGGCTGCAGCTGGTAATGATAAATCCATATAAAATAGATGCTGAAAAAAAGACAACAGGGTTGAACGACTCTGACTCAGAAGGCATTCAATACTTTTGTAGATATGTTTTAGAAGAGGAGGAGATAATTATAGCTCTTTTCAAGCATCTGAGGAGGAATGAGAGGGAGATTGATATAGTTGGATGAACTAAAGAGGAAGTGGATTTCCAAGTAGAGAGACCACTTGACACTTTTACAGCTTGCTTCTATTCATTCCAAGTGACCTGTGAAGTTTTTGAAACCAAACAACAGGTCTGACAGATTAGTGACCTCTGGAAGAAAGGCCCGGGGCACAGCAGGTCCCCACAGACCACCTGGTTTATCAGTTATTTGTGTAGGCTGGCAGTCCCCGGTTTTTAGACCAGCATACTGTCAGCTAAAGAGCTTCTCCCACTCTTAACCGCACTTACCCCGCGCTTATTTCTTTGGATATATGGCCCAGTGGGAGAACAGGGTCAAGGATAATTTCACTGCACAAGGATTAGTGCCCAAGTCCTCCTTACTCTGAAACATAACCACTCCTGGAGTGAAGGGGGAGGTTCAGTTCCTACAATCACCTATGGTGCTTATTTGTGAGATTTTGTCAAGGAGATGACAGCTGTCACTAAAGACCTGCAAATCTTCCTCCTTGGCAATTCCCATGTGCTTCTCCAGGAGGAAGGTTCAAAACCTTAAATAAAGGAAACGGCATTTTCATGAATGACCCTGTATAACAGCAAAAGATTGTTTAGCACACAGTTCACTGATGTGCCTGAACAGAAAATGAAAACAATGGAAACAAATATACCACACATTGGCAAAAACTGTCTAATTTAGGAGATCTATTTCCTTGTTCATGTTATCTGCAGGCTGCTTCCTGTCTCAGAGGGTTGTTCACCCAGAAATGAACTAGGAGACAGGAGGCCCTTTGCAAGGATGAAACATGCCCCCCAGGGATGATAGGTATGTAGTAATTCAGGTTTTATTGCCTATAATAAGCTTAGACAAGCAACTGTTCAATAGCCCCAGAGACCAAGGCCGTTTGGACACCAGTGCTTCAACTGAAGCCAAAGGAACTTGTGAATCATACTAGAAAGGTCACTGTTAACCCATTCTTCATGTGCAGTCATTATTGTCGTTAGGTAAAGCCCCAGAGATTTGCTTCTGCAAAAACAAGGTAGCAATGGACAGGTGTAACTATACTCTTGCAAGGAAAGCTGTGAATGTTTCGGGGTTTGTTGCTGTTGCTGGGTCCACACAAGGACCTTGTTGAAATAATAATGAGGTAGAGATGCAGAGTGATTCGGTACCTGTAGAACACTGAACTTACAGGTGCAGGAAGTTCTGCCACACTGACGCTTCTGTTCCAACAGCCTCTTTAGGAGAGGGGAAAGGAGGGGGGCGGGGAGGGGACAAGACTAAGCCTATATCCCTGTTACTGAGTTGCCACTTAAACCAAACAAGACTTTTTTTTTTATGTTCTCTATCTTAAGCTGCAATTGGAAATGTAACTTTTAAGTTCCTGCCACAAAGCTTGCAAGAAAGACCATTCTCAGCTCTTTTTGAGTAGAGATGGGAGTCCAAACCAGGACACATAATATTTGGTGCCTCTTTCTAACCTGAGGTGATTAGGGAGCACTGTCCCTATTTCTTCTTTGGGTACATTCTAGCTGAATTTCTTTGATTCCTAGCACTCTGTGTAATAAGTCTGTTCTCCCACCAAAGCTTTCACTTATTGTGCCAGCAATACTGCTGTGTCTAGGTGATGAGGGACACTTCCATGTGGAAGAGCAAGCTTCCTTTCCCCTCCTAACCCTACCATCAGGTTGCGCTGTATATCTTGTAGGGAATAAGTTTACAGTCAACTTACATCCAGGGGAAAAAAGGAGCAGTTTCCAGCATACTATAAAATGATATCTCTTCAAACACTCTACATCTTATGGGAATGCTGGCATGCTCTCACAGCAGCACTGCTCTGGTGTGCTTTGTGTCCTTGAGTAGCACACCAGAGCAAACCCAGGCAGAGAAACGTGCTTCAGTAACCTTGCTGGCAACAGTGCCCAGCAGTTACCCACTAGGACGCTTGAGAGAGACTCCAGCTCACACTGAGCTCTGAATTGCTGCCCCAGACCAGGGTAGCTGGAAAACACAATCCAAGAACTGAGTACCTGAGTGGATGCCCATGAACGTGGGAACTGCCTGTGCTGCAGCAGTCCAAGGAGGGCAGGAGTTTGGCACAAAGATGGGAAGTCGGGACTCCAGGAGGCAGAACCACCCCAAACATAGTGTTTTGCAACATCTTGACCATTCTGCTGTTGCACAGCCAGCTATGTTTAGACTCTTGGCAAACACTGCCTGTAGCCAAGCAAACTAGCCCATAGTCGTGATGCTAATGAGACAGAAGCGACCGATCACGTTTACGGCCGACACAAGGCAAGCTGAGAGGTAAACAGGGATGCTAAGAGAGTTCTGCTACCTGGATCTTGTGATCTCAAAGCCTACAGCTCTGGCTAAGAAACAAAATGTATGTGACCCGTTATGCCTGAAAAAGGCATACTGAAACCACATAATTTGTTTCCACAAAAGACTTAAAAGGTTACAAGTGATCTGCTGCAGAAACACAGCTGCCTTCCCTGCCAGGATCACCTCTGCGCAGAACGAGAAGGAGCAAGTAAAACATTTCGAACCCGCGATAACCCCTGTCGGATGGGGATCTACCAGCCTAGAAAGCGATCCGTTGCCCATCGCCCGCGCAGTGACGAGCGGAGGGCGCCCCGACCCGCGCGGAGCCGGGGACAGCGTGTGCCCAGCCGCTCCGCTGGGTGCCGGTCGCTGTGCAGCACGGACCGCTCGGAGCCACAGCCTCCCGCCTCCCCCGCTCCTCCATCCAGAGCTTTGCCACGCTTACCAAGGCGAAATAAACCCATTATAAGGGGAAATCAAACCGGCTTCTAGAGAGCGATCCTAGTTCCCGCCGGCCGGGGGGCAGGAGCTGGTCGGCCAGAGGCCGAAGCAAGAGGAAACGCGCTCATGGCAGACTTACCTGCGCGGGGGCAGAGGCACCCGGAGAGCAGGGAGCGCAGCATGGGGCCGGGGCGGCAGCAGCGCGGTGCCCGTCCGGCGGGGCCCAGAAGCGGGGCGTGCCGCGCTGGGCTTGCCCTAAGTACCGTCTGCGCAGCGCTGAGGGGAAGGAAGGGGGTGGCGGAGGAGCGGATCTGGGGAGGTGTTGGCAGCCGCTGGCTGGGCTCGGGGGGCGGGTGGGCGGCGGACTCACCTCTTCTCCAGGGCGCTCCCAGGGTGAAGCTCCGGTGCCAGCTGAACATCCCGGCAGCAGCCGCCCTCAGGGTCGGGCGGGGCACGGGGATGGAGGTGCCATCGCTGCCGGCCCTCGCCGAGCTTTGCGTGTCCCCCGGCAGGCGAGCGGGACCGGGGCTCGGGTTTAGGGCATGGCCGGGCAGCGCGGAGCGGGCAGCGCTGCCGGCGCGGAGGCTGCGGAGCGGCGGACGGGCGCCTGGCCAGCAGTGACTTATAAAGGGAGCAGCCCAGAGGAATGCATCTCCTGTACCCGATAAGCCGAGATGACTGGAGGGGCTTGAACTACCTTTGCAACCCCTAGAGGAGAGAGGGGAAAAAGGACGGGAGAGAAGAAAAAGAAGTGTTTCAGTACTTGCATAATGTCAATAAACAACTCCCTTCTCTAGTAGCAGGGAAGACTGGAATGTTTTGGGTGGGGAGAAGAGAGTAGAGTGGGTTTGATGTTTTGTTGTGTTTTTTTTTGTTGTTGGTTTTTTCAGTTTTTTTTTTTTTTGTTGTTGTTTTGTTTGGGTTTTTTTCTCATTCTCTCTTTAAATCTCATGTTAGTGTTCATAATGCAAAACTACCTTATCACTGGGGCTGTAGGCTACGGGTAAGAAGGGTGAGGAGGAAGTGGCAGGACCGTCATGGGTGCAAGCTCCCATGGGCAGGTTTGTGGTGTCACCCCACTGGAGTGAACTCCGAATATGCAAGCCAGGCATGAAGAGTTCTGGGACAGCCTTGGCACGGTTGAGTACGCTGGAGTGCTGCCTTGGGAAATATGTGGGAAATTACTTCTAAGGCTAGGCTTAAGCAGTACAAGCTCCCTACAACGAGCAGCCCCATAAGCTATACGAGGTCTCTGCTTGCAAAGAGAGAACTAGTCCCTGCATTACTCTCCCACCCAGATTTCAGCTGACACAAGCATTCTCAGGAGAAAATGTGCTGCTCCACCGGTTAAACCGGCCTAATCCTGTGGACTTCAGCTGTCCATAGGATCAGTGGCCCCAAGGAAATCACAGAGAGCCAGTGGTGCTACAAATGGTATGAGAAAGCGAGGTGTGAGGGGACCTGCCAGGAAAGATCAGCCCAGTTGCCCCCTTGGCTCTGCAGCTGCAGGTGCCTGTCCTCCTTGTGCATCTGCAACACACACCTTAGGACAGGCGTCATCTAAAGTGAATTGACTTTTTGCCGTAGCAGTCACTGGAATTTGCTGATTGACATCAGCCACCATTTAAAGACAGGGTGTTTAACTGGCCCTTTTTCCCCACCGCATTGCTCTTGTATTTAGTTACTAATTGCTTCCAAACTTGTCATCCAACAAAAGGCATCCTTCCTCCTCAGGCTGGGAGATTCAGTATATTGTTTCATCCTTGTCCCCTACTACAGTGGGATAAATTTTTTGGGGGCTGCATCTGATTTTATTGCAACACTCCAGGCACTCAATGTACAGCCAGTCAGCGCCTGTTGCTTTTTCTGGGAAGCCAGGATGTGGCTTGCTGTGTGGACACAACCAGGTTTTCCACACTCTTTGGACTGGTGAGAAGGAAAGCCATAGGTTCCCTTGGGGAAGGAGGTCCCTGTTTCCTGCACTGAGACAGTCCCGAGACAGTCCCAAGCCAGTGAGATGTGCACTGCTGTGGTTACTGTTGTGTGTTTGGTGTGAGACGTGCTGCCACCCTCTACCTGTGCAACCAGCCCAGGCTCACCACCTCAGCTGCCAGCTGCAGTGAGCAGACTTGAATTATTAGAGAAGCAGAAGAGTAACTTACAGATGCCTTAGCATGAATTCAGTAGCACTGTTAGCAGCCAAATTCTGAGGACAAAGTATTGCCCTCTCAGCTCTGCTGCTCATACACCATTGCATTCTCCTTTCTACCCCCTTGCTCCATTATTTTGTACTCTGCTGAGGACACCCCTACCCAGAGACTTTTTTTTAAGTAGCTAGTTCAGAGAAGGAAAAAAGCTACAATGCTCATCTCTGTAAATAGCTGCAACCCTGTGTGCTCTGAAATGTATCTCATTTGTAGTAAACAAAATGTTTGATGCTGTCAGAAATCTAGGTTTCTAAGGAGAGTCTCAAGTTGGCTGTTTCTAAGCTCATTTTACCCCCTTGTGTTCAACAAATGCTTGAGGCCAACAGAAATTACTGTGTTACCAAATATAATAAAAGAACCCACTGACAGTAAGCTTTTGAACAAGAATAAAACATCCCCTGGAATGTGCACAAGACAAGCACTCTAGCCCTGGGGTGGGGCAAACATGGAATGAAAACGGCTGGCAATGAGCACAGGCTTTTAATGCTCTAGGTACTCTCACAAGAGGTGTTGGTTTTGTATATGAAACTGGTAATTAAATTGGAAATGCCCTCTGTTGACACAATATGTGACAGTGTTCAGAGTTTATAGGGCTCCACAAAGCTGTTGTTGGTTGTTCTACATGGTTATTTTTGTCTACACTTGAAAAGTTTTAGTAGCATAACTTTGTTTTATGTATTTTTTCAACTCAGGTTTATTTGCTATATTAACATCAAAATGTTTTACACTTGAATAGCTTAGCACTGGATCAGGAAGAAGCATTAGGTCTTTTATTTCATTTCAAATTTATTTCATTTCCCATTTATTTCATTGTAAATGCATCTACCTGAAGGGAAATTTTACCATTTGTGCTTGTATTATTAATTGCAGTGAAACCTTCCAAAGGCTGGACACCACAGATTGCAGATCTCATCGAAAACAGCCCACAAGCAAGACATTAAATTGATACCAGGCTTTGGTGTCCAAACTTGGAAAAGTGCAGAAAAGGAAAACTGATCATTAATGTGCTTTTGTCTCAAAAATTTGAACACCCTTAACATGGGAAGGGTCATATCCCCTGGGTACAGAAATACACTGAATGCAGTTGCTGCTGTAATACAGCAAGAAATGAAGGATTCCACTGTCTTCCAGCTTCATCTCTTCTCTGGCAGTGGGAATATTGGTAGATCTCAACATTCAGTTGGGAGTTTTGAGGCAGATTGGCTCCTTTTCCTTAAAGTCCAGCCTGTTAGTGAAGAGTGGGATGCTGGGGCTGAGCTGTATTTTTCTGTGCTGGGCCAGAGCACAAGAATAGGGAGGAACCTGCCTCAGCCTCAGGGCCAGCCTGGTCTGAGGACACATTACCAGGTGCCCTGTATTTTTTGGTACACGCTGCATCTGCCCTTTCCCTGCAGCTGCCAGTCCTTGTGCTGAGTCTCCTTCCTATTCACCCATGAGAGTGTGAGATAGGTTCTCCAAATTGTAACTCGGCAGGATATTTCCTCTTGAGCTGCAGAGAATGTAACAGGAAGAGGAAAAACCTCTTAGTCAGCATTGGCATAATTTCTGATGGATGCATCAATTTCCTCAGTCGTAAGAAAACTCTCCACCCAAAGAAGCCTCCAAGTGTGGAAAGCTGTTGCGACTCTGAATCCCCTGAGCATACAGCTGCATCCTATGTCTCTTCTCATCTTTGTCAACTTAGGGCTTGTGAGAAGTATTTGCAGAGCAGAGGGCACTTCCCCACCATAAAGAAGTCAGGCACAAGCTTGCAGGAAGCTGCTCACACCAAGGTTGATGGGCGAGGTCTGTTTACAGTGTAATTCCCAAGTTAGGCACCTGAAAAGCAAGAAAGAGATATGTAGTGGTGCCCTCCTAAAACTCTGTGGGCCATTGTGTTGTGCCACTGCTACTGCTGTGCAGTCCCAAATCTTCAATAAAAATGATTGCCACTGAGATGCTCTGCAGTTGCAAAAAAAGGATCCCTGTCAAATGTGAGCTTTGCTTCAAAAAACTCCCAAGTTACACAGCAGCAGGACAGAGCCCTGAGCAGGTGCAGCTCTGCATGGGTGAGCACTCCAGGCTGGGACAGGTGTTCCTCTGCTGTTTGGCTTTAGGCATGTCCTGTGTGCAAATAACTCCATCTCCTGCTGCAGCTTGTCTGGGAGAACAGAATTTTTGTAAGTAGTTTCAGGATCCATCTCCTTTAAGTTGTGCAGCCTCCAAATCACAGCATTTCTCATGCATGTAAAAGGCCTCTCCACCTAGTGTGAAGTATTCATGGTGACGAAAAACACATTCCAGTGTCATTGTCACTGTGGTTTTCACACTGAAGCACACAATGAAATAACTGTCAACCTTTCATCATATGTATATATTAGATCTTGTTTTCCACCCCATTCTCTGACCCCTTAGTTAGAGGCTGGATCTGGGCAAGTTGCTTGACTACCTCCTTCTTTGTTTTGTACACCTGCAGTGGGGCACAAAAGGACCCTGAACAACTCAATCACCTCCTTGACTCAAATATGTTTTCTTTCATTCTGATACAAGCAAGGTTTGGGGATATAGCTGGCAGAGGGACACTGGGTCCATGCGACAGTCTGGGGAAAAAGCGGTGGATTTAATTACATAATATGGCAAGGCTCCCCAGAACAAAGAAAGGGAGGATGGTCTGTGCAACAGCCATCGGGTTTGGCTTGGACCTGCCCCCAACGGGTTAATGTAAGGGGTTGCTCTCTGTCTTAATTTTATCTACCTTTGCTCGATCAGCTGTATTTTGATGTCACTTAAGCAAGGACTTGCAGTACCTTCTGCATGAAGGTGTCAGTGCCATCCTGGGGGTGCCCTGGTGCCATGGGGCTGTTGCCTTGCAGAGCCTCATGCCAGGCAGTGTGCTGATGTTCATGAATCAGAGGGGGCTAGTGCTGCCTTAGCCAACAGCCCCTCATAGATCAAGGGGGAAAAAAACCAAGGTGTGGGTTCAAAGAGAAATAGCATATTTCCATTCTTGTAAACAGAAGTTTCCAGAAGACTCCAGCTTCCCGTGAAACAGTTCTCCTGCTAACTTGGCAGCGGCCTGCATGTGTACAGCTTGTCCAGGTGAAGGTTTGGAGTCACATAAGAGGAAATTGTTTTACTGCAATGCAGTTATGATGCAAAAAATAGATTGCTGGGATAGTGAACTGCTCTCAAATCTGTTAGCAGTAGCATGTTAGCCCTTGCAAATCTTGTGTCTTGCTCCAGACACTTGTTTTAGTCTAAATACATTTCAGTTTTTGCTTTTCCCTCAGGAAATCTGATACACTTAATTAACACTTATTAACCCTTAATACTCAAAATGAGCAAACCATGTCTGTATAAGCAAAATCCCTCTGCATGTTCTCTGCCTCTGTCATGTATGCTGCTGCCTCAAGCCATTCCCCAAAAACAGAGCAGGGGAGAAAGCTGCCACCTAGCTCAGTACTAGTTCTTTTTGCTGGTGTGTCCACCAGCCTTTTGAGAGCAGAGAAGGCTTAAAAGCCTTAAATGGTATGCTTCAAACCTAGAGCAGGCAAGTGGTGCCCACTCCAGCCTGCTGTGAAAGGAGCCCTAGTGGGAAGCAGCTGTCCAGCAGCCTGCCCTGGGAAGTTGGGGGCAGTGGCTTGTCAGGTACATTGCTTCTGCTGGTGGATAGCGGAAGCACCTTTGCGTTCACTGAGTTGGGCTGAAGGGACCACCGACTTCAAAAGCTGTTGCAACAAGTTCTTAAGCTCAGATTGCTGTTTTCTAAGGCTCCCAAGCCAGGATAGTCCCCCTCACTTTCCTGTGGATTACCTGCCCTGAGGACCCACACCTTTCCCAGCCAAGGGACAAGCTGGCATACCTCATCAACACCCTCCAAAGGCAGACTGAGCTGCATTGTACTGTTCTGTGCTGGCTGCTTTCCGGGATTTGGCAAAAACTAAACCCTCTGTTTTCCTCCCATGATTCTACAGGCTGGATGGACAGTGGCAGGCACAGAGCAGGGGATCCCATCAACAATTCCACATCCCAGCACACTTGCACTGCTCTCCATCAGTGGTTTTGGGTTAGGTGTCTGAGTTGGTAGGCACTTGGGCTCAGCCAGGAGAGAAGGGTGCCCTGCTCGGGATAGGCAGCAGAGTGGTGGTGGGCACCTTGGGGCCACATACTGATGGATCAGTCAAGGGCAAATGGAGGAGCAGAAGGGAGTGATGCTGGAGAGCTGCTGAGGAGCAGGAAAAGCAGTAGAGGTGCTTGAAGAGCAGTGGCAACCCCTTGAGAAGGAAGGAAGGAAAGAAGCAAGCAAGTAAGCTATGCTGAACTGGATCTGAGAGAGAGATGCCTTATTTTTCTGCTGGGACCTTGATCCTAGGGATGCCAGTGGGTTGCTTCTGTGACCATGACAAAAGACAAGTCATGGTCAGGGGCACTCTGCTCCTGGGCTCCCTGTGGACTGTGAGCCTGGGCTCTGGCATCCATCCAGCTCACAGCTTTCCTTTCTGCTGGGACAAGCTGTGGGCTTGCTCCCATAAGTCTTTTCACAAAGCAGTGAGTGGCATTAAGTCCAACCTCACATCCTCGTGTGCATGCACTGGTCTGAAAACACTGGGACGGGGCAGGGCAAGACGAGGTGTCATGGCACAGCAGCAGGAGCTCTTCCCCTCTGCACAGCCCTGGCCATGCAGGCTGGAAGAGTGGTGTCCTTTCACGTACTGCTTTATCAAGGGGAGACTGGTAAAACTAGACAGTAATCCAGGGGAACTTGACAGAAAAGATAGAAGACATGAAGGCAGAATTGAGGAGTTTTCAACCATGAAACTGTGTGAAAAGGTGACAAGGAGGAACTCAGAAGAGCTGTTTTTGACCTGGCCCTCCTTTTTCACCTTCTGAGGTATCTGCCGCCCTGCAAACCTCCAGCCAGGCCTAGGCTTGGACTGTTTCTTGCAATGACCTCATCATGACTCTTCCTGGTGCAGAAAAATGGGTGCCCTCTTTCCCGGCTTGGTTTGCTCCTGGGAGACAGCCAGACCGGGCCAGGTCTGCCAGGCACACACCAACACCATGTCCTGGGGCAGAGCTGGGCAGTGAGAGTATCCAGAGCATCCTTCAGCCTACTTGTTTCTTTGCTTTTAATGCCTAGAGAATCCCAGTGGCTGTGAAAGGGCTGCTTAAACCTTGCAATTAGTGGGGCTGAGGGTTTGGTAATCTCTGCCTCATTTACCTTGTTGCAAACACTGCATCATTTAAAATGCTTTATTTTGGAAATGTTTGTTTGCTCTCAGTTTAGAGCAATCTGTTTCGGTGGAGTACAATAGAAGAATTAGATGTGATTTGCTAAAACATCACCATATGTTAAAGCAGTAGAAGCAGCAATTAATGAGATCTTGGGCAATTTGCATTGCTTTTCCCTGAATATATGTGCATTCATCAGTAGAACTAAATATTTTTCTTGTATAACAATTTAATAAGAACTGATTAAAGTAAATATGTCCTGAAGGTTTGAATATGGTAGCAATGCTGCATTATAAATGTCATTTTGATTAAATAATGGCTTCTTTGCTTGAATAGGATAACTATCGACCCAAAACACAGAGGTGAAACTTTAGTTAATAATAAAACTCCCACCATCTTCAATAGAGCTATATTTCACCTTAATTGTACTCATAATTGCACTTTCACAGTTTGATTACAGAATTTACTGTTTCCTGCTTGAAGGGGGTATATATTGTTTTACACCTTCTACAAAAAAAATGGGAACAGAGGATTGTTGACATGCAGTATGGGAGTCTGAATTTCCCTTATCTAATAAAGTGATGGAGCTTCCTTGTCTCAGGATTCAACAGGAGCACTGAGAGTTGTCACATGGGCTCTCACTAAAGAAGATACCATAAGATTCTCCTAGAGCAGTGGTTGCCAGTTCCTGGATCTGGCTGCTGCGGTACTGGGGAGGAGTAACTGAGGAAAGCAGGCTGAATGTTAGCAGGTTTAAATACACTGCATGAGACATGACCTCTACTTGCAAAGTATACAGGAACTTCCCAGGCTGAAAAATGTTGAAAACAACTGTTCTTGATGAGCAGATAGTGTTCAGCAGTCAAGGACCTGTCTGGATGACCCCAGGACATACTTTACAAATAGCAGCTGTTTCTGCAAGCCTGCTATTTAAAAAATGTCTTGCTGAAGCCAAATCAATGCTCTTTCAGTTGTGTACGACTCTGATATCCAGTTCTTGGGTGTGTATTTCCTCTGGACATCCCAGAGGATATCTGTGCTCCACTGTTTGTGAACTGAAGTTTGTAACATGACTGTGGCTCTTACAACATGGTCTGTGTACATACCTGTGTGCAGCAGCAGGTGACTGCTGCTGATGTGTTGCCCCACAGCTGGCACCTCTTCATGTGATGGAATAGGCACAGGAGCTCAGATTTGGCACAAGCACCAAGGTGCTCTGGCTCCTCAGGATATTGGTTCAGTGCTCTGTGCTTTTCATCTTCCTACATGAAAAAATGAAGTAAGAAGTTTCTCCTTTGAAAAGCTGCCCGGGCATTAAAGCTGTGAGTCTGTATTAAACTGCCTGTTTTTATAAGCAGTAAGTGACCGTGGCTGCCCAGAGTAACTCAAGAAAGTTCATCACAAAGAGATTTTTTTCCTTTCCAAACCCACCCCAAAGCAGGGCTCTTCTAGGTGTTGATGGGAAATGCCAGTGATGTATTCATATTCCCTCTGTTAAGGTCTGATCTAAGCCCATCATCGAAAATCAAATGCTGCCAAGGATTTTCAGGGGTTGAGACCTTTTTGACTTTTTTCTTAGCAGTGCTATTTCTGCTTTTATGTATAAAATTCTTTTTCTCTCAGTGTTTAGTGTAGGATGAATGGAAACAGTCTGCTATTTTACTGCAGACTTACCTGTGTTTACTAATTTAAGATTGCCATTCAGATTGAAATTTCCACATTGGCTTCTGATGAATCTGTATTCTATATGCAGCTGTTGGGAGATATTTCCATATCCTGAAATAACAGGAGGTGTGTGATACATCATTTTATTACGTTACAGTGCTCTGTGACTCACTGGATAGAGGACAGATGTCACAAAACTTGTATATGAAAGCAGTCACTGCCCAGCTATCCTTCATTGAAAGCCTTTGTTGAACTGACACACAGGTTTCCATGCAAAGTAAAAATAATGGGCATATATATATATTTAGTGGATTTGTATAATGACAGCTTTCTTTGGTACATTCTATTAGTTGTGCTATTAACAAAAAAAAAAACCCTAAAACAAACCAACCAACCAATCTACCCCCCCTCAAAAAAAAAAAAAAAAAGAATACTGACCTCCAGATGACCCGGCTTTGAAACGCCCTGATTTGAAACCTGGTAGCATAATTTTCTTGTTCCCAAGTTAGTTTTAATGTGAAGGAACAGGCAAAGACACAACAAAGTATTGACCCAAGTGTGCAAACTAAACCAATCAAGATCCAGCCTGTCCAAATCAGCAGTAGGTAGGGGCCAGCCCTGCCCTTGCCCTGATAACCTGCATTGTGCAGGCTGAGGAGGCAGCAGGAAATCAGGGCAGGGCTCGGGAGGACTGCAAATGGATGCAGAGCAGATTTCAGGTGAGCCTGGCTGCCAAGGAGGCACTGAGCTACAGTCCGATTTTTCAGAAAAGACTCCACTTCTAACTGTTTCAGGGATATTTAAAGCAATGTTTTCAAAGCACATCATTACAGAGAGTCCTCTGGGAAGAGCTGGCTGGTGACTTTAGTGCCCAAAAATGCAGGCTAAGCTGCTTAGAAGATCTATCTCTGTTTGTGGCTGCTAAACTGTTTTAAAAGCCAAACCCTTTTTTCATATAAACACCAAACTGCCTGATGTCAAGTCAGGTTTGCAAGATAAGATAAGAGTGCTTCAGTGAGGAATAAATGGAGGAGAGTTTTCACTGAGTTATTGTAAATAGATAGCATTAAGAAGGGGGTTTTAGGCGGTGTTGTGCAGGGCAGAGGTGGATAGGGAGTGAATACATATTTTTCAAGCTGTGGCAAAAGACAAAGAGTGGGAGGCCATGGTTTCCCATCCCTCTCATTGCAGTGTCCAGGAACCCCATGGCACAGGTCTGAGCAAGGAGATCTAGAAGCTGGTGTGCTGCAGCAGCACAGGCTCAGCATTTCAGAAGCAAGCTCAGAGGGTGATGAGAGGAATGGAGGGAATGTGATAATGCTGGAGAGGATTCAGTGAGGGAAAAGGAGGGGGTGTGGGGAAGCCAGGAGTGTTCCTTTCCACTGTCTCCCAGCTTCCCCATGCTACAGCCAGGTTTGAGGTCCCTCAGCTGAAACACTAGGGAATGGCTGTACTGAGGGGTGTTCCTGATTTTCTCACGGATGAAGCAGATACCTTGACTAGTGTCCTTTCAGCCATCCTTGATGGCAGGAACAGGGAACAATGTGCTGCCAGCAGTCAGTCATCTTGGCCACCAGCAAATTCAGAAATAGCAAGCCTTTGTTGTCATTGTCTTTGTGTTTGTAGATGATTTGGCCCATGCAAAGATGAAAGCCAGTGGAAATCCCTAAGCTGCTGTGGATGTTCCTGTGAGGACAGAATAGATCTGCAGGATCGTACCTTAGAGACTTTTTTTAAACAGAGAGCTCTTGCTTTTTGAAAAGGTGGAGCAATGTAATTTCACAGCACAGAAAAAAGCTTAAGGAACCACAAGTGGTTGGTTATGCTGCCAGCCCCTGTGAAGCTGCTGAGCTGCACTGTGTGGCCATGGTGTTCCGGAATGCTGAAGGCAGAGCAGCCACAGAGGTGCCCTGTCACTCCCCATGAGATCTAGTTTTCCTGGCTCCACCACTAACCCAAGTGTCTGCACATTTTTATCAGCAAGACTTGCAGGTAACATTACATGTTTATCCTCTTGGAATAGTATTCCTTCACTCTCAATGTCCCTGGCCTCTCTTCAGACGCTAGTCTGTCTTGGTGGACAGTAGATCGAGATATTTATATTTCACATTTCTGGCTATATAAATTCATACCTGCAATGACTCACAATCATTAGAATTCAGAAAAAAGCAGTTAGAGAAAATCCACCACGGCAAATGTACAAGTGAGTTTGTAACTCACTTACTACTCCAAGACGTATATCTGAACAACAGGACATTTAAGGAGATTTAGTACAGATTTGGATTGGGTAGCTCATTAACACTTTCAGAAAGCTCTAGAAGAAAGAGAGGTAGTCTTTAGAAGGAAGACAGACAAAGCTAAACAAGCTAGACAGCTCTAGTTAGCACCCCACTGTGATTTTTAGGAGATTCTTTGGCGTAGATATGAAACTTTTACGTGTAATTGATCGGTTTGAATTGTCCGTTTCTTGAAAGCCATCATACGTGTAGCTGAAAGCACTAGAAGGATGGTGCTAGCCTCCCAGACCAGATCAGACTGCACTTCTGGCACAGAAAATACTATGTGGAAAGAACTGTGGTGAGCAAAAGATTTCACAATGTCAATAGTATCCAAAGGGAGGACAAGGTGGAGCTTTTGATGAGTAATATGAGGCTGGTACTAGGAGGTCTAAATATCTCGGATAAAATTTGTGATTTCATCCTGGTATCTTGGTGAAGACTTGGCCACCTTGCTTTCTCCTCAGAAAAAAAAAAAAAAAATAGTCTTCCCTCCATTGTTATCAAGTTGCTGGCCTCCGTAAGGAGAGTGCCATATCCCTGTCCTTAGTCTATCCCACAAGCCAGCCAGCATGATAGCCTCCTGATCCTTCCAGTGGTCCTTTCAAACATCTCTTCCTACACTGAATGGGCACATCTTGGCTAACTACTACCTCTTCAAAATCATCCTACTTTTCCCCTAAACAGATGCTGTCTTCCCACCACTATGCACACTAGCCATGCTTTATGCTGTAAAAACACTAACAAAAGTTTAACTCAGTGTCAGGTGGGTCCTGAGAAGTAATACCCATCTGAGAAGCAGGCATCTGAATTCTGTTTGTGTTGCAGCAAAGGCCCGCGCAGATGGATCTCAGTGGAATGTTTTGTTCTCAGCCAGATGACGTACTGCTGATAAAGATGTGTGATTGGTGCACTGTAGCCTTGAGTTGGAGAAGAAAACGGAGAGGAGCCTGCATTAATTAAACAGCACTTGGCAGAGCTAACTCCTCCACAAAGTATCTGTTGCTAGAGGGCATGAAATTATACGTGTTGAGTTGGATGGGTGAGGTGCAGAGAGAGTGCCAGGAAGCAGGACTTACACCAAGATGGTGCAGAAACCAGCACGGTATTCTTGGGTGAAAAATCACTTAAAAGCAAGTGGCAATGTCCATGAATTACAACCAACCCCTGTTTCACTTGGGCACTGAGAGAAATGGTTAGCTTGTTCCAGTCAGAGAAATGTGATTGTGGTGCTGGGTGTCCAAGAGCTCTGGGAAAAAATAACCCAGCATATAGAAGTGGCAATCTGTTTCTACTGGTGTTTCACCAGTAGATCTCAATGTGTTTGGCAGTATAAATCTCTAAGGTTATTTCCACTTTTCTATGGGGAATAAAAATTCAGGTACCTGAGGCACAGGGAAGGGAGGGTAGTCTGGCATTATAGTAAATGTGCATAAACTGTTACCCTCTTTAGGAACATATGATCATTAAACCAAACATATAGAGAGCCTTTGGCTGGTATGAGGTCTCAATAAACTAAAATCAATGTACCTGCAATTCATCCCATCAGTTTTGTGGCAGCCATTTTTGTGTAAGAGCAAGTCTTGTCCAGGAATGGGTTATTTTTATTTTCCTGTTTATCTCTTTCCAACAGGTGAAATCTGGAGTTTCCAGTTAAAAAAATGCCAGATACCAGCATAGCTGGCAATGGCAATAACTCCTTGGGCTCTCAGGTTGGACTTCATGTACCTCTTTGTCTACTTCATCTACCTCTGCCTCTGTCAGTCATGTAGTATACTAGACGTTCATATTCACAATCTCATGAGTTTAGGGGAAATGAAATGTCACTTTTGGTTTATTCCCACGAAAGTTTGGTACTACCACCACCACCCTAACAAACACTGAACACAACAGGTTGTTAAACCTAAATTGATGTGTTCAGTATTACTGGAATACAAGTAAAGAATATTTCAACACAGCCTTAGAAATACATCACCTTCAGTGTAGCATTGTACTAGAACTGACATGACTTCTTTTTTTGTTTGCTCATGGAAGGGAACTGTCATTTTAATTTCTAAAATATTTTTCCATTGGATGGAAATAATTACAAATGGAACAAAACAAAATGTTTTGATTAAATACAGGGCTGGTCTTGTTTTTTCCAGTAAATGTTTCATGTTTTCAATTCTCTTCCCCCACTGCTGGGAACCATACAATGGACAGTTAGAGATCACCTTCCATCTCAGAAGATCCTAGATTGTTGCTGAAATTTTGATACTCAGGGAGCAGACACCAACGAGCAATTTGTTCCCATGGGGAACCATAGTGAAGTGAGTCATCTTCTGCAGAGCAGAGGAGTTTTCAGGAGACAGACTCCAGTTCATAATTCATGCCAAACCCAAGAGTTAACACCGAAGTGTCAGATCTGACTAGCCCATGTCTGAGGAATGAAAACCAGCAGCTGTCTGAATTCCAGGGATGGTGCTGGGAATAGCTGCAATGAAACAAAGTCCCACCAACTTTGATCTTAGATCTCCTGCATGGGATTAAAGGAGTAACTGAGTTTAGGCCTGAGGCACAGACATTTGGGGAAGCAGCAGGGGGAATTTGCTAAGTTTTCATGGGGGTTTACTAAGCATATGTTGGTAAAGAAAGATAACTCTTTTAACATTGCAATCCATTTCTTTTAACTGTGAGTGCTTTGAGGCCTCAGCGGGATCATAGTGAGGACATCAGAAGACCTGCAGTGCTCCCTGCATGGTGCTGCTTTGTTTGGATTGAAGAGGTGATGTTTTGTCCTGGATCAACCTTGGAAATAAGAATGGAGCAAGACAAAATTTGTTTGTGTGGATTCAAATGCTTTCATCATTTCTCCTACTTTCTCCCAAGTCTAATGTGATCAGTTCATATACTTGCCACTTCCCTGGGATATGAGTAGCTTCCAGAAACCCTCTGACTGCTGTTAGTAGCTCCAAGAGAAGAGAGTGGGGTCCTTGCAAATTCAGCATTTGATCATCATTATCAGAGCAAGGAATCATATTTTCCTCACCCCTACCCCTTGGGTAAGAAAAGGCAAACATAGCAG
The DNA here is from genome assembly GCA_013399895.1 of Serilophus lunatus. NCBI lineage: Eukaryota > Metazoa > Chordata > Aves > Passeriformes > Eurylaimidae > Serilophus > Serilophus lunatus. The sequence goes on from VXBA01003201.1 coordinate 841,076, forward strand.
AAAGGTACCATAATAAGTCTGCTAGAAATGTCTTTGTAGCCCCTTTCTCCTCCCCAAACTGGAATGTGCCTAAGCTACTTCTGGTCTGCTTCTTTTTTCTAGCAGCCCTTAGGGAAGGTACCTTCCTTAACACATTTTTGCAAACTTTATTTACAGACTCAGAACACCAGAAATGTGTCTTTACAAATAGTTTGTACAGTATGTCCTGAGTCCTTCTGTCTGGCACCTACTTATGTCAGTTCACAATGCTCAGATTTCTTTGGCTTTCTGCTGTAAGCCAAATTTACTGATGCAGGGTTGTTTCCACATGAGCAGGCTACTGTAATGACTGGTGAGCTGCACTCATATGACTTGCCCAGTAGCATCCTGATTGTTCATGGTTCCTGGTGATTCCTGCTTAGGTCCCAGGGCCAAAGTTAGTGTTTCAGGAAAAGGCAAAGGTCAGTGCTAGCACTGCAGTGCCTGTGTTAAATTTCACAGCATCCTAGGATGTCCCATAGAGGGCGAGCCCGCTTGATCTATAGTGGACCATCTCCTACCTAGCACCACTCCCTTCTGCAATGTCTGCATTAATTAAATGCATATAAGTGCTCTGCCTGTGTACCCAGCATTAAGGTTAAAGAGCAGGTTCATACCAGAGGCACGCCGTATGTGGACTTTTTATCAAAAACACCTAAAAACCTTCCTTGGCATGAAAATTCCTGGCTTTGTCAGTATTTCTGCCTTTTCAGGATCAAAACCACTGCATAAAATCCTCCGAAAGAAGGTTAGCTGGTTTTGCCTCTTCTCCTACCTAAAAGAAAGAGGAAAAGATTGCCCTTTCACACTTTCATAGTATTTCCCATTCCCTGTGAACCTGGAATACTTTGTAAATGAGGTAGATCTTGGTATCAGTGTAAGAGTATTAAAGGAAATGCCTCACTTCCAGTCAAGAGTTTAAGACAAAATAGAAAACTATCCAACTGAAACCATAGGGCAGGAACTGATCGGAGCAGGAATTTTGTCAGGGTGCAAATATTAACGTCTCTATTGTTCACTGACTCTTAATGACTGTAGTTGCATGAAAACTTCAGTTTTACATTTAAATGTCTACTAACACAGGTCTTGTAGTTTATCCTGTGTTGTTTCTGCATGTAGTTTGTACTGTAATACTTTTGGACATTAAAAAAGCAGAGCATCGCTAGGCTACCATTTATCATGGCTTGTCTTCTGCTCATCCCTCATGTTGAGTAATTAATTCTTGAACTGTACAGCCTGACTGGATCACAGAAGAAGCTTTCATCAACAGCAGACTCTAGAGGTGCAGGAAATTTCTGGTGAAATCCTGAGACTTCTGATAGAAATCTGGTGAGGAGAGAATATGGGGCAAAATAGCCAGTGGGTCCAGAAAGGCTGGGATTCCTTCCAGTCACCCTTACATGTTTGGCTGGCCATCTCAGTCCCTCTCCAAGGCCTCAGCTACAGCTGCTCTTGAACCACTGCACTCCTTGGTTTGTCTTTAAGGAGGGGTCTGTTTTCTAGGCCAGTGTTTTCTGACCACTGGCAAAAAGGATGTGACTTGCTGACTTCAGACAAGGTGCCAAAGCATGCAGAAGGGACTCTTCTGTAAACAATTTCTTAGAATTCATTTTAAAAGGAGAAGGGGAAAAGGGGAGGAAAACCAAAATACTTAGAGATGCTGACTTGCCATCTACAGTCATCCTCCCTTGCTGGTGATTAATCATCTCTCCCTTTGAGCCCAACAGACCAGATACACACATTCCTCATTCTCTCTGTTGGTGGAAAAAATTTATTTTTGGCATGCCTTTTGTAGGATTCGAAATACCTTTGTGCTGTGGTGAGTATGAGGGAAGGGAGTTTCACTTCTCAGCAGATATGCTAAAAACATGTATTAAGGGCTGAGCTCACCACCCCACCAAGACTGCAGGGAGCCATTTGTGGCTGCCTGATCCCAAAGCTCTGGCACATGCTGGGCTTACCAGGCTGGAGACCCTGAATCTGTGTATGCTGCTGCCTGTTGCTAGAGATCAATATGCTCTTGCATAGTGGAAGTTGCTTACAAATCATCAAAAAACTGAGTATAGAGGAATCAGAAGAAATGGGGCTTTACCATCTGCATGCTGTGAACTAAGTGAATATTGGGTCCTATATTACAAAATATAAATAAATCATGTTAGTAAGTACAGTTCCATGCAAACTATGTACCAAGTAGGTTCTGCTGGAGAAAATCTGAGCTTAGTAATGGGGTTGAACAAGCCCTGGGAAAATACCTCTTAATGGCACTGACAGGTCCCTTACCATGATGGCTGTGGTTCCAGAGGCCTTCAAGCAGATGATGTGAATGTGAATCTGTCCCTCTTGACTGCTGGGGTTAAACCATGGGTTTAATGGTGCAGCAGTTCCTGATATTTGTAATGACAACAAAATAAGTAAAAAAAAATTAGCTTGTGATAAAGCCATGTCCTGAAGGAGTTACCAAAAGACAAGACTGATTACCTCGTGCAAACCAGCTGTCTTCCAATACAGCTGAAATCTGGGTGATCAAAAGCCACAAAAGAAGGAGATGATTTATTACCCATGAGCAGAGTCTTGTGAACATTGTGGTGCTTGGGTCACTCTCATATGTCATCAGTACTGGGCTTGGCTGTGCATATATGTCTCTCCACTCTGTGTTCTCAACTTGTAGTAAGATTTCAATGTGCATGTTTGGTATGCATTTTGCTCACAGATGTTTGTGCTCTCTCTTTGCCTGCCGGCAGAAATTTCACAAGAATGGGTTTTTTTAGCGTGACTTAAAGGTCATTGTCTCATGTGACACTCAAAAATTTAATCATTCATGGTTGGAGCTGACTCTGACCATGAGGAGAAGAAGGAGTTGGCATGTTCAAACCTAGGCAAGGACTCTGAACCCACATCTCTGTGGGTTGCTGTGCAGCACACACAAAGCTGATCAGCTCATCAGCTTTTCCAGATCATTCAGAAACAGCTTGTGAACTCTCAGCATCCAGTAGGTCACAGGCTGCAGTGGTGGGATGTTGGCACCCCCAGGAGTGATGGGCAGGTAGCAAACTGCACCACAGTAGGATTTCTGTGCTCTTCCTCTCTGCCTCACCTGTAACATTTTAATTCCTTGAAGTCACAAGCAAAGAGGTGGTTTAGGGACCAGGAACATTGTCCAACACGGTTGGGTGCCTTCCAGGTCTGGTTCCACCTTACCTACCTGAGATGCCTGGAAATGAAGTCATAAGAGCTGATCCTAGCAAATATACATGTCAAGTGACAGCAGAATGTAGTTTTGAAACAGAAGGTTATCAGGATGAGTACTCTTTCTCATCGTGCATGAAATCGATGCCTGTGTGAATGCACAGTCACAAATCATTGGGAAGAGCCAAATAGTTATGGGCAGAGAAACTAGAAGAGGATTTTGTTACAGTTTCCCAAAGCCAGGAAACACATTGCTGACAAAACTTCGGCTTTAAAGATTTGGACCAGGTGATGAGCTGGATAAAACTGTAATTTCTTAATTGATGTTTTATTCTCAGTTACAAGCAGAAGTGCTGAAACATCCAGACCTAATCACAGTGAAAAAACACAAGCAATCTTTCATGTAATGCATGAATAAAAGCTGTGTATTCGAACACCAGGTTAAGAGCTCACTGAAATAGTCAGACTTATGTGGCGATTATTTTGTCACTTTTGCAGCAGCTTTCTAGGGAAGGATCCTGGCCCCAAGAGAACTGATTACCTGCTGAAGAGCAACATCACACTATCAATCTTTTTCCCTGACAACCCTGATCCTGCTCTGTCTTGTCTGGGCTGTATGCTACAGAAGGATCTGGAGAACAGAGAGCTGTATACTGAAAAACCTTTGGTTGTTGTTGTACAGAATGGTGGGTAGTATTATTTAGATGTCCTTGCAAACAAACAAATATGGGTGATTAAAGCTGGATGGCCACAGAGGTTTCTGCCTTCCTCTGCACACCCCACCCTTTGCCTGGCAGTTACGGGTGTATCAGGTTTCTCAAAAGGCCAGGCTGGAAGTGAGTGTCTCAGGAGTTGCTTCTCATGTGGCTCAGCTCCCACTGACAGAGACATAGCAAATCTGAAGGTAGGCTGCCTCACCGAAGTGTGACATTCTAGTTATTTGGTGGGATGCTTAGGTCCAGCTATCAGCAAATGCCATTCCTGCAGCTCTGTCTGGCAGCTCAGAGAACTCGATTGCTTACTAACATAGAGGGGCTGGCACACAAACACGCCTCGCTGGTCAACTCAACATATATATTTCAGGCTCACGAGCCACGTAGCCCAACTTGCAGACAACAGCAGTTTCTTGGAGACTCTGCAGCCATCTAGTGTTACTGTATGTATAGCACGCTGGTTACCTGCTGAGACCCCAGATCCTTTGGTACTTTTTTCCCACACATCTCCCAGCTGGATGTATAACTCTTAGTTACAGGAGATTTACTTAAACTTGCCAATCCACCAGACCTATCTCTGAAATTTCTGACTGCCTGAAGATTGTGCTTGTGGATGGAGAAGGGAATCCTGCTATAGCATTTCCTTTAGCCATAGCAAGTATTGGTGTTACTATGTAGAAGAACCACCAGTTTCCTTGGCTGTTAATGCTGTGTTTTAGCGGTCATTGATCCTTAAGGAAACAAAAAACCAAAACCAAACCAACCAATAAACCTAACTTTAAATTTGAACATCAGTGAGTGAACATCAGGAATGCTACTGCTATCTGCCAGAGTGCTTTGAAGACTTTCTCATTTTCTCAGGAATAGGAAAGCCTTGTACATATATTGTGAATGAATAAGACAAGGACAAAATAACCTGATTTTGTATCTCTCACTTATATAAAGGAAACCTTTTCATTTCAAAGTCCCAGCTTCCTCTTTGGTCATTCCGCAGACGAGGCAATTTGTACGAGGAACTACTTTCACAGTTTGTAGTCAATTTATTAGGTAGCCTGTGCAGGCAAGGTGCATGATGAAACAGCCCACATTCTTGTATTGCATACCAGAGTGACAAGTAAATCTCAAAGGTGAGGACCCAGGGTTACTGTGACTTAGCAGCAGCCACTTGGCCAACCCGAGAACAGAACCGTCTTTGTTTACAATCTGCATTTTTCTAACTCTTATCTGCTCTCTTGCACTGTAATTTCCCCCAGCCTCCTCTGTGCCACTAGGTTCATCTTTCTCCACACCTTGCATTACACTGCAGAAGCATCCAGGTGTGTTATGAGGGACTTTCATCTTCTGAAATAAAAGGTGATGGACCAGTGACTTTCTGCGCTGCAGTAACAAGTCGCTGACTAATGAGGCAAAATAAATTGCTTATGCATAAAAGCTACATGTTACAACATCTTTGCTTGGGCTAAGCAGTGAATGAAGACTTATGCCTTGGAGACACATGTTTTTTTGGATCCTGTTACAGAAGGTGCTCCCATCTCTGCCCATTTAATGTCTTTTGCTGGTGAAACAGCTGTACCACCGATCTCTAAGAATCCCTGAACAATTTACATAAACACTGCCTTATTCCCCTTGTTACCTCAGTCATTTCGTATCAAATACTGATGTCTGAGTCTTGAGAGCTGTTGTGGAGGAGCAGTGGCAAGCAGCACATACTCATTCCACAGTAATAGCTGGATCTGGAGGAGGATATTTGTTGACATCACCTTACTCACATGTGCTAAACCAGGCTAATTGCCCTTGTCTGCAAGACTGAACATGAATCTTTTGCACACCCCTTCTAAATGTTGAAAATAGACAATGTTATGTGTCCAACAGGTTTCAACCACAACTGACTGATCTGGTAGCATTTACCTGGAATATTTTTTTAAAGGCTTGTTTTTCAGTGCATCTAGTTTTGTGGTTGTTGGACATTAGAATGCCATCAAAGAGATGGCTAATTAAGTACCATTCCATCATTTATTTCTGATTACTTTTGCCAATAAATAGGGAAAATAATATAACAAAATATAATATTCCATCCCTAAATTGCAGCTGGTTGAACACAGAAACACACTGCACACAAAGGCAAATAAATACTCTCCTAGAAGCTAACAGCCTCTCCTGTTGCAGGGCATATCACAGAGTCCATGGAAACATGGACATGGATGCAGCCACGGCAGCATGGGAGGGAGAATGAGGGTCACTGCACAGCAGCACAATCTCTCCCTGCAAAAATGAATGGCAATCGTGATGCTGAGCCTTCCACAGGGAGCCACAACTCCACTACCCACAGGCAAATCCCTTCCCATCCCTTACAGCTTTCAGACAAGGTGTTTGGGAGAGCAGGAAATGGCTAAAACAAAGTTGTGTGATTCAAGTGATAATCTGAGTTAAGGTGGAGCATGCCTGTCTGACAATTCTAAAAAGGGCTGTAATAATATTACAAAATAACGTGTGGATACAGGAGCAAGATGGAACATTTGTATTCTATTATGTATTTCACTGAGGCTTTTATCTTCTTTGGAAAAGAGCTACATATTGTGCTCCTCACAATTTAGGGGCAGGAAAGATCATACAGCGTTTTGGGTTTTTTTAAATATTAGAGGTGTTAACATTCATATCTCACACAAAATCTTTGCAAGTGCTCCTTAAGTTCTACTGACACCTTCATCCCTGCTTCCTACCCACCGCTGGTGTTAAGAGCCACTGAAGCCACCACCAGCTTGGATGCCTTTCAGTTGTCAAGTCGGTGATTTTTCTACTTTAATGGTATCATTTGGAAAGCACTTTAGGTCTCACAGAATGAAAAGTGCCTTAGAAAAGAAAGGTTTTCTTTGTTTATTGACTGAGATGTCTTGAGAATATTTGAAGTGAAACAGAAGCTTGAAAAAGGCTGCATCCAATTGCCACAATGCCAATAAAATAACTTTATTGGGGGTTAATAACATTCCTCATTGCTAACATTCCCTCAAATGGATGCAGAACTGTCTCCAGTTAACCTCTAAACCATGCGTTGGAGAGCAGAATCGGTTTGCCATAAACCATATTATGACATCCAGGATCTGTCTGTCAGGCTTTGGGAATGAGAAGAATGCCATCCACCTCAGTTATTAGTAGACCTGTTTGTCCTTCTGCTTCTTCTTTGCTCCCCATTCCAAGGCCTCCTTTTGAGAGGGTTGTTCTCCGTGTGTGTGGAGCAAGTGTAGAACAGCGATCCATTTGACAGGAGCAGGTACCAGCACAGCACCTGAGGTGACAAGCCCGGCCGTTTGGACAGCTCGTGTGTTATTTAGGGGAAGCGAAACACGTTTGTGTTCTGAACACTGGGAATATTTATCTTAACGTAGCCGCTGCTTTGGGAAGAGGTTTCTGTCGGCTGGGAAGCGCAGCTCCCGCCCGGGTTCCCAGGGCGCTCCTGCCCTCTCGTGGCACACGCAGCACGGCCCGCGGCCCCGCACACACGGAGCCGACCC
>VXBA01003201.1:849023-1042238 GCA_013399895.1 Serilophus lunatus
GCGGACTGTGGGACGAAACGCTGCGCTCGGCGCTCTCCCCAAGAGCTCCACGGCCCTGCCAGCAGCCCCTGCCAGCAGCCAACATGGCCGCCGCGGGGGCGGGGGGGGCGGAGCGAGCAGCATCGCGAGAGCGGAGCCGCCTCGCGCGCGGCTTGGGAAGCGCGCGGTTTTTGCTCTCGCGAGGCGGGCGCTCAGGCGGCGCGCGCGGGAGCGGAGCTGGGGGGGGCGGTGGCGATGCCCGCGCGGCACGGGGGCGACACGGAGGGCGCCGGGGACAGCCCGGACAGCGCGGGAGCCGGGGACACAGGGGCGACCGGGGACGGCCCGGACAGGGGGACAGCCGGGGACAGCCGGGACAGCCGCGCGAGCGTCGCGGAGCCTGTGGGCGCCGCGATGGGTGAGCAGGCGGAGGCGGCGGTGATCACCCCGGCCATGCTGCAGGAAGAGGAGCAGCTGGAGGCGGCGGGGCTGGAGCAGGAGCGGCAGATGCTGGAGAAGGTTTGTCAGGGGCCCTGCGGGCCGGGCCGGGCCGCTCCCCGGGGCTCCAAAGCAGCAGTGAGCCGTGAGGGGCTGCAGGGGGCCGGGCGGTGACTGCGGCCCACAACCGCCTTTTCGTCACCCACCGGAGGCTTTTATTATTCGCGTCGTGTTCTAAAAGCTAACGGTGAACCCTGCGGCCAGCAGGAAGCTGGCTGCTTTTCGTACGCATTGAAGCGTGCGGTGGGAAGATTACCTCTTTTCTTTCGTTGCCTTAAAGGCAAGTGAGCTGATTTCAGAATGGGCAGTAAGTTCACATCCTTCTGAATTTCTGCCTGAAACATTAAAGTCAAAATTTCTCTACGATTTCTACGTGTGCACATAACGCCTCTTTCCCTCCCTGTGCTCCTTATTTAGTGAAAAAAAGCCTCCAATAGACGAGCGACATGAGCAGAGCTCTGGAGGACACTTGCCTAAATTCCCTTTACCCTCTCCCGGAGCCAGCCCTGGCGGTGTTTCTGCGGCAGCAGGTGCAGGTGCAGCCGTGCGGAGGAGGCTGCGGGGCTGGGGGTGTGCCGGCCCCGCGCTGCCCCAAGCCCAGGGCGGTGCGGGGGCTCACGGCCGCGCGGGGTTTGCTTTGCCGCTTCCGAGTGTTTCCTGTTACAGGAAACACGGGCGGCCCCAGGGAAGTGGTGCCTCCCCAGCGCCAGCGGTGTCGTCCTTACTATGTTGTATTTCTGTGTTGTGGTGAATATTTTCACGTGCTGATGGGTTGATGCTACCAGCCAATCCGGTCTGAGGGAGAACATGAAAGCATGATGCTTCCAGACCTGTGCTGATACAAATTGCCAAGGTGCCACTCTATAAGATAGTGTGGTTTCCAGGCATAAGGAAAGCTTGAAAGAACTACTCTCTTGAATGTTCTTTGGGGAATTGCTTTTTAAGGAATCATAAAAATAGGTTGATTTGGAAGGGACCTTAAAGATGTTCTAGTTCAAGGAATTAAGACTAGTAGTCAATATACTTGAGAAATCAGGTGACTGGGTTTTTTTCCCTGTCTTAGAAATTGAAGCGTTATCACAGAATTAACTAGGTTGGGAAAGATCTTTGGGATCATCAAGTCCAACCTATGACCTAACACCACTAAACCACGGCACTAAGTGCCACATCCAGTCTTTTTTTTAAACACTTCCAGGGATGGTGACTCCACCACCTCCCTGGGCAGCCCATTCTGATGCCCAATCACTCTTCCTGTGAGGAATATTTTTCCTTATGTCCAGCCTAAACTTTCCCTGGCTCAGCTTGGGACTGTGTCCTCTCCTGTTACTGATTAAGAGGCCAACTCCCACCTGGCTACAACCTCCTTTCTGGGAGTTGTAGAGAGCAATAAGGTCTCCCTTGAACCCCCTCCAGGCTAAACAACCCAGGCTCCCTCAGCCCCTCCTCTCAGGGCTTCTAATTCCATGAGAAATACCAATCTCTAGGGCCTGGAACTAATTTTGATTACTCTTACCTTTAAAAATTCCAACTGTTTTTAGAGAAAGGTGTGTTTATAGGATGCAGTATTTGTGATACTGTAGTTAGAAAATAATGCTAATTCTCCCAGGAGTCTCATAATCTGCTTTGTTGCATACAGTAAATGATGATACAACCTGTCTGAATCTCAAGTATTCCTTAATCAGACTAGGAAATAAAAATTCGGAGTGTGAGGAGGAAACCCTTGTAGAAAAAACTGTCTCATTGCACAGGAAATTTTGAGAAAAAGACTTTGAGTTTAATTTCTTTCACAACCAACCACTTCAGTAACAATGCCATAATATGATAAGGCTGTGGGTTTTTTTGTATTGTTTCCATTTCTTGAGAATCCAGAGAGAATTTACCTCCAGCAGGGGTACCGTCCCTTGTCCTGTGTGTTTCTGTCACACGTCCTTCCTCTGCAGTCTGGGGCCAGTCAGACCAAGGGGAATTACTCGTGTAGTTAACTCGGGCTTACTGGCATTTTGGGGGCAGCTTCTGTGTTTCTTTTGCTTGTCACTTCAGCAAACCCCCTGCCGGGTGATTTGCTCAGCAGTTCAACAAGGGAGGTGCTGATTCTTTTTGGGGGCTAATGGCAGAATACCAATGTGCAAATATGTGTGAATGTAGAGCGGTGAGAAAGAATGGCTAATCTTTGACATTTTCAATCAAAAAGGGGGGAAAGAACCTCCACTTTATTGAGGCTTGAAGGTTTGAGTCAAAATGAAATACAAGAGTTCAATGCTGTTCGTCTTTTTCTTTTTTTCTCCTTGGAATTTTTTACAGTTGATCAAGGGACCACTCCTTCAGTTTGAGCAATTAATGGAGGAATGCTGTGTTCACTCCAACAGGAAGTGAACAATAACAATTTGCTGAATAAGTAGTTTAGTTTTAATTATATTCTATCTTGGCATGGTCATCAAGAGTTGATCTTTCTGAGCTCAAGTACTTGGCATCTGAAGGTAAAATCCTGGACTGGGGAGAGCAGAAGCAAATAAAAACTGTGGAGGATCACAAGGATGCAATCTCTTCCACCAGAGGAAATTGTGGAACTAGATCTTCCATGCATAAAAGAATAAGGTGATAGCTACCTGATTAGAATGGCTTGTGGAAAAGAAAAGGTTTGCTTTCTGGTGGGAGAAACCTTTTCAGTGTCGCACGGTTTGGCCTATGGTCCAGGAAATAGCCCATTTCCCTGCCTATCAGAAGATTCCCTTACCTTTCTGTCTTAGCGTGACCTTCCCCCTGTCTTTATTCTGAAGGCAATGGCATAGATAAGCACCTTGCAAAGCTCTGCATCTAGCCTCTCTGGGGTTTCTCTTGGAGATGCTAATTTATACCTTTTCACCCTCCAGGACTGAAAAGAAGCTGTAGACAGGTTTGTTTCCCAGGTGACCAACAATAAGACAAGAGGAAACTGTCCTCAGGTTGAGCCAGAGCAGGTTCAGATTTAGATTACATATTCGGAAAGAAGTGTTCACTGAAAGAGGGTGGTCAAGCATTGGTGCAATCTGCCTGGGGAGGAGGTGGGAGCAGCATTCGAAAAGCACGTTAATTTCGTGCTTAGAGACATGGTTTAGTGGTGAACTTAGCAGGGCTGGTTAATGCTTGGACTCGGTAATAGGTCTGTTCCAAGCTAAGTGGTTCTATGACTTGTTTGATATCTCAACAGGCAATGTGAGATGAATATGGAAGGGTGAATGCTTTTTTTTGTAGCTGTCTGAATATCTTGTTCTTAATGAGAAACTAACTTTGTGCAAGGGGCACTTGGTGAATACCTGGGGAGCTGTGCTGAAATTTGCCAGGCTGAGTTTTTTCGCTCACAAATTTGCAGGCTGCAAATAAACTTGGATTTCATTTTGCTCTCGATCTATAAGTTGGAGTTGAAGCACCTTGGAGCTGTGGAATCCCATGTGCTGCTGTGTAGGGTGTTTATGTGGTGCACATGGAAGTTAATGCAGCCTTCAGTTACTTCCATCTTGCAGCACTTCATAGCTGCACGTGAGTCCATACAATCACAAACCATAGATGAATAATGGCTGGAAGGGAAAGGGTGGGGCGGGGTGAGACACAACTGCAGTTACCCCGAGGAACCATTCATTACATTAAAGACATGAACTCTGAAGCATCTATAACACCTGACATGTTTTTGTTGGCCAGGCTCGCACTTCTTGGGACCGGGAGTCAAGTGAAATGCGCTATAAGAGACTTCAACATTTGCTTGAGAAAAGCAACATCTATTCCAAATTCTTGCTAACCAAAATGGAACAGCAGCAATTGGAGGTAGGTGTATGTTTGTCTGCAGTGGGGATTTTCAGGTGCTGTCCGTTTGGGGTTTTTTGCCATCTAGGTGTTTGAAGTAAAAATGGCGTTAAGATTGCATTAGTAACGTTAAAATGCACAGGAATGAAGTGGTGCTTTACATAGTATTCAGAATCTGTTCTATAAATTAATAGATTATTCAGACTGGGAAGAGCATTAATTATAATTAAAGTCACAATGGAAAGATGGAACTGATGCCTTTATGATTCTTCTGTTGGCCTGAGTGGTAGAAGAACAAAATAAGTATTTTAAATAAGAAATGAAGTTTAAGGGAGCAAAAAAACCTGGGGGGAGGATAGAAGATGCAAACAATTTACAAGTAAGAAGTTGTGTAGGCTATTTGTGTTTTCTGCTGGAAGCTGAGGAGGAGGTGTGTCTTCAAGATGCCATTGTAGGCGTCCCTCAAACAAGTGTATAAATTACAGTGATCTGAAGCCATGCGGTTTGCAAACAAGAGCTTCCATAAGACAATTTAATGTGTTTTTTTTTTTTTTTAAACCCTAGGCTGCTGAGTTCATACCTAGTGACTTTCTTAGCTGTACCTTTGTGAGCAACTGTGTGAGAGCTTATGCTTGAGAGAGAGGGAGAAACTTAGGAAAAGATTAAGGACTAAAAGGTCTGTTGACAGACGGCAAGAACCTCCTTTCCAGGAGATTCTCTAGTGTAACTGTCAACTAGAATTCATGGTTACTGTATTGCTAGAATGAGTGTTTCAGTACTAAGTCTTGCTCCATCTGATAAATAGCAAGGTCTCTTATCTCTTTCTCCAGGATCCTTTTGCTTTCAGCAAGTAGACATAGTAGATGGAGTGAAAATCTTAAGTTCTTCAAGACATGAAAGCACTTCTTCATTAAAGGCATTCTAGGCTACTTATATTGCAGTCTGTTTTGCAATGAACACGAGTGGTAATAACTAGAAGTTAAAAGGAAGCTGGATACATGGAAAACTTAATGCAGTAGATGTGATCTTCAGGAATTTGCAATTGGGAATATTTTTGTTGAAATCTTTGTAAATTACTCTAAGTGTTTAAAGTATTTACTGCCAAACAATTCAGAAGAGTTTCACTTCTCCAAATTTGCTTTACTTTTTTAAACTGTGTCACAATAGACACTTTTACTAAGATTGCAAAAACAAAGTCTGTAGAGTACATGGAACTCTGTATTAGCAATGTAATCTGTGCCTGTTAACACTTTATAATGGATAGAACTCTTGTGGATAATGTGGAAAGGTAAGAATTGTGTGTGTGGTTTTTATTTTGTTTAGGAACAGAGGAGGAAGGAGAAGTTAGAAAGAAAGAGAGAGATGATGTTAAAATCTGCCAAGGTAAGATTGGGCAGCTATTTTATGCAACTTCCTGAATGAAGGTCTGAGAAATTACAATGTTACTTTTGATCAAGGTAGGTAAAATAACTGAGTTTGATTAGCCAGTGTTTAACTTACAGAATCTATCTAATATTTTAACCATAGTAAGACTGTTTAAATGTGCTTAAAAATTGCATACTATGACAGTCATCCTAAGGGGGTGTTTCTGACTAACTGATATTAGAGAAAATGGTTTCAATTTGTCTTGAGGAGTTTGTTTTAGTAATGATTGATTATTCTACCAAGATACTGAATAAATAATGAAGAAGATAACCAGAAACTTTTTTGCTGCGTTTTTGAAAAATGCTCAATAGTAGAAGTGGAAGTGTCTCAAGAAGCTTTCAAAGGCAGTGGTTTGAGTCTGATTAAATCATTTTATCTGTCATGATAGTTAGAGATGCATAAGATGGCTGAATCTCTTCCTATTTTCTAGGGTCAAAACCCAGTTGATGGTAAAGAGGAGAAATCAGGTAATGTATTAGGCTTTGACTTTTTCAGTACTGGTGTTTTTAGTTTCTTTGATGCATTGTATAAACTCAAATATTATCTTACAGGTGTAAAAAAGAAGAGAGGGAGAGAAGATGGAACATATAACATCTCAGAAATTATGTCCAAAGAGGTAGGCCTTAACTCTAAATAGCTTGTCTGGATTTTTGCAGCATAACTTTTAATTAGTAAGGCCATTATATTAGTGAGGCATCTATATTTTAGAGCAATCCATTCTCATACATTGCTACCAGAGATTATCAGCCGCCTGTAGTCTGTAAGGTATGACTTCCAGCAAAGATCTATGTGACAAGCAGTGTTGTCACACTTGCAGAATTTGGATGCTCTTTTGTTTTTTCATGTCTTTAAGGAGGCAAGCTGTGAAGAGTCTACATTGCCGACTGAATTTTCAGCTGCCCTTTGAAACTGAAATGTGTTCTCTGGTGTGTGGCCTCTGGTTTAGAGTCTCTTGTATGATTACTGATGTTGCATGGAAAGCTTTTTAAAGCTATGTCCAGATTGTAAAATGAATTAAAAGATCATATGAAATAGAAATTATAGTGGCCTTTAAAGTTGAAAAGTGCATAAGCATGATTTTTTTCCCCTTTGTTTCCAGGAAATATTATCAGTGGCAAAAAAAAGTAAAGTGGAACATCAGGTATGTTGGCACATACTCTTGTAGTTGAAGTGCATTAAGCCCAAAGGGAGGGAAGGCTTTCTATACTTCATAGCATATCTCTAAACTTTACCTCTAAATAAACATCTCTGCCAGTTATTGAAGTCCTGAATTAAAGTTCAAAAAGGTGGTGTAAGTGAATGCGCTTAAATACTTAAATTTCTAATTTATTTTTTAAAAAAATGAATTTGAACATATTTATACCTTAAAGAATGCCATAGTTTCAAAAACAAAGGAAATAGGAATTTACTAAAAAAATATTTGAGCTAGTATTTAAGACCCTAATGCAGTAATTTTTAAGCATTCAAACATGGAGATAACAGGTGAGGTCTCTTTTGCGTTTGCTGTAGTTCAAAAGCTACATGCACAGTATGAATTGCTGCCCGTTCTCTGGAATTTGCTTACAGAAGGGCAATAGCTGCATTGAATGCCAGCTGCTTTGAGGAAGGTTTTAAGGCTGCTTGCTTTATGGGTGGACAATTTAAACCAAATAGCTTCAGTAGCTGTCACTGCTGAGTTCTGAAGGACTAAATCTAAAAAGTCTGCTCTTGAGGTGACAGTTACTCAAAAGAAGTCTTTGTGTCAGAGGCTGACTTCACTGCACATTAAGGCTGGTGTAAATTGGGAAAAAGTACCTTAGCTGGGCTTTGATGTGCATTCCACTTGTCATGTGTTTCTTGACCTTGCCTCAATAGGATGGAAGCTCTTCTGACAACCTGCATCCAGAAGACCTGCAGAAAAATGGAGATTCAAACAGCGTCATTAAGGATAGATTGTGTCAAGCTGTGCGACACAGCGCCAAGCAGTTTCTTGATCCAGTACGAAAATACAATGGACAACCAGTGCCTTTTCAGCAGCCAAAGATTTTCACTGGCGGTGTAATGAGGTGGTACCAAGTGGAAGGCATGGAGTGGCTGAGGGTATGGAGCGATTGTTGATGCAATTTAATCTGTTACTAACCGCAAGCAGATGTGGAGGGGAAGAGATACTACAGCTCTATGGTCATAGTTGATATGGGAATGTGGATGAGAGAGTTCTTTATGATTTCTCATGATTCAAGAATCTAGTGTTAGGCAAACGTCAAGCAGCAGATGCAGTGTTTCAGTATCAGAAGGGTACTGGTGTTTCTAAACCTTTCTTAGACTCTCCGCCCTTTCTCCAGTTATTTTTGTTCAATTCAGTCTCTCCTTAAAAGTGATTTATGAAAGCAGAAGTATTATGCATCCTATTAAGGGACAGTCTTCTGATCTTTCTACCTCAAGTGCTTCAATCCATAGCGCGTTGGTGTTCAAAGACCCCACTGCCTTTGCAAGTCTGACAGGGATGAGTTTTCCGTTGTCTGCATCTTGGAATCTTAACTAGCAATATTAGCACAGCGTGTTAAAAATGTTATGTCTTTACCATCTGAAATAAAAGGGTGTAGAAACTTGCCATCAAAATTACCCACATATACTTTTAACTTCTAGAGGTTTTTGCTCGCAAGCCAAATTGAAACAACTTTGCTTTTTAGTTATGAGAGTCAGATAGAACTAATTTAAATTCTGCTACTGATCTCATATTTCTCTTAGGGGTTTTTTTCTATTTTTATTCCCCACAAGCATCCATAGCCAGTTTCAGCAGGCTTAGACTGATCTCACAAGTGAGTGCCACTAAACTTACTCTCCTCTGTTACTGGGAAGTGCCTAGTGAACATAGGCCTCTTCTGGAGGGAAAACCAGCTTCCTTAGTTGGGCCCTCAGTTATGATAAATTTTTTAATGGGTCTATGAATGGCAGATAGAGTGGCCAAAGAACGCTTCTGTGTCTTCCTTTCTGTTCTTTAGTGAGAGATTGCTCTGTCATTTGTCAGAACGGGCAGTGTCTGCACAAAGAACTTTGGCTGAAGCAGGTGGCTGTGTTGGCCAGGAAGTGTACCTTTTTCCCATGATATGGTAGCTATGCCTACAGATAAAACTGAAACATCAGCAGAGTAATGTGGCCTTTTAGAGAGGGGAGCTAAGAGAATTTTGTGGAGCTGGGATGAGTAAAACCTTCGATAACATGAGCTGTACTTGTAATTAAAATTCCTTTTGATATAATACTACGTTACATACTTTCCTTTGGATACCATTATGGTTTTTGAGCTCTGATCAGGTGCTTAACTGGCTAGGAATGCATACATCTACATGAGAATATCTGGGGTTTACAAGATGCTTGTGTTTTCATAATGGAGAGAATCATCCTCATCTGTAATATAAAATGGGCCTGGTAGAGAGTTTCCACATGTGTTACATTCCTAAGGATCTTTGTTTTTTGCAAAGCTGTGTTGATTATTTTACATTTACATTTGGTTTTTTGCATATGCAGATGCTTTGGGAAAATGGTATTAATGGCATCTTAGCTGATGAAATGGGGTTGGGGAAGACAATCCAGTGTATTGCAACAATAGCGCTGATGGTGGAGCGAGGAGTCCCTGGTCCATTTCTAGTGTGCGGTCCCTTGTCTACTCTCCCAAATTGGATGTCAGAATTCAAGAGATTTACTCCAGAGGTAAGAGAAATTAACACTTTTCTTCCTTAGGTTTAAGAGCACAAATTACTTATTTTTTGTTCTAATGCTCTGCCTTTTGAAGTTGTTTATGTGATTACTACACACTGTTCCATGTGTAGTGTACTTGCTATGTATTTACAGCCTTCTTGTAAGAGATCTCGTTCTTTCCACTATTTTCTCTTTGGGTTAAAATGAGCTTAGTTTGCTTGATTTACAACCTCTTTTTTACAGATTCCATTAATGCTCTATCATGGAGCTCAGCAGGAGCGTCGGAAACTGATTAAAAAAATCCATGGACGACAAGGATCGCTCCAAATCCATCCCGTGGTCATTACTTCCTTTGAAATAGCAATGCGAGACAGAAATGCCCTGCAGGTATCTTAAGTTCTACTGGAAGCCCTAGGATGGTGTCACTGACAGCAGTGCTTTTGAATAGAGTAAAAAAGCCCTGCATGCTGCCTGTACAATAAGTATCATACTGTAGCATATGTATTAGTATTCACTTCTGTTTCCTTGGTAGGGTAGCTCTGGAATTTAATGCTTAAGAAATTCTTAAAACAGAACATTATCCAAAAAGTAAGCAGATAGTTACAGCATACCTGCTTTTTTCATCACCTTTCTGTAGGTGGTAGTTAGGGAGGCTTGGAGTAAAAACTATACTCAATGTATAAATATTGTGGTTAACATCAAAATGGTTTTTTCAGCAAGATGAATTTCTTGTAGAATTTTTATTTTAACTACTTAAGCTTTCTAAATGCAGTCAGCATGAAGCAGATGCATGGCACTACCTTTTTGGGCTCAGCTCTAGGAGTATGGCACTGTGAAAAACAGTAAATAAAATCTTTAACAGGCTGTATCAGATAGCCTTATTATTGCTTCTTAATTCATCTAGCACTTGTTTCGATGGAATGAAGCTAAAATTTACTGAAATACCCTTCCTCTTTGTAGCACTGCTACTGGAAATACCTGATAGTAGATGAAGGTCACAGGATTAAAAATATGAACTGCCGCCTTATCAGAGAGTTGAAACGTTTTAATGCAGACAATAAACTCCTGTTGACTGGTACTCCCCTGCAAAACAACTTGGCAGAGCTTTGGTCACTGCTTAACTTCCTGTTGCCAGATGTGTTTGATGATTTGAAAAGGTAGGTTGCAATCTGATGGTGGAAACTATTTCTGTTTGTTCTGTTTTAGATTGTGACTCTTCAGTTATTAAACTTATATAGGCATGTAAAGAGCTGTTTTATGGTATGGTTGTAATTTGGTGTGATCATTTGGTGATAAAAACTTTGAAATTTGTCTTGCCTCACGCTTAGTTGTTTCAGAAAGGAAGTAATTGTCATTTCCATGGATAGGGGAAACTCAACTCTGATATGAGCCATGAGCATTTGTGGGGAGAGATGTTTGTCTTGCCATAAATGCCTGGTGCTGCTTTGAGATTCTCTGTGCTGCTGGAGAAAGCTGTGAGAGGCTGGCAGAGACAGGACCCACAGATCCTTTCCTGCAACAGTAGGAGGTCACGTGGAAGAATGTTACCAAAACAGTCTTTAAGACTATTTTGGAAAAAGTTACAGGCTAGATTCGGTATAATAGAATATAATAGATCACAGTGAGTATTTCACCTAATACAAGTATTTTTACAAATCACAACCTCAAGCATCTGAATTGACAGATGTATTTCAGAAATTCCTCCTGTACACCTTCTATTCAAGATGGATATTAGGACCTTATTTTTCTTAAACCATAGGATAGGAGAAGAATAATATACTTAAATAATGAAGAATAATAGCTAGGAAGTAAACAATCATTTCCTTTGTTTTTATAGCTTTGAATCCTGGTTTGATATTACCAGCATTACAGAAACTGCTGAAGATATTATTGCTAAAGAAAGGGAACAAAACATCTTGCACATGCTGCATCAGGTTTTCACTTATCCTTTGCATTGTATTTTTCATGGTTTATTTTTAACATTGACCAATATTAGGACATCTTGTTTGTAGAGCTGAATTTTGAGTCTGAGGTTTTTACTGTGGTGCTTCCTTAGACTTGTGGGGACATTTTTCAATCTTTAGAGCATTTAAAAATGCTAAAGGAATGATAATGTCTTTGATAATGGCTCATTTTTATTCTGGAACTGAATTGAGTTTACTCAAACTTAATTACAGTTTACAGGCCTCTGTTTTCAAAGGATTTAACTGATACATGTATTTTGTTGATGGATAACTTTAAGGGAACTTATGTAACTTTAAGGTGTTGAACAGAATACTTTTTGACAAACTACTTGTATAATGTGCCTGTCTTCAAACTAACACTCAAACCTTTTATTTTTTAAGAGGGGTGTGTAGAAGTAAATGCTTACAGACCTATCATTTCCTCATTGTAAGCTGATGGTGAGAGATCTAAACTGTTTCTTCTATATATAATAGTTGATGGCAATTTATTTATTTTGGTTAAAGTTTTGGGACTTTTCCAGAATAACTTGATTTAAGAAATATAACAAGCAAAATGATAATAAAATTACTTTCAGTTACTGAAATTTGTATGAGAAGTCTGTAATCTAGTTACTACTACACCCTTACTCAATGCTTCAAAATTTATAAAATGTCAATGGATGTGTTATTCCAACATGTTATTACCAGCATGTGCATGAAAGTTTTGGAGTTGTCATCTGTATTAAAGAATCAAATACATGTGCAAATTAACTCCCTTGCTTTAAATTGGCAAAATAGCATTCATTAGTAGGTTTGCTTGTGTACTGTTGTCTGGTTTTCTCTTTTAAACTAACCATATTGAAAGCTTTGATTAATTTTGGCATCTGCTCACCATTTCAGATTCTGACACCTTTCTTACTGAGAAGACTGAAATCCGATGTTGCTCTTGAGGTTCCTCCTAAACGAGAAGTTGTGGTCTATGCACCGCTGACCAAGAAGCAGGAAACTTTCTATACTGCCATTGTGAATCGCACCATTCGGAAACTGCTTGGAAATAATGAGGTATGTTAGAAATGGGCCTGCTATTAATAGTCTCGAGGCAAACCCACACTGGTATTGATCATTATTGTTGTAACTTAACCTGCTTTTTGCTTAAATGTTTTGTCTGATCCTTTTGTTATATATTTAAGTGACAGTTACTCCTGTGGGCCCATGGGCACAGAACTAAAACAATACAAATTTTTGGTTACTTGTAGCTTGAGGGGAGGAAGAACACAGTTTTCATTGAGTTGACAATTTCAGCTTAAAATCGCTAAGATATTAATGTGGCTTTTTCAAATCAAACAGAAACTTTCAAAATCTGCAATTACAGACCATTAAAATTCAGGCTGCATTTTCTACTTAGCCAAACTTAAAGCTGCTGAGTCTTAAGTGTTTTATGATGCAGATCACTGAGACCTCTTCACAGCTTTGAGAATTCTTGGGTCAGCACAGGCCTTTGAATCTGGAGCTAGCTGCTGTTGATGGTAATATTCTCATTTCCCACAGGAAGAAGTAGTTGAGTTGACTCCTACAGGCCGACCAAAACGCCGTAGTCGTAAAGTTGTTGATTATTGTGAAGAACATAATGATTCACCTGATGACTTGGAAAAGTTGATCAGCAAAATGCAAGAGGAAGTAGAAAAAGAGAGGTGCTTGCCTCCAAAGATTGTTTTTGTATTATACTGTCTATTTCCCTCCTAGTTTGCTTCCAGAGTTTTGGTTACTGAAATTGATCAAGAAGAATGGCATTTCATTGTTCACTGTCATTGTACCTTTATGGTTTGTTTCTCTGATTTTGCCTAGTATTTGCTGAGCCATGATAGCAATGATTAGGTTGTACCATCATTCACTGACTCACTACAGTTGTAATCAACTTTAGGACATTGTTCTGGTTTAACCCCAGCCAGCAGCCAAGCCCCACACAGCAGCCCACTCACTCCCCCACCAACGAGATTGGGCAGAGAATCTGAAGTGTTAAAGCTAAAAAACTCATGGGTTGAGGTAGAGACAGTTTCATAGGGAAAGAAAGGCTATGCATACAAACAAAGCAACACAAGGAATTAAATGATTGCTTCCCATGGGCAGGCTGATGCTCAGCCATCTCCAAGAGAGCAGGGCTCTCTTGCATGTAATGCTTACTTGGGAAGGCAAACATCATCAGTGCAAGTATCCCCCCAACTTCTTCCTTCTGTTGGTACCTCTAAATTGGTTGAAAATTCCTTGGATATAAGGAAAACCAGGTTAATCTTCAGGGTTGAAATGCATTTGTTTTGCTATATTTTTATTGTAGTTCAATGTAGCTTGTGAGAACAGAGAATTAAATAGATGTTTGTATTATTTTTATGGTATGCGTGGATCCCTTATGTTGGGGACAGTACTTAAATGTAGGAGAGCTAAATAGCTGTATTCATTGTGAATCCTGCAATACCTACATGTGGTCAAAATGGCATAGGCAGAGATTTGATTCTGGAATATCTTATGTTTGCTTCACAGGAGGTCTGACCATGTCCTCTTAAGAAGACTTGCTTCTCTTCCCTTTTTTGCTAAATGACCTGCACAAATTAAATTCTGCTTCTAATTACTACTGAGTGCTCTTTTGTATTTTAAACTAGTAATGGCAAACTGTTGTGCTTTTGTTGCCGAGTGTGGCACTATAAGAAGTTTCATTTGGCAATAGTTTTACTAACTCGGAGGGATTTCGAAGATATTTGATGCAGCATATGAATCCATTGCTTGATTTTGTCGTGGGATTTTTTTTCCTCCTAAATATTTGTAGCATAGTAAGGTTACACTTTCAGTAGTAATAAGATGATGTATCTTTTCAAGGCCGGTGATAGAAGTGAGCATTCCCATGGATTCCGAGGTGAACCTTAAACTGCAGAATATTATGATGTTATTGAGGAAGTGTTGTAATCACCCCTATCTCATTGAATATCCACTGGATCGTGCTACACAGCAATTCAAGGTAGATATTTTAGAGAAAATTTATTCTAGGAATTAAAAAGCAATAGACTGTGAGCTGATGGCAGTAAAGAATGACCTTTTGAATGTATTTGGCATATGCCTCCCTATTGAATTCTGGCAGTATAATGAATCATTATTGGAAACTTCCTGCTGCAGCAGTTGGCCGTTCAGCCTCTGTGCCCCCTCAGTCTTTGCATACTGGTGCCATGGTGTTCTTTGTTCTGGCAGCACGCCTCTCACTAGTGGGAAAGTCACTGAATTCAAACAGTCACTGGGTTCTGCTGACTCAAGGTGCTTTAAGATCTGCCTCAAGATTTCCTCATGATGGTTATTTCACAAAACTAATGCTGACCTTGGTGAACTGTTCATGACATCAGTTGTACACACTGCAGGAGGTGCAGCAGTAACACCTAAGTGTGAGTTGTTGGAGGACTGAACCAAGTACAACAGAGTTGTCTGCTTAGAGAATACAGCATCCTTTCTGAAAAAGGAAAAAGTCTGAGTTATATCGCAAAGGCCAGCTGGTAGTTTAATCTGCACAAACCAGTTGGCAATATAGGAAAGCATGAAGTAATGTGAATTGAAAGAATCTTGAAGAACTGGAAGTTGCCTGAACCTTCTAAATGTAGGTTTGTGGGCATGTATAGTCATGTTTTGTTCGGTGACTGATAACAGCTTTGGCTGCCCTCAGGAACAAGAAGTTGAAGTTTATCAATGTAAAGTCAGTGCATAAAAAGCAGATACCCCAGTCTGGGGGGCTGAGGGAAAATTAGTTAATATGTAGAAAATGCAGACTGTTTGACAGTTGACACCATCTGCAGAGTTAATACCTGCTCAGGAAAATGTATTCAGAATTATCAAGGTGGCAGCTGTGTGATTCAGACCTTAGAAGTTTCTATATCCCTGCTCTTGGCCCATAGCAAGAATTAGATATAACAAACTGTCTTGAGCAGAAGAAAGGTTTAAGGCAGCAGAGTGAAAACTTGTTCTGTGAACTTACACTGTTTGGCTGGTACATGTTCAGTGGTGCCTCCTTGTGTCAGTAGGTGGAAAACTTGTGTTGTAATTAGAAGCTGGGAAGGAAACGAGTGCTTTTCCATGAGGAAAAATTCACAGCATCAGGGTTTCTTCTTCCAGAAATAGGATGACAACTAATTCTATTTTAAAAGAAATTATTTGAACATATGAAGTGGTGGTTTTTAATTTTGTTTCATCATGATTTAACTAATTCAATGTTGTTTCTAGAATTAGTGTTGCTTCCAATCTTATAGCTTTTAGTTAAAAAAGATGGTGCGTGTTTGTTTCATTGAGAAGCTTTTAGACAGCTTTTTTTGATGAGAAACCTTTGATTCCTTCCTTTATATATGTTTCCTCTTCCCTGTTCAAGGTTGATGAAGATCTAGTAAAGAATTCAGGCAAGTTTCTGCTCTTGGACCGAATGCTTCCAGAACTGAAAAAGAGAGGACATAAGGTAAAGCTAAAGATTTATGGGGGGAGATAACAGTTGTCTTGTTATGAACAAAAAATTGTATTAGGGAATCTTTCTGGTTTTGTAGGTATTGCTGTTCTCACAAATGACTATGATGCTTGACATTTTGATGGATTACTGTTACCTGAGAGACTTCAAATTTAGTCGTTTGGATGGCTCTATGTCCTACTCGGAGAGAGAAGAAAATGTAAGTAGAAGCACAAGCATGTTAGCAAATTCTGCTTGTTGCTGTGACACTGAAACGTGATTTTGCACCGCTTTTAGCCTTTGGTAGGCAAAACACATCTATGTTGAAAACTATATTTACTTCTGTTACATTTATGGCTCAGAAATACTGAAACAATGAAGTGTGCTACTCAGCAGTATCTTGGGTATGCCTAGAATATACCTAGATGGGTGCTCATGTACTCTCTTTCTGTGACACTAATGTTACTGAGGAAAACTGAACTGAACACAGAGGTTGCTACTGTTAGACCAGATTCTTAAGGAGGAAAGGCTAACTAGCAACATCAGCAAGGTATAATGACTTTTGTTAAGCTGGTAGAATTTTGTACTGCTGGCTTGTGGGGATTTTTAGGAGTTGATTGTATGCCTACCACAGTGCAATATCAGTGCAGGACAAGAGAACTCTTTAGAGGTCACCAGTCTAAGTTCAGCAAGGCTCCTCTCAGTTCTGTGATTTGTTGCTGGTGCTGCACATGCTGATGTCCAGAGGTTATGGGTCTTTTAGAAAGCTTGCACATGGGGTAATGATTTCTTTTTCTCTGTTACGACTGAAGTCCTGAAAATTACTGTACACTTTCAGTTTTCTACCAAGGTGATTGGAACTTAGTCATGTTTGCAGCAGTTTTGGACTGTTGCTTGTACCAAAAAGTAGCTGTTTTTAGGCTTTTCCAGCTTAGACTATGGACACCTTGCTCATGAGTGGATGGTAGATTATGTGGAGGTGAATGTGGTTTGGACCGTACCTCACTCTAGTAATTTCCACTTTA
Source organism: Serilophus lunatus (assembly GCA_013399895.1). Classification (NCBI taxonomy): domain Eukaryota; kingdom Metazoa; phylum Chordata; class Aves; order Passeriformes; family Eurylaimidae; genus Serilophus; species Serilophus lunatus. Next base: position 865,808 of record VXBA01003201.1, read on the forward strand.
TGTGTTAGACATCTCCTTGACTGGAATCATTAGATAAGAAAACACAGTTGTTTCATTTCTCGGTCTTGTTCTGTCCCAAGTGCATGCAATGCTTCTTAAAGCCTCTGACAGCTTGTGCTGTATGTTATCTGTGTTCATCTTTTTAGACACAGGTCTTAAGGCATCAGCTATTTTGTGTTTGATCCATCTACTTTTTTTAATAGATGAATTCTTTTCCAGATGCATCAGTTTAACACTGACCCCGAAGTCTTCCTCTTCTTAGTGAGTACAAGAGCTGGAGGCTTGGGCATTAACTTAACTGCAGCAGACACAGTCATCATATATGACAGTGACTGGGTATGTTGACAGACTGTTAACCTAGTGATAAGTGTCATAAAATGCTTTCTCTATTGCTGATTTTGACAATCATCTATGAAGCCATTATGGTATAGACCATTTCTATAACTTTAAAGAGGTGTTACATGAAGATAATAGTAAGTAGAGTGTGAAAATATTTTGTATATGAAATAATGCAGCCTCATTTGAAAGGTCCTATATTATTGAAGACAACATTGGAGTTGGTTTTTAAAACTTGCCTGTTTGCCTCTGAGTTACCAAAGCACAGGAGGGTTTTTTCTTTTGAGATACATTTCCTTCTTTTGATTTATTACTAGAGTTTAAATGTATTGGACCTCCTTCGGATTCCCTGTTTACAACAACTACCATGTTTGTCCCAGTCCTGTGGCTTGCTTCAGAAGAACTAAAGCAGCTTCAGAAATGGCTGAAAGCTTTTTCAATACTTTTTCTTATCCTCTAAGAAAAACAACCCACAAACCTACAACTAAAACTCTCATCTGAGTTTGTCATACTAAACACATCCATTTGTTGAAAACTGCAGCACATGGTGCAGAAGCAGTCCAGGCTGGTTGAGCTCCTCTGCCTCTACAGCTGTAGCAGCAGAGCTTGTTGTGGATGAGCTTAAAAGTCAAGAGATTCAAGAGTTGAATTCTGTAACACCATGTCTCTCCTGCCTCCTGCTTCTACTCTGAGCTCACCATTGAAAATGCTGCTTGTGATATGTCCCTTAAGAAAAGGATGATGGTATAGTTAACTTGTTTCTTTATCTCCTCAGAACCCCCAGTCAGACTTGCAGGCCCAAGACAGGTGTCACAGAATTGGCCAAACAAGGCCAGTAGTTGTTTATCGTCTTGTGACAGCAAATACTATTGACCAGAAGATTGTGGAGAGAGCTGCTGCCAAGAGGAAGCTGGAGAAGCTGATTATCCACAAAAGTTAGTATCTTATGACATCATGTCAGCATGTGATGCTTCTTTAAATCTCAAGCTGTGACAAATTTCAGGATTCTCCTTGTGCCCATCTGGTATGTTATACCCTCAGCAGACAAGTCCTGTTTGAACAATTAACCAGTGCTGAGCAGAACAATAGTCCTTGGTTTTAACTATGAAACAATGGTGATTCTTGTAGTGTTCTTGATTATATAGCTGGTCATACAAGTCTTTAGAATGTGATTGTTTTGAAGTGGCTCTTTCAGGGATAAATTTTCCTGGTTTAGATTCTACAGGAATCCTGCTTTGCTTCTGTCGCTTATTCTGTTTGTGACATTTGGTCTGTAGCTCTGTATGTATAGCAATTTCCAAACATTAAGCTCATTTAAAAAATTGCAGTTCTTGTAGCTTGATGTGGGCTTCTGAACAGTAACTAGTATCATTAAACTTCAAAGGAAGTTAAAAACTTCTCACAGTTCTTGTATTTATATTGTATTTATTATATTAAAGAAAAAAAGGCATTTTCATGAGGGCATAAAAGGGCCACGTGTAGCTGTCTACTACTGCACAGTGCACTGCTTGTCAAGCCTAAGCTGTGGTTTGCCTCTGGTTTTGGATGATGTTAGCTAATCTTTGTTAGATGATTACTTTATCCTACTATTAGCCTTTTTGTTTGTAATCCCTTTGCCACTGCTGCCTTGGTGTGACTGCCAGGACTGCCATCTGACTCTTTATAGGCATGTTATTGACCAGTATAAGTTTTTCAATTTAGTTGAGGTTTTTTTACGTTATTTGGTTATGGTCCAAACTGACGTTTTAAGACTGAAGTGGCAAACTGAGCACACAAAAGCACATGAGCAACATGAGTACAGAGTATGCTCTGATGGAGATAACTAAGGTATGTTATATTTTATATTGGGACTGGCATACAGATTTGTTGTGAATGGGTGCTTGCCTAGTCTCTCCAAGAAACTAGCTTGTGTCCCAGGTGTTACTTTGTCATGTTTGTCTGTTTCATTAAACTGAGGGCTGTTCTCTCTGCAAACCACGTATCTTTCACTATTTTCTGTCTTGTGGTTAATACTACTTACTTTGTTTCAACCAGCTTGCAATACAAAGGGAACAAACTTCAACATCTATGATCTAACTTTATTTACAATGTTTTTACTGTAAGTACAACTAATGGCTTTTCCGCTCTGTGTGTGCATGTTGAATTGGTGTTTCAATCAGTTCTTCTGCATACTCCATATATATACATACATACACACCATAGAAAGTGAAAGGCCTGCATGTAAAGCTTCATGTACCTTTGAGTTTTTCACCACTTAGACTGTTAGTGTAAGGTGTGGTTATCTGCGAGCTAAAGCAATGAAACTTTGCATTAGTTTTGATATGCGAAAGTAATTTTTTTAATATATGCATCCAGCATTGATTTAACTATTTACACAATTTGCTGCAATCTCTCTCTGTACTTTCTTAAAATTTCTTCTTTCTACAGATCAGTTTAAAGGTGGCAAATCTGGCCTAGCACAGTCAAAGAGCTGCCTGGACCCTCAGGAATTAATAGAATTACTGAAGTCAAGAGACTATGAGAGGTTTGCAGATTTCATGTTTTCTTGGACCGAGAGTTTGTAACTTGTAGCTTGCAAGCAGCTGTCAATAGCTGTTCTGTCTTATGAAGTGGTATGTGGAGCTTCATAGTGGAAGGAATGTCCTAGGGATTTTGTTTTGTGGGAAAAATGACTTCTATGCAATACTAACATGCTTTTATGTGTAATAAAAGAGATTATTTCTTCTTCAACAGGGAGGTTAAAGGATCTAAAGAAAAAGTGATCAGTGATGAAGATCTAGAGTTGCTTTTGGATAGAAGTGACCTTATTGGTAAGTCTGAGTTTTCCTCTGTTTCCTTTACTGTGTTCAGCAGTGAATTCATATTTTATAAGAGTCTTTGTATGTAGAAAGCTACCATAGCTTCACTTCTCTACAGCTGTGTTGTTCATCCAAAAAGGACCTTTTGGGCCCTTTGCTGACATTTTCAATGTGTTTTGCTGAAGAAGAAATAACAAAACTTAAACAGTCCAGGAAACCACATTCAGGCCCATAGTGTGCCCATAGCAAACTGTGAATGAAAGTATAGCTTAGGAGGAGTTCTGCAGGGTAACTTTCAGGGAAAGCTGCTGTAATTGATCAAAATGGAAATTATTCTCAATAAAGATTTATTTCAACAAACTGGTTTAAAAACCTATTTTGATAGTATCATGATTCAAAATGTAGTCTTAAGACTTTTTTGGAAATAAATTGAGTTTTTCAGAGTTACTGTGGCTTGTTGGTGGATCAACTATTTAACCAAAAAATCCAACCAAACCACAACATTTTTTTGAGGTTGTCTGCAAATCTAGTGCTTGATCAGGCCAAGATATTAAAAACTTAACTTTCCTGAGAGGAAAAATTCTTGTCCAGTTCATAGATTTAGCATGCTTTTTTATGTTTAATAGATTTAGTATGCCTTGTTTCCTTCAGCATTTTTGGCAGGACAATCCTCACAGCATAGATACAGCAAGAAACCCAGTCATTACAGAATTCAGAAGTTAAAAAAAAAAAAAATAAAAAAAAAGGCCTTAAATAAGTGTGCTATCTGTAGTTTGTAGTAAAATAAATTTGCCTTAGGAAACTTCTGTTATATTTTAGATAATTTAGGATAAAATTTAAGACATCGTTCTATAAAATTGTTTATTTCAGTTAACTGAGTGCTAATATAGAAAATTATTCTTGATGCACAGATAATACATATGGTCTATTTCTACAAGTTCAGACTGTAAAACAGTCTGATTTCTCAGTCCAAGTTGAAGAAGGTGCCATTTATTTTCTGTTAGTGTGCATCATGTTTATCATGGTTGCTTTTTTTTTCCCTTTGCTATACTAAGCAAAATTAGTATAATAAAATTGTCAAAAAATGTTAATACAACATATTAGTCTAGCATTATGTACTGAATATTTACTGTAGCTAACTGCAGTTAATGCTTTATAAACCAAAATGCCACATCCCACCCTGGTAAGCCATAATTGTTAAATTTTCTATAAATATAATACTTTTTAATTAGTTTTGTATTCGCTGACAAGGCAGTGATTGCAAGTGCTGGGGAAAGCAAGTTGCAGGTCTTCAAATTTCAGAAAAGAATTAGTTATCAGAGCTGTAACTTTCTGGGTTTCTCCTACTAACTTCACTAAATAGGTTTACTGCATTCTGAGATTTTTTCTCTGGAAAATGAGACTAGTTCAGGCAGCTTTTAGAACTCTTTATCTCCATTCAGATTTATCCAGACATGCTGGAATTTTTTTCTACAAGTACACAACTGAAAAATATTTTGCATCACAAACTTTTAGTAACAAACTGTTGATGAAGGGACAAAATGGTTTTATCAACTTGTTTTCCAAGTCCCAACAAAAAATTTATGTCTTCTATGGTAAGGCTGCAGACACCTCACCTGTTAGTGTTGACCTTTGTTTTGTTTTAGATCAAATGAAGACCTCTGAAAAAATGAAAAAGGAAAAAATGGGTGTCTTCAAAGTCCTAGAAGGATCATCAGAGTCCAACGCAGAATGCGTGTTTTAATGTGCAAATGTGTCCTCTGTGAAGTCTTACAGCTCTTCCACAGGTGTCACTCTTTGATCCTTGATGCTGACTTTCTTTGAGGCCTCGTTCAAGTCCCTTGTGTTCTTCCAGTGAGTTTTAACATGTTCTAGAGTAAAGTGCAGGTGATAGTTTGTTGTAGCTTTAGCAGGTTCTCACAAAGAACGAAGAAAATGAGCATATTTCACATTTGCAGCTTGTTCTTATGCTCAGTGGCAAAAACTGACAAATCTGTGTAAAAAAGATCTTCCTGTGGAAGTCCTACAAGACAGTTTGGTTTAAATATGGTTTCAATTATAGTTTTATTTGGGAGAGAACTTGCACCTTCGTTAAAGCCATTTCTGTAGCTTCTGTTTTTAACTTCTGCAAAATATTTTGGTTAAATAAATATCTGTTTTGTTCTAAAGGTCTAGAGATTCTGGCTTCTTAAATAAGCGATGCTTATCTTATGCCCATTAATTCACACTATCCTGCTCATTTAGCACATTAGCTCACATCTTTAATAAAACTCAAACCAAGCCCCACAAACACCCCTCAAACAACAGCAACAGGAAAAACTACACACACCAAACAAAGACTCACAAAACATAAAAGAGAGACCCTGAATGAGCCTAGAGTAGACTGAATTTTTCTGGTGCAGACACTGCTTCTGTATTGACTGCTCACCAACCTCTGCAGCTAAGTTGCCTGTTTGAAGTATGTGGAGGGACCCAAGGGTACTGGAAGAGGAAAGTGCAGAATGTCTCTGGGGGTGTGTGAATGCCAAGGAGTACTTTCTGGGAAGGGAGGATTGGGGACTGTAGTGGGACAGAAGGGAGGTAATTAATATTACAGCCTCTATATATAGCCTCTTAGGAGCTAGCTGTAAGTAATGGTTTTCAACTTAAAATCATAAAATAGTTTAGGATGGGAAAGACCTTTAAGACCAAGGGGTCCAGCCATTAGCATGGCACTACTGGATCCACCACTAAACCATGTCCACACATCTTTAAAATGCCTCCAGGGATGGTGACTCACTTCACGGGGCAGCCTGTTCCAATGCTTTGACAACCTTTTTGGTGAAGAAATTTTTCCTAAAATACAATCTTAACACCCATGGTACAATTGAGTATGTTTCCTCTTATACTATCATTTGTTACTTGGGAGAACAGACCCAACACCCAGCCTTGCTACAATCTCCTTTCATAAAGTTGTAGAGAGTGATAAGGTCTCCTTTCTGCAGGCTAAACACCCCCAGCTCCCTCAGCCACTCCTTGTAAGATTTGTGCACCAGACCCTTCCTCAGTTTCGTTGCCCTTCTAGTGAGGGGTCCAGAACTGCACAAAGTACTGGAGGAATCAAGCAGCTTGTAAGTTTTCACCTGTGGTTTGTGAAAGTGTCATCGAGGTGTCATTAGAAGCTGCAATCATGGAATTGCAGCTGGAGCTGTCACAGTTGCAGTTGTGCTAGTTATACCATGGGAGAAACCCCTACCTAAACAGACTTCAGAAAATAATTTTCACTCCCTTGTGATCATTTTTACTCTCCATAGAGAGTAATCTGTTAGCCTGATTTAGATAAAGTTATTTTATAGTAGCAAAAGATACTTATCAGGGAACAGATAAATCTGTTAAGTGAACAAGTAGGCTGGCTTTGACCTTTACCTGTTCAAAGCCCTGTTTTGTTGCTAATTGCTGAAGACAACAGTTTCTAGGTTTTCTGTTCAGTTACTTATTAACCCAAATAATACAAAGTCCAGCGTGTGCTGTCTCCATGTGCTACTTTATTTACACACTATGCTAGTCTCCTTCCTGCATCCTCTGATTCTAATGAGGGCCTACTATAAGAATTAAGTGATTGTCACTGGTTTTGGCTGAAATAGAAGTAATTTTCTTCACAGTGGCCGGTATGGGGCTGTGTTTTGGATTTGTGCTGAATACGGGGTTGATAATATAGAGATTTTTATTTTTTTTTGTTTACACAGAGCCAAGGCCTTTTCTGGTTTTTTTGTACTGCCATGCTGGTGAGGAGGCTGGGGGTGCTTGGGAGGCTGGGAGGAGACAGCCAGGACAGGTGACCCAGACTGACCAAATGGATATTCCATACCATATGAGATGGTGAACATCTGCCTGCCCGTGGGAAGCAGTGAATTAATTCCTTGTCTTGCTTTGCTTGTGTGCACAGCTTTCGATTTTCCTATTAAACTGTATCTCAGCCTATGAATTTTCCAGTTCTCTCCCCAGTCCCACTGGAGGGAATGAGAAAGTGGCTGTGTGGTGCTTGGTGCTGGTTGGGGTCAAACCACAGCAGTGATGTATCAACAATAGTAGCAAAGTGGAATAATTGTTAAAGATTTAATAATACGTGACAATTGCTTTCATACAGGCTACATAATTTTTGAAGATGGATCTACCCTGCTTAACCTGCCTAACCTTAACCAGGGCAATATGGTGCAAAATAAAAACCCTGAAATAGTGTCCCCTTGATTGTCCATTAGAGAGAGAAAATACTTCAATTGATACAAGACAAATTCTTGAAGCATGCATTTGTCCTGGTGACTTGGAAGCAGTGCTCCTGTCCCCTCTGCACCCAGATACATCCAGCTCTTGTTCTGTTGGGGAAGTTTGTAGATCTTTGAGTTCTGAGATGAAATGCATGGACAGAAATATGGGGTCTTGCCTTGCTCATGTGTTGCTACTGTGTCTATTTGCAGGTTTTCTTTTTCCCAAGTTATTCCAGAGGATGACAAGAAAACGTGTGGTAAAGTTACCTCACATTAGAATATATTTAATGACTTCACCAGCACTCAAATGCACTCTGTACATGCCATCATCCAGGTATTCTTACTTACCTGCCTTAGCAACGATGTTTGAACTGCCAAGACCCCACCTTGACAACGATCTGAGCCATGAAACTTAAATGTGTGAGCTGGAGCAACTGGCCACGCTGCTTGGTGCTGGTTTTGTGGGGTGAGGGTGGTGGTGATGGTGTGGGCTGTGTGGAGGGGACCATGAGCAAAAGGTCAGCCTTGATGACAGGGGTGGGTTTTTTAACCCTTTTCTGTCCATTTTATCTCCTGGGATCAGCTTTGTCAAGGCACTGCCACCATCAGCATCTTTTTAACTGTGTAGAGTTTCAAAAATAGTGATTACTGTTCAGCTCAGAAGAGAGATTTGCTACTGTCCCACACAAATCCTCTTCTCCAGTCTGCCATGGCCTGCAGCTCCTGCTGTGGCTGTGCCGTGTGGAAGGGGTTCCTGTAAACCACCAGGGAGCAGCAGGGCACAAACCTCTACTGCACAGGGAGAAAGGGGAGATGTGGCAGTGGCAGGGAGGGACTCCAAATGGAAACCTAAGTAATCAGTGTTAAAAATGGCAGATTGTGCTTTGTGCTGTGCTGCCCACCTTCACGAGACAGTCCTTCTGGCAGGATGCTCTCTCACTTATAAACTGCCCAACATGCTTCACATAGGAACCTTTTAAGTTTCCCACATTACTGTTAAAACTGGAGCAGGTGGCTCCGTGTGGTTGCAAGGCATGTGTGACCCTATTTAACCTCTTTTGTTATTGTTGACAGACTGCAGCTGCCAACTGCTAAACTCCGGAGGAATTTGGAAAGTCCAACTACAGTGAACACTGCAGCTGTAAAATATTTTGTCCTGCATCATAAAAAATACATTCCTTTTTCTCACCCGGCTACAGCAGAGTGATCAAAGTCCTCCCCAAGTAATGAATGTGAATTGCCTCAGCTAACCCATTCCCACAGTAATAAATTCTATCGACACTGGTATCTACGTTAGAAACCTGCACTTCCAGAGCTATCCCACAAATCTCTTGTAGTTCCCGACTCCCATGTCAAGTCCCACGCAATCAGTGTTTTCCCAGCAGCACTGCCAGCCCACGCTGCAGGAGCTTGGAGAGGAGGTAAAGCACAAGGCCCTGGACAAAGCAGGGCCTGGCGCCTGTTTGCAGCGCAGCGCTGGGGTGGGGAGGGCAGGGAAATGCCAGGCCCTGCTCAGGCTCTTTCATCCTCAACCCCAACACAACAGCCAGCTTATGACATTATCTGGAATGGGCCGTTTTGCTGACAGACGTTTGTACAGTATGCAAAAATGTAGTGACTGCAGGCTCTGGAGGGCTGGGACACAGCGCACCAGGCCTCAGCAGCTGGCACTTTCCTGGGGCCTGCTGAGAAAGTGGGCAACATGGAATGTGCAGTGCTGGGAACAGCCACGGTCCCGTGGTGGAGCCTGAGATTGGTCTGCAATACAGCCAGAGCAATTTGTGCCTAGAGGTTATTCCTTCACCCCTACAGGTCTGTGCTTTCCACCACTGCACTGGCTTATTGTCTCATCTGGCCTGCCAGCAGTGCAGCATGGAGAGCCTCCTTCTGGGGAAGTGTGCGGTGGAGAGGAGGGAATTAACCCCCCGGAAGGCCAAAAAATCCTCTTCACCTTGAAAAACAAAGCCACTTGTGGTGTTATCTGGAGTTTGTGTAGGTGTGTGTGCACACGTGTCAGCGGCACAGAGAAGCCAGGCTTTTCCCAGAGATGAGGCTGACAAGGAGTTTGCTGGTTGAACTATGGCATCCTTGCTTGCTTGCCACTGACCATAGAAGGAGTTTGAGGGGATGAACTAAATTTAGCTGGGTTGGTGAAGTAGTTCCCTCCCCAGCCTGGCCAAAAGCTGCAGTTAAACAGCAGAAGGTTTATAGCTTTGGTGACAGGTCAGCTTTACCTCAGATGAGCACAGGGTTTGGGGTTGTGGTTTGAGCTTGGTTTTTTTGGTTTTGTTTGTCTTGGGGTTTTTTTGAAAGGCAGCTGTGCTGTTGTGTGAAGGAGAGGAAACAGAAGGTGCACCAGTACAGCACTGCTGAAGACAGCCAGGACTTTCCCGAACAGGGAATCCTGTCTGTAGCTGTTGTAGATGCACCCATTAACCCTATGCCTGCCAGGGAGGGCCTGTGTGTGATTACAAACCCTTCTGTTTACAACTGCTGGCAATTAATTTTAAAGGAAAGATGACATGTCTTAGAAACCATTTATTTTTACACCATTAGGAACAGCCAGCATCTCATTTAGAGCTGTGAGCAGAGAAATAACCACTGGAGACCACCTCTGTGCTATATGCTGGTGGAAGTTCTGCTGTTCAGGCACCATCAGCCCTCTGTCCAATGCACAAGGGGCACATGCTTCCCCTCCCCACATCAACTCCAATGGCACTCTCCAGCAGCTGCGGATAGCAGCAGCACAGGGAGCACGGTGATGCCTTGGGCAGCCACAGCACGGAGGACTGTCCCAAATGTCTGCAGACATGAACAACTATCGTCATGGTGTTTGCTCTGAACTGGATGCACCCAGCCCCGAGGGGGAGCCAGAACAGGGACTACAGCCCCTCAAACTTTCCCCTCCGGGACTCCCTGGTTTCCAGTGAGCATCAAGTGGACATTTTTTCATATAGTACAGTTTGTGACTGCGGGGAAAAAAGAGGCACCTGGGTGATACAGTAAAAGGAAACATTGACATGGTTGTCCCATCATCGTGAAGCAGTGCTGATCACAGAGGAGGCAGCTCTTGGCTGCCTTCCCCCAGGGACAGGTCATCAGTGCCACCACAATCTGAGGCCAAGCTGTGCCCACCCACCTGGCCCTTGCTGGGTGCCAGTAGGCAGCTGCTCACAGCAAGACCAGTCTGAATCAACTTTGTAAATCCCTCCCACTATTCTTCAGGATGCACTGGGCATCTCTTCTGCTGCCCAGGAAACCCCAATACAGTACATAAGGAAAAGAGCAGAAAGAAGACACTTCTGCTTTGTGGATTCACCTTTTATTGAAGGCAAACAGAAGGCAAGTAAAGGGAACACAGAAGAGTTGTAATCTGACTTTGGCCTCTGATTTCCCTGTGTGATTGACAGCACAAAGGAGGAAAAAAAATTTCTGTTTACGAAAAAAGCACCCCAAACAGTGAAAGAGGGGATGAAAAGAATGTTGGACAATTAGTGACATCTCATGTGAACAGGGAGGATTAATAATGACAAGAGAATTCAAAGCCATGCCTAGCATTCCTTATTGCAAACAAGTATTCTGCAGGGGGCAGGGATAATGCTTTCCACGGAAAAGCAGCAGAGGATAAACCATTCACACTGGCTTTCTGAGCAGCATGGTTTACTTTGGGAAGACAGTGACCACCTCGTAGCCCTCAGGGGGGATCATCCGCTCCCGCGCATGCTTTTCGCAGTAGATTTGGTCTTCCACAAAGAAATGTCCTTTCTGCTTGAGATTGGTGCCACAGTCGCTGCACACGTAGCACTCAGGGTGACGCTGCTTGTCCCGGATCTTCACAAACATCCCTCTGGAGAAGGAACCAGCACATCTCAGTGCCAGGTGCCCACCACCATCTCCTTCCTCCCCAGTCACCTCCCACCCAGCTCAGACCTATACCAGCCCTGAAGGTGGACAATTTTCTCCCGCTCCTCAGAAGTCAAAGTATAGGCTCTACCTTTGGTCAGGCAGACGTTAACAGCACTTGTAGAAACCAAATATGTACTGGCATGGCAGCCCTCCTCTAGAAAGTCTTTCCCAGCAATGTCCTACCTAAGTTGCACAGGGACAGACCTATCACCCATGGTGATAAGAATTACTGTGATGGCATCTTTAGCTGCTGGCTGGAGACAGCCCAGCAGCGTTCAAATGCCCAGGATCAAATGGCAGGCAGTAGCTTGACCATCTGGGGGGAGCAAAATCGAGGTCCAAACCAACCAGATGGCAAAACAAATACAGAAATTATTGCCTGCCAGGAGCTGAGGGTGATGAAGGCTGCTTGGCCAGCCACTGCCTTTTTGCTAGTGACTTACATGCCAGGTATGTGTGGGAGAAGCACAGAGACCGTATCCTGGTTCTGATCTCAGACACTTGCTCAGGTGCTGCAGTGAACGGATCCAGACAAATGTGGGCCAGATCTTACTGGAAAACTTCACAGCTTAACCCAGCAGATGATGATGAAAACTACATAGCAACTCGTTAACTACCACCAGCCACAGCACAACAATTTTCCAGTATTGTTTTGTTCCAGCAGTCAGCTATATTTTCCATCATTCATTAGTTTTGAGTGCTATTCATAGCCTTGTGCTTTCTCTCCAGTCCTACCCAGATGGTAGAATAATTATAGGGTTTCTCTTTGATTCATATTTTACAGGGTATAGATTGCCTCTGTAATGACTGCTGATTCAGGTGCTCCAGGCATGTCAGGACCAGGCCACCACAGAGTAGTGGGTCTCAGCAACAATCTGATGGCTTGTGGTGGGCAGCATCAGAGAAACTGGAATTCTTCCATGACAGTGCAATGGGCTACCAGTACTTGACTGTTGTAGTCAACTATTACATTAAGTGGGTTGCAAGGAAGAATTTCTGGTTGAGAAACTGAACAACACTGATATGGACCCATAGATGGAAGCCCAACTCCTGCCTCACTAATGGGAACTGCAAAGTCAATGTTGTTAAAGCTCGTGAGAATAAACATGCCTTGAGCTGGCTCCTGGATGCACTGATGTGGGTAAGTGAAGTGATTTGAGTGCAGTACCCCAGCCCCTCACACAGACATGGGATGCTCAGCCTGCAACCCCAGGGACAAGCTTACTTACACAATGCCAGATCCACATTTCTCACACATGGGCAGCTTCTGGGCATTCCCAATTGATGAGGCCACCTTTGTGGTGGGGGCTTTGACGCTCCTAAATCCAGATGGTTTGGTAGGGTCTCCTGGGGGTGGAAGGAGAGTGCTTCAGAGCATGTGAGATGCGTGGCTCAAGGCAGATGTTCTGCTAGGGGGATGATGTTCTTTAACCCCCAGCTCTGAGGCAGCAATTCATGCATGGAAAGTGGGCAAGGGACGTGTGGGGAGGAGGGAGAGAAGGGATACAGCTGAACCTGGCCCTGGAAATTGTGAGATTGTGGGCGGTCAGATGAAAGTCTCTTCTCATCTTAAAAGTCCATCAGACTTCAGTTGATGTGTCTCACATGCACAGATGCACCAAGCAAAGCAAAGCCTCAGCCCCAGCCCTGGCACTGAAGCCTGCCTGCTGTGTCCTGATCATGCACTCAGGGTTAAACTGATTTCCAGACTTGGGCTCTCCTGGTAGGCTGGGGATAACTGTCAAAGTCTTTTTCCAGTCACTATCTGCTATACAGTGGAGCTGGCTCCCCCAAGACTCCTGCAAGATTTGGTTGCCCCTGCTGCTGTGTAACAGGCTTCAGGTATCTCCCTAGTGCAACTTCTCTGGGGCAGGGATGTCCTGCAGGGCCTTCGCAGGAAACATACGCTGACCTGGACGCCTAAAACTGCAGTGGATCCTAGATGAGGGATACGAGGCAAGCCTTTAAATCTGCAGGGAAAAAGGAGCCTCTTATAAATCACAGCAAGAACAGGAGTAATCTGATCTATATGGCTTTTGTAAGGGGTTCCGCACAAGAAAAGGAGGGTTGCTGAGACCTCCATGATATTTCACCAGAAATACCTCAGCATGTAAGGGACTCTTCTGAATAATGTCAAACCAAGAGCACATTTACAATGGGCATTCCTGGTGCAAGGGGCAGAAAACCCCTCCAAAGGTATGTCCTGCTGACCAGCAAGGTCAGGGACAATCAGCCCAGGGCAGTGTCACTGATAGAAGAGCTAAAGGAAAAAGGCAGGAGCTGCCTGCCACACCTCCCTGTCACCACTTTTCCCCCATGGGGCAGGTGATCCTGCACTGGTTTGCCCTTCGGGAAGACTCTAGTTCAGAGGTTTGTACCCACCTCCATGCAGAGATGCTGGTCTAGAGGTGCAAGTTCCTTAAACCTCCAAACACAGCAGGAAGCATGTGGGCTCCAACAGTTGCTGCAAGTGACCCTTACTGGGAAAGACACAGCAGCAATGCATTTTCAGACTCTTCTGTATCACCTCTGCTCACTCCCTCTGCCTCAACCAGCACTGTGCTCCTATCAGCAACATTGTCAGCACGTTTTTAAATCTCTGTAAAGGAATCAGCTTAATCAAATACCCACAGGAAACAAGACATGTTCACCCTGTGAAATACTCTCCACTTATGAGTACAGGGTCAGGTCTAAACAGACCAGCTGTGGTGCTTCCAAAAGCCAGTGCCCACACTCAGCTCCTGTGTCTCGGGAGAGCTGGTGTAAGTCAGTGCAGCCAACAGAGTCAGTGATGCCCCAAGGGATTGTCCCAGCCGCAGCAATGGCTCACAGCTGCTGTTCAGAAGCCACTGCCTGGAGACAGGCTGGAAGCAGCCGCCATCTGATGTGCCATTTATCGCAGGGACATGGTCTGACTCAGCAGCAGTGTGTTTGAGGCTGGCTGAGCACGGCAGGCTGAAGCACTGTCTCCTTGGGGACAGACATTCCTCTGGGGCTACGTAACCTCCAGTCTCAGCTCCGCAAGGGTGATTATCAGCTCACAGTGAAGTAATGCCAAAGCCTATCCTGGCCTGCGATCGGGCAGGCAAACCTTGTGCCAGAGAATCTCAATAATGCTGCAAATCTTCAGAGAAAGATAAAACAGAAAGGCTTTTGCTTCTTATCTTCTTCAGCACTACTAAGCACAGAGGAGGACCTCAGCTTCATGAGAAGTCCGGGCTAGTCCAGTTCCTTCCAGGCAGGAGCTGAACCTTGGGGCAAGCTGCAAACACTCAGTATTTAAAAGATGCTTTCAGGTAGGTATTTTAACAGCCTACTAAAGACTCCAAGATTCTGGTTTCTTTCTTCCTATTGTTTCTTTATTTCCTTCGTTTTGCTGTTTCCTTACACATCCCTCAGACCTTACTCGCACTTCACTGATCTATTTATCTTTGTGGCAAATATCTCAGCACCAGGCTTTTGTTGGATTAAATTGAATGTACCACTGCCAAGCTAATAACACAGTCTCAACTGGCCTAAGGAAAAAAGAAGTCATTCTTAGAATTCTTTTCCCATTCATTTGTTTATTTTATTTTACTTAAGGGGAGGAAAGAATACGATTTGGCCCCCAACTAAGTTAATTGGCTTTTTTTATCTTAAGCTCTATAGCCTTGAACTGCACAAGTCCAGATGTCAGATCAAGAATGCCAGTCAGAGCGAATTTTTAAAGGTTAAAAGGTATTAACCGCTTGCTGTAACCCAGCTTCCATATTTTTACAGTCAGCTGCACAAGTGGATCCTTCTTCTTGTGTAGGGTTATGTTCTTGGGTAGGGGTATGGAGTTCAGAGGCACTAGGACTCTCTGAAGAGATCTTGTGGTACTATCCAAAGTCTTGAATCTAAGATGGTCTTTAACCAGGGAATATTATCTTGAAAGTGGCAAAACTTTAGAAAGTATAGAAGAGATTTTGCAACTTCTAAAATTCCTTCTTGATAACTCAGTGTTGCAGAGGTTTATTTTTTGAGCACACACTCAACGAGTAAGCAGTGATAAGTAGGCCCACAGACACTGAAACTAATCAGTGAGAGAATATTAAGGAGTCAAACTAGTGACAGGGTCTGTAGGTTTCTGTAGAAACCACCTACACATACTAAATTGAACAATCAATAGCTAAGAAAGGAAAATACAGTTTTAAATATTACTCTTGAATACTGTACACAGCCCAAGGATTGGAAGAAGGGAAGAGCACACTCAGATCAGGTATGCAGTAAGCACTCACCTTTCTCTTCAGACTCCAAGATCTCTTGCAGCACAAGAAATGAAGCAGACTGTCTGGGTGGTTCATTTGACTCTTGATTCTCCTGAAGCATCTTGTAAACCTCAGACTGTCTGTCTATGGCACTGCTGCCTGGGGGCTGATTATGTTGATCTAAACTGAGGAAGGAATAGAGAATACTCCTGTCAAACTAAAGCAAATCCCTCTAACAATGTTTTCACAATGCATCATATGACTGAAGAATGAACGTGCAAAACAAATGCCCAACAGGAAGCCATAAATACAGAGGTGCTGGATGTGCTCACACAAGTCAAGCTGCAGCCCAGGTGGATCATACTGGGCTGCCTGTGCACACTACTGTCAAGAGGTTCTTGCTGATTGCCCCTGGCCAGTCCCCAAGTATTCTCCCTGCTTTTCAATTACTATATACTCCAAGAACTAAAACTTTCTGTTAAGGAGATCACTGCTCTGTTAATAGGAAAATAAAGAACTCATGTGCTGGAATGGGAATTCCACATGGTAGCTGTGCCATCTATGCATGTTCTTTGCTTGCATAAACTACCTTACACCACCGTGAATCTCAAACTAAGTAAAGTTTACTCCATTAAAAAGAAACCTTTGCAACTACCCTATGAAATTGTTCTAAATGCCATCTTCACAAAATAACAGCTGTAGGATCTAACTAGAAGACTCTCTGATCAGCAATGATTTATTTTTTCAAGTGAGTGTTATTTCCATTTTATGGGTTGAGGCTCTGAGCCACAGCCCATTTACAGAACTTAACTAACCTTAACGAGCAGGACAAGGGCAGAGGAGATTTCTGCCTATGGCTAAGCCCTTCTTTCAGATGCCCCTGAGGTGCTGCTGTCACACATGAGGCACCTGCACCCTCAGCCTAGAGCCTGAGGTGCTTCGGGGGCAGCTTCTCACAGTTCAGCTTGGCAAAGAAGGCAGTCATTGTGCCACTGGAAGGGTCTTCAGGGAGAAAACCAAGAGGCTGGAGGCAGTACCTAGGGTGTTCTCCACATTCCGTGGGCATATGATAAACTACAGGCTTCAACTGCGGGAGGATATTTAGCATTATCCCTTGGTAAAAGTCTTCCAACAGACACTGAAATATCAGAGGAGATCGCAGTCAACAGGTGAGCAACCTCCATACTAAAAGATTTAAAAACTCTCTGGACAAATATCCACTGGGAAATATTTAAGTCAATGGTTTAAATTGCCAAATGCTGGGCTAGGAGATGGACTAAAGGACACGAGAAGTTCCTGCCTGTCTTGTGTTCTGTAGCTGCAGTAAAATATACCCAATAAAATGGGACATCGGACCAGTCTCCTCTGATAGCTCAGTTCCATAATGCAGCCTTAGAAATGTAAATGGCCTATTCAGTTTCACCGTGTCTTCACTCTGTGATTGCCTGAAAAGTACACAAACAACATGAAGCTCTGAACAAACTGCAAAGGGAAATCTTTTTCTTGAGGAGGCATACTTTCCATGCCAATGTGCAATCGAGTCATCTGGGAGCTACTCCACATAATAAACTCTTCAAGCATCAGAAGTAAAATCATCACATGTGTTATAAAATGCTATTTCCATAAAAAGAATTTCATAAAATGTTTCCATCTTTAGTAATTTTCAGTGGAGCAGGAAGCACATTAGACATGCAAGCAGCTGAACCTTTGAAGCCTGAATCTCAGTTACTGAAGCCTCTCACTCAAAATAAAATAATGATGTGCCTTGTATTAAATAGAAAATGTCCTATGCTCCACATTAAATTCATCTTATATAAACTCACATACTCCCACCACTCTATCCATAATGTATCCATGAAAACATTACACAAGAAGCCTTTCATTGTCATTTGCATACTGTTTCAATAACATGCATCCAAAAAGCAGAGACTAAATCATCCTAAAGAGCACTAGAGTCAAACAAAGCCATCACATTTCAACCATGCATTGTGGTGGTGCAAAACATACAGATCAGCTCTCCCAGGTATACACCCTATACACACACTTGCATATACCAGACTTTAAAAAGGCTATAACCCCCCACAAATTCTAGAATTTGTATCAGCAGAGTGAAATACCTTCAACTGTCAGGGCAGAAGGCCATGCTGCTTAAAGGAAAAAAACATCACCAAAAAGCGCATGTATCTTTTGAAAGAGCAAGGCCACAGATGTGGAAATTGTACCTGCAAGATAACGACTCTCCCTGTGCCAGCTGATTTATGGCACCTCCTGTTACACAGGTACTTTATCTGCAGCAATCACCAGCAACTGGTGTCCTTTTCCATGTACATGAGTACCCTGATGCAGAAACTTTATAGGGGACAACTCCAATCTTTACTGGGTTTCAGACTCACATGGGCAACTTGAAATGCTGACTGACTAATACTGGATCACTGAGCCTTAAATATTGGCAAGAAGATGGTAATAAAAACCATAAAGACAGCAGTGTTGCACAGCATCTTCAGAAAAGCATAGCTTATTTTTTACTAATGATATTTTACTATTTTATGCCAGCATGCTTTGCAAAGTTTCCAAGGATCTCAAAGCTGGGCTACAGGAAGGCCCGGTGCTCAGAGAACTCACTTTTGGAATTAAACAATTGCTGATGTCTGGGGCTCTTTTATGAGCATTATCAGCTGTCTGGGCCAGTGCAGCCACTCAGCAGCATGACTATAAGCCAGAGCAGTAACTTACACCAAGTAAATGCACTGAGTAAAAAGGCAGGAGTGTAACCTCAGCCTCCCATTATCTCCTGGCTGCTGGCAGATGGCAAAGCTTGGCCGTGTGGGCTCACGGGTAAGGACACCAGTTTTTCTGCTTTGAACTACATAGTGGTCAGCTCAGAAGGAGACTGAGCAGCTGAGAAGCCATGAAGTCTGGCTGTGTCCTTTTGTTCTGTCCCATGGAGGCCATAGGGTTGAACACCTCCTCGACCATATGTCACAGAGCTGCAAGCTGCTTGATCACATAGTGAAGTAACTCTGCTGCAGGTTCACAGTTCAGCCTTGATTGGAGCCCCCTTGTGAAATGGCTAAACATGCCTTCTGCTTCACCTGTCTCGATACTGAAGATACCCTGTAAAACCCCGTAGGCTGTCACTAAGAGGCACAGGCCAGGGGGTTCCCAATTTCCACAAAGCAAACACCAGAGAATACCCAGGCCGTGTAATGCTGAGGGTCTGTGCAGGTCCTGTAAACCTCAGAGCATGCTGAGCATCCCCTGCTTCTATGGGCAGAGAGGTAGCCTGTGCTGCAACAACCTCTGCAGACAAGCAGGGAGGGGTGGGAACACAGACCAGGCCCTCCACGCGCCCAGTGCTGGCCAGGCTGCTCCAAACTCATGAGTGTTATCAGCCAAAGATGGAGATCATGAGTGTGCCTGCTTCAGCCTGAAATGAAGCATGGCTAGCACACACCATGGTCAGTGAAACAAAAGAACAAAGACATGTGGCAGTACCTGCCAGTCACAAACAACAACAGTCATTTCAAGTGCAGAAGAAACACCAGCTTTCAGGATAAAGCATTCTCCTACCCTCAGCAAGCCCATCTGCTGCTGGTGGCTCCTCCAGGAGACCCACCAGCCTCTGTCAGGCCCCGCTGTGTGGGCGTGCAGGGGGCAATGGACACAATGACAGCCTAAAGCATGTTTTGGTGTTTCCTGCAGTGTTGGGCACAGATGCAATACAAAGAAAGCTCCTGTGAAGAATCATGCACTAATGTTGGAAGGGTGAAATGTAAATGCTGTTTTCTTTTGACCGGCCAATGCCACGAGCCACAGACAGGGACAGGGGACTTGTGGACACCAAAATGCAGATGAGCAGATGTGCTGAGCCGGCTGCAGAGTCTATGGGCAGGTTACCTGGGGAAATCAGGGCTAACAGAAGAGATCTGCCCCTGCAGGGTGTCCATGATGTTGCTCTGTGAATAGAGCTGCAGGGGAGAATTGAACTGCACATGCAGCACTTTGAGTCCTGGCACCTCCACTTCCACAGGGCTGTTGGGGCAGACCTGGGCCGCCTGCTTCAGCTGCTCGGGCCCCACTCGGACCTGGCTGGGGCCGGAGGAGGTGCCGTGCCTCCGCGGCGGCGACTCGGAGCTCTGCGGCCGCAGAGGGTTATAGACAGAGGCGACGGGAGCCTGCATCGCACCCACTGGAGAGGGACGGCTACAGGCAGTGCGAGTTGTGTTTGTTTGGGGGTTCATTTGAGGTTTATATTGCGGAATTGAGGGAAAATGCAGAGAAGAAAGAAAGGAAAGAAAAAAGAAATTAATGAAGGACAAAACCAAATACTCCAAGCCATCAAGCAGCTGCAGAATACTGTCTGAAGGACACACCACCGAAAACATGACTTTACAATAAAGGTTTCTGCCTAATGTTGTGGCTCTGGTCTTGCACTCCTGGTGTGTTCACACTGAAACTAAAATGTAGGCACTCTATTGATGAGCAAATGCAGGGGTTGTAAAAGCAACGAAGATGTGGCAGCAGGGGTTTCACTATGCACTGGCTCCTTGAGCACACACTCATGGTCCTATTGTCCAGACAAGGAATACTACCTTCACTTGCTACTCTTTCCAAAGCTAGCCTGGGCGTCCTGCTGAAGAGAAATCTCACCTCCCATCCCAAAACAGTTGTGCTTAGCAGCAGGACTTCTCCCTTCCCACCTGTTTTGTGACACCAAATCCAGTGATGTTTCCTTTTTTTTCTATATGTACCACAGCTCTGCATTTACATTACACATCCTTTAAGGATGAAGCATGGACTAGGTCCCCAGTCATGTCACCAAGTGCAGTGGGAGGACCAAGCTGCCAGAGGTTCAGATAGGCTGTGTGTCTGCATGGTGCAGGATAGGGATGCAGATAAATGCTATGTAAACCCACAGCAAAGTCAGCCATGTAGCAAATAACTCAGCAAAACAGATGGGCAGGAATTTAATGGCAGCTGGAAGGTTGTGTGAAGGGAGAACCTATTTGGAGAATCAGTCCCGTGCTTGTGCAGTGGGGAGACTACAGTGGGGCTTTAATGGCAGGCTGAGGTCCCTGGCTCTCACTGAAAACCAACAGCAATTAATTTGCTTGTGATGACACTCTAAATAAAAGTATATTGGCATAAAAGGTTTCATCCACAGTTCCCTCAGCATTCCTTTGCAACTTGCTGTGTTTCAGCAAGGAAAAGATGAAAGAGATGCCATGTACCCCACATGCAGCAGGGCTGGCCATGGATCTTCCCGTTAGGAGGAGCACAGTGAGTCACAGCACTAGAAAGAACACACCTCTTTGCTGATCCCTGCACAAAAAAGGGATCAGCCACAAGTTTCCAGGCAAATCGACCTGGCTGCTGAAGGGGACTCCAAACTAGACCAGAGGTGGTATTTCACTGCCAGATGGTCCATCAGGTTAATACAAAGTCATATTTTTCTTGTCCTCTGCCTTTGCTCAGCCCCTGAATGAGGCCGTCAAGTCTACCAGAAGCAAATCAGGGACAATCTGTCACCTTGTCTGCCAGCTGCAGCACTGTAACTCTGCCTAGAAGGGACAATGCTGCGGACAGGGCTGCCAGTGCAAGGAGCCGGTTTCAGTTAGGGACAAGTTTTCAGGCTTGTATTAAACCATAGTCTTTGTACCCTGCAAAAGCAGAGGCTGAAGTTACTTTTGTCTCCCCATTCACAAGTCAGAAATTTAGTCAACTATTACTGAAAGCATTGGTCTTGCAGCGTTTATTGTGAAAGTGGCCAAAGTCTTCCAGGCAGCTTGATATTGCTCTGCAGACACTAAGGGCGGTTAAGCAACCTGATAAATACAGCCACAAAGATTTCAGACAGCTCCTAGTTGATTACCTCAAGAGAAATTTTGAATTTCTAGGGTAATGTCTTTGGTGAGGCCCTTTGGTTGGACCCTTTCAAATCTCATACATAAAATTGCTCACACAGGCATGAATGTTTCAGACACTTTTTAACATTCCTGTGAAAAGCAAAGTTTGCTAATAAAACACAGAAATACCCAAACTGAGGTAGAGCCTGTCTATGAATCCCAGGCCATCCAGGAACAGGGACGGGTGTGCTTCCTGGGCTAGCTGGTACCCTTCCTGCCCAGCATTGCAGCAAAGCAGGCACAAAACACTAACTTTACGAAGTGCTCATAACAAGCCATCAGGCACCTGTTCAGACCAGCAGGCTGGTATGTCATGCTGAACGCACGCGGAAACTGCGTCGGTCTCTGCTAAACAAAGAAACACAACAGCATTAATTTCATTTCTGCATCTCATGAGACGTTCCCCACTCCTCCGAGCCCTGCCCATGGGAATAACATCCATGCTTGTGCCTCTGCTACTTCCTTTGTTCTGAAAGAGAGCTTCTCTGGGTTAACAAATTAGTGCCCTCGCAGTGAACTCGCATCTCCTGGAGCCTTCCCCTGGAGGCTCAGGGAAGGAGAGGAGGAGAGGAAGGTACTTACGGCTTAGTAGGTTCCAGGGCCCCAGGTGATGTTTTTGACTCCATCGCGCTGTTGAAGGTCTGGATGTTCTCTGAGGAGTAGAGGCCTGCTGGGCTGTTGTACTGAGCAGTGATCACTCTGGGGGCAGAAGCTGTGGCAGCAGTAAAGGGCACTGCGCTTCGATTGTGTGCACTTCCTATGTGCCTTATTTCCTGCATGCAAAGGAGCAGAGGCAAAGATCAGAGGTGCTCAGACATGCAGGTGGACATGCCAGGGCAGCCTGGAGCAAGCGGCCACTGCACTGGTGGCCTTTGTGTGTGGAGCCAGCTGCAGAGCAGGAGATGATGACCACCAAAGCAGGTGAGCATCCTCCACATGTCATGAGGACCCATCCCAGATGGCTTTAGGATGACCGTCAGGACATTTCAGAGTTGACATACTGAACATAAGAGCTGAGAAACACTGCTAGAGCTACTAGCTCAAGATGCCACACATCTGGGAACCCTGGCAAGCCCACAGTAAACCATGGGACCCACCTTCTCATGCAAGACTACAGATTTAAAACATTCCTTGCAATTCCTCAGAGGAGGGATGATTTTTATGGAAAAGTGAAGATGAGGGGCAGAAAAGACTCCTCAATGACATCTGAAAATTTGGCTTCCCTTAGATAAGGGCAACCCAAGAAGAAGGTATTTGCCATTACTACAAGTGCTCTGGAGCATCTCTGCTCCTTGAGCTAAGACTGTGGTTCACAGCTGTCCTTGATGGACAACTTTGGAATTTCTGGACAAGAAATTCCCACAATAAAGGTGAGCAGATGACCACTGTTAATACAAAAGACTGTCCACAGGCAGTGGCAGATAACTGTCAGCAACTTCTTCAGCATTAGATAGAGGTATTAGATTAGAGGTATCATCCAGATGTTCTGGGTTTGCTGCAAACTGGAGGCTTCCAGTAGTATTAGCGTACATTTAGAAACATAGATTTTAATAAGAAATTTTTGAGAATTTTAATAAGAAAAGGGGAAAATCCAAGTTAAATGAGAGACAAAGTAAGACTCGTCTCAGTCTCAGGCAGAACTACCAAAAATGGGGATATTTCTAAACCCAAGTTCAGCAGGCTGGGAATTAGTAGACTTGGGGCAGAGATAACAACATCTAGGGGTTACTTTTCCCTAGAGAAGATGCTTGACCAAAGCAAGGGCAAAGTACAATGGGGCCTCCCTAGAGCAGGCGTAAGAAAGGACTAACAGTCACAGAGGTGGCTGAGATAAGGGGGGCTAAAAAACAGCACCAAAACGTGCTTTTTGAAATGTTTCAGCCAGCTGTAAAGATGGGGCATGTCTTCAACACAGGGCTAACGTCCAATGGCAGAGGATGAAACGAGGAACGTCTTAGCGTGCTGGGCCCAGGGTTGCCAGCAATAATTAACACAACCAGTTCCCACTCCCACTCTATACAGGCACTGACTTTTACAGCAATGATGTGAGCCTTCACTGCCCTATGAACATCTCATTTGTTTGGCAGAGATATAGTTACAGAATAAACACTCACTAGAAACAAGTATGACTAAATTCCCCTACAGATTTTTCTTTAAATCACTTTTATGTCCTCAGACTTCCTTAGGCAGCTGGCTAGCCTTCCCAGACTGACAGACGGGAGCCATCTCACTTCATGGCATTCAAATACTATTTATGGCATCAAGCAAAGCATAGGATCCCTCAGAGAAGAGCAGTGTGGATCCAAACACTCATTAGTCACAAGTCATTTGAAATCAGTGGGGTAGCTCAAGACGTTCAGGTGTGGGATGGCAGGGCTGCTCTCCCACAGCTTTCTGGACAATGTGCATGGATGTCAGCCATGAAGCTTTCCCACAAACCAAAGGAAAAAAGACCCTGGAGTAATTAGCTAATCTCCCTTTGTTGCAATTTCATTCAAACCACATAACAGTACTAGCAAAACCAGTCATTTCCCATGGCAAAACTGTGGATTTTAGCAAAAAAAAAATAAATTACTTCAGCCTGTATATCACACCTCAGGGAAAAGTGATCTTATATCAGCATTAAATACACATGCTAGCCCACCATTTGGAGGTCATGAGTGGGAGGGGGTTACAGATGTGCATATAAGTAGGCAGTTTAATGAAAGACAGAGGCAGAAGGTTTAGGCTAGGGGTGTTATACTTTTAGTTAAAATAGGCTTAAAGTTGAAATTGTCAGAACATGTATTACGGAAAACATTTAAGTATTAACTAAGAATTAGAGAAAGGGAACTAATTTACAGTATTTTTTTAAATTTGGTTTCCTAAGGAAGTAAGGCATCTCAATTACATACCCCAAATGCATGTGGGCACATTTCCAATCCCACCTTTCAATCTGTCAACCAAGCCTAAATCAGTCTGACAGTGATGGAGGCCCCAAGGATCCTTAACCTCCTACAAGTTGAGAGAATAAAGCAGCTAGATAGAGAAGAGAGACTGACATCACATTGACTCCAAGTACTGCAACATGCACTCAGGTACAGAAGCCACACAGGACCTTTTGGCCTACTTTTGGCCACCAAGTAGGTTTTCTGATGGGTAATAACAACCAAGAGCATAAATGAAGCTTTCAAAAGTGTCAGGACATCTGTAGTAGCTCACAGGTGGATAAAGGGCACTGATCATAAGGGAGTTTATAAGGGTTAAATAGAGAAATTGGTGCAGGAGGTGGTGTCTGAAGATTAGAAAAATCCCATCTGGAGAACAGCACCGAAGGTGTATAACCCAAGAGTCTATAGACAAGTGTTACAAAAGCAGTAACATTATAAAGGGTATTTGGATAATCCAAATTCTCCAGCACTTCCTGTCACTCCACGCTGCTCTTTCTGCTTAAGCTGTGGAAGGAATTTGCCAAGAACAATGCTCTCATGATCCCAAGATCAAAAGATAATGTGTTCTCATTGTCAAATCTATTTACCTAGGGATTTTACAGAACTGCCAATCCAGGCCCTGTCCTGTGCAGCAGTTTTGCTAAAGCCCTAGCTCCTGGAATCATGCATTTATGTGAGAGTCTCTGACTCAATACTGGAAAAAAAGTCAGATATGTGACATTCCCAAAAACCTGTCCACCACTAGGCAACTGAAAAATGTTATACTGCTATACTCTATGTGTGGGGAGAGCCCCTGTTTTATGCAGTTGAGATGCTTGGGGTTTGCAGCATCTCTACGGCTGTGGCATTCCCAGGACCAACTCAAGGAAAGATGAGCAAGCGGCATTAAACAGCAGGGGCACAGACTGCAGGAGCAGTAAGCAACAGTCTGTTTTTAAAGGAAGACCTGGCAGTCAGGCACAAGGATATGATCTTATCCAGTCAGGACATGACCTGCTCTTTCTTTGACAGTAGTACAGAGGACCGTGACTAATAGAAGATCTCTCCAGAGATATCTTCAGTTGGCACCTGCAGGCGGATCTGGAATCATTTGCCTCACTCTCCCTGCAAGCCCTGGTGCTGCCTCAGCAGCAAGCAGGGATACTGATAGTGACTATTTTGGTGTGAAGCTGAGGTATGGAAGCTCCCAAGCCTCCACGTAAGATATTCAAGAGCAGTATTTTATTGATACTGTGACAGTTAAATCGCTTTGTCTGCAGAGACACCAGCCCCAACTCCCCTCCTTCCTCTGCAGAAGTCTGCAGAGGGGCTGGCAGAGTGGCTAGTCCAAGACAACTCCACAAACTTCTCTGCTGGCTGCTTCTGAACTCTCACTTCACTTTAGAAATTAAGCCATTTCTTCAATAGCCCTCTCCCTACCTGAAACTACCTCCCCTATAAGAACAAGCTCCAAATGGCATTGGAGCACAAACCCATGTGCTCCCAGCACCAGTGCAAATCCTCCCATCCCATAGAAAAAGCTATTTCTCAATCCCAAGAACAAATAAGGTTTGTAGGACCCCAGCTTCAGGTCAAATGCACATATCTTCTGCCAGTGAAGTTTTCTGGGTGCCTGCTGTTAGTGGCAGTAGCCCTCCCCAGGGGCAGATGGAGACACTGCCATGTGCTGCAGATGCTGCACCGTGGCCATTCCAGTTGAGTGCTAAGGGGCTTCACCGCTGCCACTCCAGCCTTCCCAGCAGATGGCTGCCAGCAAAGGTACCAGAATGAGGGGATGGGGAAAACATCTCTGTGCCAGGACAGGAAGTTAATCAGCATTTCCTACTGCACCAGCTGCAGGCTGCGTCATGGGGAATTATCTGGGAAAACAATGGCCTCTTCCTCCCTCTCAGGCCATGCCTGGCAACGCTGACGCCCAGCTTGTGAAATCCTCACAGCTACATCAGCTGTCTCCCCCATGTCTGGGGCCAGTCTGCAGCTCAAGGCGTGGGAAGCTGCTTCCTCTTCACCATGCACCAGAGACTGACATGGCTACCATCACCGGACCCATTTGTACTAGGAATTGGGGCATGGGATGCCACAGAAATTCTCAACTGTGAGCGAGGCAGACAGATAAACAGCCAGCCCAGGATGAGCCACCTTGATCAGTTAAGCTGGGGCTCATCCCATATACCAAGCACATAAAGCCATCTGGACACCTCCACGGCCTCATGTGTCCATGGGCAGGTTGGGGGCAGTCTGGGGTGAGGGTGGGCTTTTGGGTCCCTTCCACTCTGCAGTGACATGGCCAAGGCCACCCTGCTGCACTGACCTCAACACCACCAGAAACAGGAAACTGGAGGCTTTTTGTACTTACTAAATAAACTAAACCAAGATGTGAGAGGTCAGGCAGCCTGTCCCGTAAGTGGGGCTTCCTCTCCGCACAGCAGGGCCTGAAGGCAGCCCGCAGGGCTGGGGCCTCAGAGGTGCTGCCTACTGCCCTGCTGCCAGCGCACCTACAGAACCCTCACCATGATTTAGAGACCAGCATAGTTATCTCCTAAAGCTCCAGCTCCTGGAGTCACAGGATTCACTCTGACCTCATGCTTACAAATTAAAAAAAAAATAAATAAATTAGCACACAGGCACTGCAGTTGCAAGGAAAATCAAAGCCCCCCATAGCCCCACAGGCCCCTGGAACAGCTGCACGAGATGGCAAAGCCTGCTGCCCCAAAGGGCCCCAGAAATGTGGGACATTTCTGCATCCCAAGTCAGAAGCCAGAGGCTCAGGGCGGGCGATGCTGGATTGCACACCTCAAGAACCACGCCAAAAGGAAACAAGATTAAACATTTTTCAGTACAAATGTTTACTCAGCTCTAAGAAAACGGGCCTCTGACCAAACCTCAGGGAGCAAGAGCACTCTGGTCCTGTGGGCAGTGAAGACGAGCAGAGACCAGCAGGCAAAACTCCCAGCTCCATACTTGCCCTTGCAAAGCCACCCGGGGAGCAAAGGCTGTGCTCATGTCCAGCTGCCGGGCTGAGGGGGACGCTCGTGCCAACCATGCAGCAATAGCTCCAAAGAGGACATCTTCATGGCAAACTCTACCCCATGCTGTGTTTCATCAGCTGCGATCACAAGCATTAAGAACTGCCTTTACTTTCACCTCTCCCTCTGTTATTGTTTGAGGTTTTTCAGCTATGGAAAGATCTTTTGCTATGCTTTGGAATCTGATTAGAAATTAGGAAGGGTTTGGGGTTTTGTTATTGTAAGGGGGTAAAACAACAACACTAGCTTCCCACATCTTCCCCCTCCACATCCCTAGCACATTCCACACCCATGCAGTAACGCCTTTTAACCAAAACCAGCAGGTCATGATATGCCAGCATAGTTCCCTGTCTGAAACTCAGTGTCGTTATTTTATATATCTATGGCTTCATGCATTGCCCACACATGCACAGCCTTATCAAAGGCCAAGCCAGCCACACACCCAGTTTATATAGGCCCTGCCTTCCTTGTATCCAAGGAAATAAAATACACTAGACGGAAACAATGACATCACTCTGCAAGGATAAGGGGCATTTTTAAGAACTCTTGGGAAGACAGAAATGGCTGTCTCTCTCATCCTAAAATATCATGATTCTCCTTCATAGCTCCTCTGGAAGCATGTCTGGAGTTTATTTCTCCCAAAAAACCACGCAAAAAATCCTTGTGTTTGAGAGCCCGTACTTTCTGTGGCTAAGACAAGTTGATCTATCCATCTCAAACCAAGAGTTTTCACTGACATTCTTGAGAGCTGATGTTAATACTTGTGCCTTGCTGCAAATGGGTATGTGGCCTTAAGGGAGCTGGACAAGTATGGACAATACTTGGAGACAGTCCTAGTGTTGACTGCTCTTGAAGCTGGACTGTCTCAGCTCTCTCCCTACATTAGCTCACTCAGCAAAAACAGAGACCTGGATCCCACTGACATCAGTATCCTATGGAAAAAAAAAAACCAAAGAAACCTTCTCCCACAGAACCAGGTCTGACAAGATACAGTCCAGTCAGAGGTATAGAGTTCTGCTGTTTATTTTACCAAGGGGCTATACAGACATGCACACCAGCACATGGGTCAAGAGCCTAATGCCTGGCCCAGGATCAACAGAAAATATGGCAAACTCTGGAAGTTATGCTGGTCTCTGGTCAATATCATAAGCAATTAAAAGTACCTTAGTCACCAAGTAACTAGTTCTTTCTTGCTGAGATCACTTTTCTCAAGAAACATTATGCAGAAGGGGGAGGCAGACATGTTATCTTAATCTTTCCAACTGTGGTGAGGAAACGTTCTTGATGGGAAAATGCCTGTGATGCGAGTGATCGCCCTTAGGATCTGGGTGAGAAGTGCAAGTGAAATAACTGAGTAAATATACTAAGAGGATTGTCATTTCCTTCCTCTTATGTTGCCATGGTCACACCAAAACAAAGCTAGCTCTGCTGCTCAGCCATCACCACCAATAAGCTGCTGTACCTTTTGATAAAATGCAATTTTGTCACTTCTACCTCAGTTTAAATTAACTTAGGATAAGGATAATGGCAATGAAATAATAATAGGGCTGTAGCTCTTTCATGGGCAAAGGTCAGCTTAGACAGTGAAATCAGTCTTTGGATTCAGACCTTCATGGAATGCATGGGAGGTTGTAGAACGTCTTTTTATTTTCCAAAGGCAAGTATGTATCTTGAACTTACATTCCAAGTAAGGGAAAACACTTCCACAGGGATGACTCAGTATGTCACCAAGGGTCAGCCTCCAAAAGGATTACAGAACAAACTATCTGTTTCAAATGGAGTAAAAAATGTCTAAGCAGTGATCTTAAAATACGTAGCTATTTATACAGTTCTTGAAACAAGCTGAAAACCAAGTTATTTTGCAAGACTTTTTGCAAAGATCTAGTAACTGCAGTGATAAAATAGGAAGACCAAAAAAAAGCGGACAAGCGTGAGAAATTTCTTTTAAGATACTGAAGAGAGGAGAGAAAGGTGGAAACATATCTGAGTAACTACAGTCTAATTTCTACAGCAAAGGTTTTAAAGTTGTGAGTTTTTCTGAGCCTGAAGCAAGGCTATTCACATGTATGATTATAGGTCTGAATTCAAAGGGCTATGGGCAAAGCCAATAAGAACCATTGTCAGAGGACCCTGGATCAGAACTTAAATGAACCACTTGGACTCAGAATGTCCTATTTTCTTTGGTAAGTGAATTAATAAGTGTTCTGCACAAGACTGTTGCCAAGGAAAGCAAATATACTGTTTTCACTGGCCAGCAAATTAGAAAAACCTGAACAGCTCAGTGCTGCTTTCGAGGATTCGGGTCTACTCACAGCTTCAACCAACCCTGTTAGAAAAATGAGATCAGCATCTTTATGGTAAAATTAATAGCAGTTTGTCATGTAGGTGTATATATACACTCAGCATCTTCTGCACTCTGCTACCGCTGATTTGCAGGAGGCCTGGCCAAAACCCCTGCCAATGCTGCAAAGACACAGCCCAAGAGCAGCCTGGTCAACACTTGCCACATTCTCTGGCAGGAGTCAGCATGCTGTGCTGCTTTCATGCTCCAAGAAGACAGATCTCACTAAAACCTTACTTGCTGCAGTCAGCTACTGAAAAGGGAAACAGCTTTATTTAAAAGAAAAAAGAAACAAACAACAAAAAACCTGAACAAAAACCCCAAAATCTTAAAACTTGATGGTGTTCATGCTTTTCTTTGGCACAGCAGATTAGGATGTTCAGGCACTGTTATGCAGTAAGAGTAAATAGGAGCTTGTGGTTTGGAGACATGATAGATCTTCATGTTGGTGAATTCCCCTGTTTGAGTATGTGATAGGTAAAGCCCTTTAGAGGAAAACCAGGTGCTCTGAATATCAGCAAGCCCCACTCATGTAGGCAACCACAAGTGACTTGATTTGCTTCATTTTAAGGAAGGGAAGAAGAAAAGGCAAGACTTCTGTGAAAGTTTAAAAAAAGTTTAAATATGTCCTGTTCACAGCAGGAAATAACTTCTAGTTATTAGTTATCAGAAGGGGTCAAATCCTAATTTTCAGGCAACAGTTGATTCTTAGTAAAAGATTAAGACAATGGGCACTGATCAAAGTTAAGCTCTGTAACAGGAATCTCTCCACAGCCAGTTCTGCCTGCTCAGCTCAGTTACAGGTTTTTACTAACAAATTCAATTGTGCCATACTTTCGAAGTAGCAGTATCAGGATATCTATCCAACGGCCAGAGCTAGAACCGGGACTAGGACTGAGGTCACGGTTTAGCCGGGAATGTGTTCCACCACCATTTGCATTATTGCAAAATCCTGATTAGTCTGACCTTCGTGATATCCTTCACTCGGATTTTTAGAAAGCAGGGCAAGACAGGAATTAAGGTTGGTCCCTCTCACTGATGTTTCTTTCTTAGTTGTATTAAATTCCCTGAAAGAGTACAGGACTGATTCACACACCAACACACCACACAGAGGGCAGCTGACTAAAGAAGAGCCATTGATTAGGGCTAAAACTACCACAACAATTGAGTTTAAGAAAGAGGTAGCATCAGATAATCATAATAACCTGCATTTAGAACTTGATCAACAGTGGATATCTATCCAGTGACCCAGGCTGGACTGGGGAGAAAAGTGTGGTGGTGGGGCAGCAAGTGACAGGGGAGCTGCAGCAGCAGCTTTCTTGCTGCAGTTAACTACATTTATTGAGCTACTTTAAACTTTTGCTTGAGGTATGTGTTGTGCCTTAGGTTTAATTTTGGAGCATTTGGCTAAATTCTGGTTAATGGCTCATTTAGGAAATTGGTCTCCTACTGCATTAAATGACAGCCCTCTGCAGCCTTGCAGCAAAGCCTCAGTGCATACTGCCCCACTTTTTTGGCAAGAGATAGCCCCCAGGTCTCAAGGTGGAAGCAGAGCACTTCCGAAACTTGGGCAGCAGAAAACACAGACCAGATCTCAGCTCCAAAGTGTCACAGACAGGTGCCACCATACAGCCTCAGCTCAAACTAAGTCCAAATGGCTCAGTCCCATATAGTGCCTTGGCTGAGTTATGAAATACCTGGAGAACACCACACCAAATTCTCAAGCCAAGCAACACAAAGCTGCTTGATGTGAAAGTGAGCATGGACAGATCCCAGGCCAAGGTCTGGGTAGGGTATTGCTGCACATGTGCTGCTTTAGTTTCAGGTCCTTTCCAACCCAAACAGCCATACTAGTGCTTAATTAGCTGCAGAATCAAACTAGTTTTATAATCTACTTCTATTGCTAAGAAGACTCACACAGGATGTGTGCTAGGGCCAGAACCCATATCACTGCCCCAGTGAAAATCCAGAGGAATGCCATTGACTTTAGTGTAGTTATTACAGATCTTTGCAGTGTAATCCTCTAAACCTAGCTCAGGCAATGCCCTTGCAGAGATCACTGTTATTACTACATTTACTTGACAGAGGCAGCAGACCACTGAAGCCAGGCTCACAACAGGTTACAAACCCAACCTCCCAGACAGGGGCTGCAAGGTCTGCCACACAGATAAAAATGTAAGAGGCTGGTGTATTTCTCTTTCACTTCCTCCACAATTAGACTGCTAGTAAGATAAAAAAACTCCAAACCAACAGAAAATATTACAAGAGGGAATAATATTCCTCACCTCTCAAGACTCTTCTATCTATGAAAATCAAACTGGCTTAGCATAGTAGCAATGATTTACTGAGCCACACTGCTACAGTGCCTTGTTTGCCTTATGTGTGAGCATACAGATGGCAGGGGACACCCCTGACCCAAGCAGCTTATCCTTGGCAAGGTATCCATCTGACTAGCTCTCCACAGCAGCAGGCTTCTCACCACAAGGGAGGGAGTCTGTCTCTCAAGGTTTTCAAGGGTTACATGATCTGTGGACACTTTGGGGCATGGTGCTATCCCCAACATGATCAATAGAGTGACATATGCTCAGCACCTTGGAGGACCAGGCCAGGAACTGCTCCTACAGCAGTAAGTGGGAACAAGGGCATACATTACTCCACTACTTACCTGCGGCTCCGAGGCCAGATTCATCTTATAGGGATGTGCCTTTCCCTCCTCGTTTACAAGTGGTGACCACACTTTTGCCTCCGTTCTGCAACATAAAAATTTTGAATAGTTAATCTGTCTTTATCAGTGAGCATCATTAATGTTATTAAAAGACTTGAAGTTCATCCATTTCTCAAACATTTCCTTAGACTCTTGTGTACAGCACCATCCACATCAGGAGGAATACAGACAGCCTCACTTTAGGCACAGAAAGTGGTTAACTTAGACATGTTGTATGAGGTCCTTGGAGAAAAACGAGCTCTCAGCAGTGACTGCCCTGGCTTATCCTTTGTGAGTCCACAGGCAACACATCATGCATGGACTCCAACCCAGGCAGTCAAGTTGGGTGTTACTGAACAGAAGTTGGAGATACCCCTTTAATTAAGTGGGGCAATTCAGATTGCTGTGTGTTTCAGCTTTTACGGGTAGTTGGGAAGAGAAATGATTCTTGTCTGTATTGACTGTATAGAGAACATTTTGTCCTTGAAGTTGAACTGCCTTAGATAAGCTAGAAATATTTTTTGGTTTGGGTCTCCAGAATTTTCTTCTTATTTATACAGTGGTATCCATATTGAGCAAACAGAGGGTTATGGGAATTACAAAAAAAAAAAAAAAAAAAAATCCAAGTCTGCAATGGGACTAAGAACTGAGATGACATCATGTGTCAGAGAAAGTCAACATAAACTTTACTGGTCTGTGGTTTGAACCAATTACTCACAGCAGCCAAAAACACAAGTCAATATCTGTAACTAAAACCTACTGCTTTTCCATCATCATTTTGGAATTTCGCTATGTCCCAAAGAATGCCAAACAAGTGGTGAGGAAGAGGCAGAGTGCTTAGATTTGCTTGAGATACTTTGTGGGAAACATGTTACCTACATTTCTCATAAGTACAGACAATAGTTAGCATCTCAGATGGACTAAACAGTGCCACTTCTCCCAAACGTTTTAATAGTAGGGAAAGAGCGACAGCAGTATTGTTGAACGAAAACCGCTGTTCAACCCTAAACATTGCATCATGCAGCAACCAGAGGGCTGATAAACTCTTAGGACAACGTTTGAAAACCATGTCCTGTTTTGACAGAGCCCCACATGGAATCTGAAACTGCAGATAGATGTACTTCCCAGATATTTGTGGGCCCAGGACCAGCTGTAATTTATGTACATAGTTAGCAAAACAGGAACGCTTCCACTGAGAATTAATTCAATAACTGGAAAGAGACTTTCCAGTTAAAGAAAGAGGCTAGAAACAGGAAAGACTTATAATACTTATAATACTGCTAAGGACAGAGAAACAAGGTATAGAGCTACCCATAATAAATTCAGTCTGCACCATTCCTCTAAAAGCCATCCAAAGTCAGGACATTTTTAAAGAGCCCAAATTTAGCTGCAATGCACACACACATATATATATATATTTTTCAGACACTTGCTGCATAAATAGTATTTTAATACTTGCATCCAGAGGGCAGCTCTGTGGGAGGAGATGGGAGGCTGCATTCTCACTCAAGGAAGAGAAGTTTTACTCCACTCTGTGCACTTTATTGCACTCTGGACTTTACACAGAAGAAAACTGAATGATGTCTGCTGTGCTTTCATAGGAAAGTACAAACACACAGGTCATACCACATACCCTTTACAGCAAACTTTTGAACCCTGCAGACCCAGCTGCAGTGCTGATATCTGACAACCTATGCCACTCAAATCCTGGTGTCTGGCAAGCAGGGGCACACACAGACTAACAAGGATGACTGTAACAGCTTCATGGAATCAGATCTATGCCACTCTGATCATCATCTTGTTGCAATAGCTGCTGCTACTGGATGCACAACATGCCCCAGGTAAATACAAAACAATCATTCTCTCCTTGCTTCTGCAACTTGTGCTTTAAGGTACCTGAGGAACTAGCAATTTTACCCAGATTACAACTATCAAGCCTCACAAAGTCACAGCCATCTCTAGGATGGCTGTATTTTGCTCCAGAAGATTGTGTTTGCACATAGGGGAGCAGCCTGTTGACTAATACAAAGTCTTATTCCTTGATCATGTTTGAAGACCACGTGTGACCAAATTTCATTTCCTCTGGAAAAACAGGGGATACAGCAAAGCATATGGAAATGAGATATCCTGCCAGTCAGGCTATAAGCAAGTGGGCATCAGCTGGAGATAAATTGCAGCTCTGAGAGCATTGAACACTTCAATTGATTTCTAGCATGAGACATCCCTGTGCCAGTTCTCACAGCAGAGATCCAAAGACTTTTGAGGTAGCATTTTCTTTTACAGTAATTTAATATTATCAGCTTTCAGAAGCACCAGAAAGCTTTATTCAGACTGAAAAATTTAAACCTAAGGCAGGTCAATGTATGAATACAGAACAGAAATTTTCCCCCAAGGCACTTGCTTTCATCCCACTGCCCCTCACTCAATGCTTTTGAAGTGACACAGCACGTTGGTCTCCAGGACAGAGGAGGTAGTTAAGGCCACCTACTGCAGCTAACAGGGTTTTTTGACCAGATTTTTCTCCCTTATCTATTGGCAAGGCAA
Organism: Serilophus lunatus; assembly: GCA_013399895.1. NCBI lineage: Eukaryota > Metazoa > Chordata > Aves > Passeriformes > Eurylaimidae > Serilophus > Serilophus lunatus. The sequence goes on from VXBA01003201.1 coordinate 900,772, forward strand.
ATAGCTCAAGTCTGTTTCCCAGAGTGCTGCCATTCTGATCTGTCACTGGATATAAATGGAAGCAGCAAGGTCACTCCAACCTTTACTTTCAATCCAATTTAAAAGTCATCCAAACAGAAAGGTTAAATAGCCCATGCACCTGTCCCTCTAAGGCAGGAAGGATAAAGCTTCCCTTCGTCTTCACAACAGCTGCAGCAGAGCCCCTCAGCCATTCTCAACAACCCATTTATGGCCCCAGTGAAGCTGCAAAAAGAGAAGACAGCTTTTCTCTCCCTGGCTTTGCCTAGTAGGTCTTTCAAGGCATGTGCCCCATCACACTGCACCACCTGTGGAGCTTGTGGCCTGTGGGTCTTAGGTAGGACCACTATGGTACCAGCTCTCAGCAAGGGTTTCCTGGCTCTGCTCCAGGTGTCAATACCTGTAATTCTACTGAAGGGTGCCAGGGGGAAGAAAAAGTGCACTTAAAAGTTCACCTTATGTCCCACTGCTGCTCCAGGGCTTATTTTCTGCTGGAAAGTGTGGGCATCAGGCATGGGCAGCAGGGCAGATTAGGCTCACCATGTTTGTGTCTTATGTAAATGCTTTCATATCTTATTTATATGAAGGAGGGAACAGGCATCAGAGTAGATAGCTAAATCCAGCCTTGGTAACAGCCTTCGGGTCACAGCAGGCCGCTACTGGCAATGGCTTTCTGGAGGATTTTTTCCCCAAATTTGGGGGAGGTGATCCCCAGCCACAAAGGCTGTACCCCTGAGCACGGCGATGGTAACAGGGCTGCCAGACCTGCCTAACCTGCCTTTCGACAGGTGGAGGGGCTGGATGTTCAACAGACTGCTGGGGAATCCCACCCTGTCTGGTGAAAGCTTTCACAAAGTTTCAATATCCTTACCAAATCTCAAAGACTCCTGATAAAGTGATGGTTTATTTTATAATATGGTTTCTAATGCATATTCCTTCAAATGATACTCCAGCAGACAGCAACACTCAAAAAGTGCAGAGAAGACAAAAACACGACACAAACAACCCTGAGAACGAGTGTCAAGCAAATGAATTGCAGGCATGTGGAGATAGAAACTTCTTTATGTTTAGAGTTTACATTTACATGCTGTTTCCTTACTACAGAATAGAGAGTAAGGCCAGGGAATAAGCCATCTATCTGCTGTTTTATCCAAGCAGGAATCAAGACCCAAGTTTAGAAAATTTTTTCCAATGCTAGTTTGGATGAGGAGGTACTGGTAGGAAGAGAAGGAAGGAAGCTGCATGCAAGTCAAGGCAGGAATCTGGAGAGGTATTTATGAAACACAGCATTTTTCAAGCTGCTTGGCTTGAACATGGTGTAATATAAACATTACAAGAGCCTAGATTTTGCTATCAGTGCTTTGCATGCAAAGTTGGGCCATAGCTCCAAGGGAAAATTCAGAGCTGGAAAACGGGGGTCTAATTCTGTGTGCCAGGAGCTGTGTAATTTTGATAAAGAACAAAGGCACATCCACATTCCCATTTCAAAGACTAGGATGGACACAACTAAGACACCAAAGTAGAGAATAAACACCAAAAGACCAAAAGGTTTCTTGTACAACACAAAGTTTGTTAGCCAAAAAAATGAGGAAAGACCTAAAGAATTTATCTTTTACCGATCCACTCACCAGAGTTTCAGATTGGTCTTTTTAAAATGTTTAGATACTAACTACAAGAGCTCTCAGGCTACCAGGAAGGTACCTTTCAATCAGCCCTTTCTCTACAACAGCTGCAAAATACATGTTCTTGTCCCTAAACATGAGTAGTTACCTTTAAAAATGACCTATGAAATGGATATACTCACTTTGACAAGCAAAACCACTCAGACTGCAGTTCCTTGCAGTTTCTTTGCCAATTCAAACAGCAAAGTTAGGCACAGCATCCTAGAGACAGGAGGCCTCAAATGCATTTCTCTGCATGGCCCTCTTGCATTTCAGGTGTCGCTTCAAACAACCGATAAAAACAAAGAGGCAATTCCCACTGCAGATGAAGCAACAGAAGTTCATTCTGAGCAGGACAAGACATACCTGACTGCTCAGATTCAACACTAGTCTTCCACTAGCCAGCTGCAGAGTTAACTATTTTTACCTCACCAAAGAGGCTGTAAAATGACAACAAATACCAATTTTGACTTGCCAAAATGACTTTGAATGTGCCAAACATTAGAAAAAGCTGCTGGCTTGCAGCTAGAAGGGCTGGGAGTAGCACACTGACCAAGGGGAGGTTGTGAGTGGCCACATAGGGTCAGGCAACCTGTATGCCCTTATATAGCTGTACACTGAGCAGCTGGCTTTTCCCAGGGCCAAAAGAATTATTAGTCAGATGACAGAACTGGAGAACTCTTCTTGGCAGGGAAGCAAAAAAGCAAACCTCAGTGAGTCAATGGATTCCACGGACTTCCTAGAACACAAAGTCAAACCTATTGTGGCAACTGGTCACCACAGTTGAGACGTGGGAATACATGGAGCAAGCAAGAGTGCAACTGAGCCTACTAAATAAAATGTAGAAGACATCACACACGTGGTCACTTCTTCTTAAGCAGCTACACATGATCCTTTCTGACAGTGCATTTAACATGTGCTGATAGCAGTTCTGACTGCCCTAATGTGTGTTTGTTTAAAGAACAAACACAGCTTCACTCCTTGGCAGCACTTTCAGCATACTAAAAGACTGTTTTGCAAACAAAAAGGTGCATTAATATATTATAAGCTGGCAGCAGAGCTGCAGAAAAGCAGCTTGAAATTTGAGGAAAATGACAGTAGGAGAAGAACAAGAGATTACATGTTTGCAATCCCTTTTCACAAATATTCCTTTCTTATTACCACACCTAAACTGCCTCCAGACATAAAGGGAAGGACAGAGTCACTATAAGAATACTTCTTTTTTTGTTGAAAAAAGCCCCCATATAAATTTACACTTTACCTTAGGAGTTGCTCAGGGCTGCACAGTTCTACCACCCATTTGGGGACTGTAGCCACAGACAAAGAGCCATTTGTTTCAGAAACCATTTTCACCTGTGCTGCAATAAACATTTGTCTGCTTTTGTACATCTGCAGCTACAACAGAGCTGTTTCAAATTCACCACGAGCATTTCCACTGACAGTGGTGATGCCTGGATCTTTGGCTATCAGGTGCATTTTTGTGGTAGGAGTATTTGTTCCTCCTGCAGCTTCCTTTCTTTGAATGTTCTTTGTCAGACAAAGTGTCTTACCTGAAATACACTGTATTTCCAAAGGAAGCTAATAGCTTTGTCCAATCTGTTGGACATTTTTTGCTGCTTACCTCTGCAAATGGAGTGCAGCCTGGAACAAGGCTTTTCTCAACCCTAAAATGTCAGTGCAGTGATGTAAAACTCTACCAAAAAAAAAAAAAAAAAAGAAAAGAGAAAGAAGAAGAGCAGCTCTTCTCAAAGACTCAAGATCCCAAACTTATTTTTCCTATGAATGGGAGAGGCTCAAAAATCTCCCTATACATTTCTCAGTTTAGCAACCAGGTGGGCTTGATTTTATACTGCTCAAGAAAATAATGGAGCCTTTACTTTAGCTTCTTGAAAACTACATTTCTCTAAGTACTCTCTATCCTGAAACAAAAAACAAAAGAAATGAACAAACACAGGCTCAGAAAAGAGTGGGGAGCTGCCAAATCTGGTAAATTCAGCAGTCATTTGGTGTATGCACCAACACTGTTGAACACACACTTTTGAGGCAGAAAACAACTCTGTTCAGACATCAAACAGCAAAGCACTTGGCACTGCCACTTAAAAAAGGGTATTCACAGAAAGCAATTTGTGGCTGGGTTTTAAAGCCTAGGTAATTAAGAGATTTGCACCTTTGGGTGAAAAAGCAGACCAGGCATGTTTTCTTCAGCTTGAAATTTGATCCATTTTAATGGTGACGTGTTAGACTAGATTTCCTGCCTACAATCTGATCTGAAATATTTTTGGACTGTTACCATTGTCAAAAAAAATACCGAAACAGGAAACATTGGAATGCTGTTGATATACACAATCAAGCCTAGAGTGCAAACAGCATTTCCTTTACCAGAAGTGTTTATGTCCTTTCAATTCTATTTACACTTCTCTTAAATAATCATTAGTACAGCCAAAAATGAAGACATTTTAACTGTTTGACTACCATTAAAAGAGAAGAGGGCTGCCTCTTTGGAGAACACACATCTATACAGGTTTTTTTTGTTCACAGAAGAGCCCAAGAAAAAGACAAGCATAGTGCAATATGTCCATGAAACACTCTCCTAGCTTCCAGCTACTTGCAGCAGGCTTTCTGCAGCAGAGATACCTCCATTATTATATATTATCCTTTATGGATTTGTCTACCATTAATTCACCCACTAGGCTCTTGAAACCAGGTACACTTTTCACCTTCACAGCACAGTAACGTATGAAGTCTCCACTGTCACAATGGTGGTGTTCCTTTAGTGGAACTGAAACACCTGATGTGAGCTCAGACCTATGTCTAAAATCTCACCTGGCACAACCTTGCTACCACTTCAAATGCAGGTCAGATAACATTTAGCTTAGGTTATCATTTAAATAATTAAACATTTAAAATTCATCAGCCAGGAATTTAAAAATCAGATAGGATTTAAGCTTTCACAAGACACCTCTACAATGGTGAGTAGAAAGGAAGGACTGGAAGACTCTTCACTTCAGAAAACCTGTGACAGCTGGGCACATCCTCAGCACCAGCTGTGTGTGATGCTCCAGCCCACAGAGCTGATGCCCTGCCAGATCAGTGGTCTCTGCCAGCACAGCTCCTTGGTACAACTAATTCAGGCAATAAGCTACAACTGCACAGCATGGAGACCAGACCCAAGAGCTGGTGGTGTTCAAGTGCAAATTATATACTTTCCCTTTCACACTCAGCCAACTACTTACAGAGCTACTCTGACCACTGAGTCCAGCTGAATTTAGGACAACACAGTGGGGGCCTAGAAGGAGACAGCTGGGCACTAGGGATATAATATTCTCAGCACAGTACAACCAGGAAAGATGACATGATGCACATGGATTTTATACACAGCAAGGGTAAGTAATATCAAACTCTAAAGCGGTAAGTAGTCAGATCATTGCTTTCACATCCTTGCAGTCTCGACACTCTTCTTGCCCACTCTGTCAGCAGCACTCAGTGATCAGCACAGCAGCCGAAGCATCAACACATTCTCATGCTACCTCACTAAAAGGGAGTCTTCAAAAAGATGAGCTGTGCAAACTTAAAGCCCCCACAGAGTTTTACACAACTGCACATCCAGATAGAAATCTCTCCCTGGGCAGCTTCCCCACTCAAGGCCAATGAAACGTGCATGGGGTAGCTATAAAGTTAATGACTCTATAATTAACATTTGCAAACACACTTTACAGACTCAGTGTTCTGTAAGAGTGAACTTGCCTGGAGGTCGAAAGAGCTTTTGCCACCCTTCCTCTCTCCCAGTCAGAAGCACATGGCACTGGTTTGCCAAGTCAAGCAGCTGGGTGTTTCGGAGAGGAAAAGAAGTACTCCTTTGCAGGAAGCTGCCAAATTCGAGGCCAGCATGAGAAACTCTGGGGTTAACAGGCTGCTGCGAAGCTCACCACCCATTCACACTGCCTGCACTGTGATCTGTTCTTCCCTCTGAATCCCCTCAATGAACGGTCAGGCTTTTTTCGGCCAAGACCCACTGCTTCTTCCTGAACGGGGAATGCCTTCTGAACTCCAGGCACTGTCCACACTATAGTAAGAGACTTCAGTTTATCACAGAAAAGCCCCGAACAACTGAACCACTGTGTCATTTAAGGCATGCTTTTGCACTCCATGTGAAAGCACTTCCTCTGCATCTGCCCTGAAACTGATGGATAATCACTCTGGGGGAAGGTAGGCATTGGTAAAACTCACACTGTATCTACCATCTGACTTTGAGAAGTGCTAGTACCCAAGGCTGCAATTCAAAGCAAAAGGAAGTCCCCAGCATTCTTAAAAAAACCCCTCCAAAACCAAACAACACCAGGCTCCAGTTCTTTTAAGCAACATGTCAATGAAAAGCAGACTCCTGTCTCCCCATCTCTATTTCTTCTGTAGAAAGACGGTCCAAAAACAAAACATTGCTGGGGAAAGGAATGAAGCCATCTACTATTCTGTAGTTCAAGATGGTGGGAAGGATGAAGCCAGCCTATGCTCTACACCAGTGACAGAGATTGTGGCTCAGCTGCCAGCTTCCTCTAGTTTTTCAGGACTTGGAGAGACTGATGCCTAAGAGGCACCTTGTTGCACCCTGGGTCGTCACTGTTTAGCAGTGTTGGACAGCGCCGTTTGATTAAGAGGCTTCAAAACATACACTATTTCTGAGTCTGTCCGTGGCAGAAACGAGGCAATTAGTCACTTGGAACAACATGCAACCATATATTTTAACTGCTAAATCAGTGCAACAGGAAAGAAGGTCATCTCTGGTTGTACCTCCTCTGCTATAAGTGAAGTTTTCATGAGACCATCTTTGATTTCTTGCTGTCATGAACCACAGAATAAGGCACAAATTATCAACCAATTCCTCACTTGCAAAGTTGCTTTCCTAGGGTCAAAGTGCAGCAAATGCAAACAACATTAGGATTAAAGGATGAAATGCAGTTCCCTGCTGCTGGCCAGCACCTGCCAGACAAAGCACTAAGAGGTGAAATTAAACCAGCCAGAGAGGTCTACTGTCAAACCAAAACACAGCTACTGCCCACCCTGCATCCCTCCCTCTGTCCATCCCCAGCCTTGTTCCACAACGTACCTGCTGACTGTCAGAGTTAGTTCATCTGTGCAACCCTTGATTTTGTTCTGTGCCTCAAGGTGCGTCATGTTGTCTGTGTTCACTCCATCAATGGCTATGATCTGGTCTCCTATACACAAATTGGCTATTGCAGCTTTGCTACCTGGAGTAACCTGTGAGAAAACAAAAAGAGTGAATGGACTTTCCAGAGAGAAACTTTACACAGCAACATTTGAAAAACAGTTGAAGAAGTTGTGGCTTCTCTCACTGGTACCCAGAAGCAAAGAGGTAAAAACTAATAAAAGAAAATTCTCAGCAGGAATCTATCTGGGTCTATTAGATACTCCTCAGTAACAGGGGGAGGATTGTTTTTTGGCACCCACAGATAGAAATTTGGAGAAGGGACAACAGGTAAATAAAATTTAAAAATCATGTTTTTGCCCAAGGCAACTGATTTCATTCTAGCGAACCAGATCATACAGAAAGCAACTCCATTCTTTGGTGAACAGAGTGCTCTCCAAAACAGAAGGTGCTGAGGACAGCCATAGGTTCAAGCCTCTAAGAACAGAGGTGACAGAAAAGACTAACAGAGGTCATTGCAATACAGTTAATGACAATCACAAACACCTCTGCCTGTAAGAAAGATTTGGGCTTAAGGTTTTGGATTGCCTCTTTAGTTGTAATAAACTAGTTTTGCCCAGGAACAGGTGCAACACACACACACTGACTTCAGCAATATCAATCTCAAAGCAGAGCATGATCTATTGAGCAGAAAGGAAGGGAGAAAGGCATCAGAAACTTCATCTTTAAACTACAAGCCAAAAAAGTTTCTGAAATAGTAGAAGCATCACCCCCAGCCCGACAACAGCTCACCTTGATACATTCTGCCACATTACATCTCCCTTTCCTCTTGTGGTGCTTTGCATTCCGGATACACAACCACTCTGCTAAAGAGATGCTGTCTTCTGCCCGAGAAATGACCAATGGAAGGAGCTTGGGATGATCTCACTGAGATCCCAGACAGAAGACACTAAGTATGCAGCAATGCCATTGGTATGGCTCTCCTCATGAAAGAGGTCCCAGCTAAATCTTGGCATTTTCATGAAAATCAGCTAAATGTCTGGTTCATTTTTCCTTACTTCTTTTAAAGATGTGTCCTCTTAATAACTGAGACCTCTTTAAGCCAAAATTATTGCCTAGGCAGAAGGTGAATAATATCATGTTTGTGGCCTTGCAAGCACTACATAACATTTTGTGCTGTTTTAATGACTGTGGAAAGAGTGCAATGATTTCTTTCATCAATTATTTAATAGGCAGAGGAAATGAGAAGGGTGGACTGCTCCCAGACATGAGTACAGATTAAAACATGCCTTGCAGCTGAGACATACCTTGTTTATGAGTCCATTGCAACTGGTATTCATTCTACACATTCATGCTAGGTTGCAGCATGCTGGAAAGCAGCTGAGCAAACCCAGCAGAGCTGTCAGGCATAAATAGACATTGTTCACAAGATTTACAGATCCCTACTAAAGTGGGTTTGGTTGGCAAATCGCTGCCCCCAGGGAAATGCTCCCCTTCTAGAAGTGACACACACTAACAGCAATTGCTCTTTTCCCTGGGCCAAAACCAAGGTTGTTCAGCACATCTCCTCACATTTGTAGTGGGGTATTTTCCATAACCAGAAGAAAGATCACAAGATGCTTTTCTTTTTTCACCTCTCTATTAGGATAGTATTTCATGGAAAAGGGAAGGACATAGACGTTTACCACAGATGTGCAAGGTGCTCAACATTAGTTCGAAGAGCTTCAGATGGACCAACCAAATAGTGTGTGTCTACCTGCTCAGACACATTAAAACACACGTTAAAAGCAGCACTTGCAATGATGCAAGCAGTCTGTGAGCTGACAGAGGAAGTACTGTTGAAAAGACCAGACAAGGGAACAGATGGATACACCAAATCAGCTTTAAATGTGAAGATCACTCCTCCTAGGCTTCAGCTTCAGCCTGCAGCTGACCAGCAGCCTATTGAAACCACTGACTGTAATCTGCAGCCACTTCCCTGGATCCACTGCCTTGAAAGTACCTCCTGTAAACCTGCTGACAGGGTGTTGTGGTACAACCCATCCAGCAAATAAGCACCACGCAGCCACTAGCTAAGTCCCCCACCAGCAGGAGCAGGGAGAGAATTGGAAGAGTAGAAACGAAAACACTACTGTGTTGAGATACAGACAGTTTAATAGGTAAAGCAAAACAAGAAATTAATTCACTGCTTCCCATGGGCAGGCTCAGCCATCTCCAGGAGGGAAGGCCCCATCACATGTAACGATTAATTGTCAAGACAAATGCCATTACTCCAAATATCCTCCCCTTCTACCTTCTTCCCCCTCTTTATATCCTGCGCATGATGCCACACGGTGTGGAACACGCCCTTGATCAGCTGCAGACAGCTGTCCCAGCTGTGTCTCCTCCCAGCCTGCCATGCACCCCCAGCCTCCTCATCCTTCAGCAGCATGGCAGTACAAAAGCAGAAAAAGCCTTGGCCTTGCATAAGCACTGCTCAACAGTAACAAAACCATCTCTACATTATCAACCTTGTGTTCAGCACAAATCCAAAACACAGCCACATACCAGCCACTGTGAAGAAAATGAACTCTACCTCAGCCAAAACAGGGACAGCTAGCAGCTGTCAAGAAACCCCGAGCACTCAAAATTGCCCATGGTCCCACCAGAGCTGGTGGGTAAGGACATCATTACACCAGAATGAGCCTGCAGGAGACACAGTGTGGGTCCTACCCTGGTGGCTGGGCCTTAACAGAGTCACTTGGTTTCTTGAAACCTTTATTTCCTCTGGTAGCAAAGGAGGCAGAGGGTCCCGTTACTCACCCTTGTGAGGAAGCTCAAGCTCAGCACACTATTACCATGATTCCTTTTCAACCAGACTGCTAAAGAGTCAAGAATAACAGTGTATTAATGTCAACACTGGAACACTGCTGCAGACTCAGCCACAAGACTGATAATCCACACAGTATGTGGTAGGCTGCTAGAAATTATCCTGTACCACCAGGAACAGCTAAGTCAGAGCAGCCAAAGACACTGAAATGCTGAAGCCTCCTGAAGAAGCTCCTAGAGGCAGCAGGATGAGCAAGTGACATTCACAGCGACATTTCAACGTTTTGCCACTGCTTGTGGTGTCAGTTTCCCTTCTGTGCCCACTTCAGAGGAATTGGCAATCTGAGAAATCTTCTCCATCAGATAAGAGTGGTAGCACAAGGGCTATTACATCCACTCAGGTATCACATAAAACTCCTCCCTAAGGGGAAGCTACAAGGATGCATAGTAATAAAAAACGTAAGTGAATTCACCAAAAGGAAACACATTTTAAAATTCAGCTTCTTCAGTTCTGGAAATAACTTGCCCTGAAATGCAACCTTCCACAAACTGCTGCACTGCAATATTCAGCTTGTACTCCCTGCCAGGACTGCTCATAACAAACATGTCTGCACAAGGGCAGGGTACCGGCGGGAACCCATCCCCCATCCTTTTAGGATGATTAATAGCTACCAATAATGTTCCCTTCCCCCTTCGCAGTGAGGTCTGGGCTTATCTCACTGCTGCCGACACTGCTTTTGATATTTGCTCACCTACCAGTTAAGTCAGGAAAGAAAAAGGCGTTTCTAAGTGAGGAGCACAGAGCTGCCACTGGGAAGATCTTTTCCTGCTTTTATTGTTGTCACATCTCTCCCTGGTCCGTGGGAAGCAGCAGGGGCAGGTGTGTGGTTGGGGGCCGGGGTGGGGGCAGGCAGAGGTGCTCAGAGCACTGACAGCTACCAGCTACCTTACACAGAAGGACTTCATAAATGCACAAAAGCTTTCAGGCTCAAGCCATTCAGTACATTTTGCATCACCTCAAAGTGCTTTGCTTCAGCTCTCAGATGATCTAAAGCTTTGCCCCAGCTTCTCTCCTTGCTCTTCCTTCTTGACTGAGCATGGAGCAGCCACCAGCAGGGGCTGAGGGGACAGCAGGCAGTGCCTTGCACACCCTGTACAAGTGGGTGACCCGGTAATGAGGAGATACAGTCGCACTTCTGCGTGGAAAGGTGAGGAGGGTTGAAAGACACCGCAAGGAACAAAACCTGCTAACATAACTTTGCACAAGTCACACGCCATGCAAAGGCACGGCCACTTGTCTCCTTCAAAAGAGCTCCCTGATTGGCTTGGGCTCCACTGGGTTTGAGCAGCCCCTGGCAGATGGGACATGGGCAACACCACAAAGCACCAAGAGCCTCCCAGTTCCAGGGACACTATGGGCAGGTGAATAAAGCTCTGTACACCTTGTAACATCATGCCCAAGGACTTCCTTTGGAAAGAAGCCATGTCCTACCTTGAGATGGTTGCTCCTAGGCAACTGGGTAACCCTGCCATTAGGTCATTTTGCTGCTGAATAGACAATGCTGAGACATGCAGAGCAGCACTGCTGCTGTATCTGAAATAGGTCTCAGAGCTCACTGGAGTGTGCTTACGGTAATGCTCTGTTTGGCTGGTGTTTTGTGTAAGAAATCTGGGCTACTACAGAAATAATCTAGACACTTATAACCAAACACATCAAATTATATCCCTGATACCAGCTCAGACACATGAGCCTGAATATGGAAGAAAAAAATAATCTTCAAAATGCATGGGCTTGATTGTCTACTCTTTACTCATGCAAAACTCAATGCAGTAGATAAAAGTTTAGACTAGTTATAGGCTTAGATCCCTCTGCTTAAAAGAGGGATCAATAGATCCAGGGCTGGTTTGGAGAGAAGAAAAACCTACATTACATTCCTATATTACAAAGTGAAGCTTTGTGAACATGCACACACAGAGAGTTAGCTGGCTATCTTCTCCTTGTACCGTCAGCCAGGCAGCAGAAAAAGCATTCAGTTATGACATATCAAATGTACATGTAGTCTTTGGGCAAGTGTGTTTACAACAGAAGATACTTTGATTCAGCAGAGGAAGACACATTTGGCTGCTTATCCAACTCCCAGGACCTCTTTATAAAACTTCTGTCTGTACCAGAGCTTGCCAAACACAACCACATTTTACGCTTGATGCAATTCCTTCCATACATGCCACCTAACAAGCTTCACAGTCCCTTGCCAGGGATATATGGTGCCTGTTTTCCTTCTGTGGGAGAGGATCCAAAAAGTAGCAGTCAGTATATTGAGGGAAGCTGCTGCCCACAGCAAATGGGAGGAAGGGTGGGAAGCACTTCTACGAAAAGCAGCATAATGCAGCTCTGTGTAAGTAAAGATAGCTGGGTGGGTCTAAAATTAATTCAATTCCTTCTGGACTTCTCTCCTCACCCATTGCAGCACACTACTTTCTCACTCTGTCATCTCTTCACAGTTTCTCACAGACCCTACAGCCTCCGGCGCTACCCATCACTCCACACCTACACACACATTGCAAGAAGTGATGCAGAGAAAAGAAACGAGAAAATTAGTATCAGTCAAGAAAAAGATCTGGAGAAACTGCACCTATGTGCACTTGAGAGGAAAGCCCAGCTGGGTCTTTGTTGGACAGGACAGACATGCAGCAACATACTTCCAAGGCCAACAGTGACAACGAGACATTTCTGACATTCAGTTTAATCCTCCCCACCCACACACACTGCTCTTTTACTATGAGTAATGTCCTCAGTACTGGAGTATTACGCTAAGCAGCCCCAGTTTCTCCCAGCAAAAGCATGCAGCTGGGTCAGCAGAGATCAGAGGGTATGAGAAAATTCAGGCAAGCACGTTCCCCATCCCTTCTCTTTAAGGGAGGGAGAATGACAGGGTGGTTCTTTACAACTGGCTCCAGGAGAGTTCCCTTCAAAGCTGCTCCCATTCTCTGCACCATTAGAGTCTAACACCGGTGCAGGCCAAATCTCACTGGCTGCTCTGTGGCCCAGACGACACCATCACCAGGAGAGAAGGGGAAGGGGAACATAATGTTGGCTGGTGAAACCCCTGAGCATTGGCCCACCCCAGCAGGGTCTGGGCTCCCACTGCACAAGTTCCTGTGATAGCCCAGCCCTCAGTCATCTGCCTGCCTTCATGTCCAGATGACCACTAACACAGAAATGGGAAGGCATCAGATACTGCACAGAGAGGGCTGACCTCAGTGAGGAGCTACAAAAAGACACAAGTGAGATGATCTGCTCAGACTGATGCTCAAATGGTGGTCAAGGGGTTACTCAGCCTAACTGCTTGTTTTGCAACATACCCCACGTTAAAACAAACAAACAAGCAATGTCTTACAAGACCTCAAAAACAGCTAAACTTTTCCTGATGGTTTATTTCATCCTCTAAATAAATCTACATGACCAGTAATCTGCAACCATCTAACATACTATGTCCCTGTCCAGAACAACATCAATTGTCTATGCACTTAAGGCCTCCTATAATTTCCCTATTTATACTGGAAAAAAAAGAAATAAATATTTCCTCCTGTTATTTTAACACTGCACCCTTCAAATTCAATTCATTTTACAAACCAAACACATTTCCTGATGGACAAACTGATTTTGAGGGCAAAAGGTATCAAGAAGCCTGTGACCACACATAACTTGACATCTGGGAACAAGCAGATTAGGGAACAAAAAGGACTTTCTTTCTCCTATTAAGTCCAACATTTACTTCTGTCACCTTAAATTCTGAGGCTTAAAGCTCTCACGTAAGGTTGGGGCTGGTACACTGGTCTTCTCTCTTTAGGTTCTTTGAGGAACTCATCCAGAGCAAGGTGGGTCAGACATCACCAAAAGAGATTATACTGTTCACAAAGAAGAAGTACAGAGAAAAGGGAATTCCAAAGTTTGGTTACACAGCTTGATGTCACCCAATGACAAATAAGTCTGAAAAGGTGAACTCTAGAAAATACATTTCTGGCTCCTAGAAGAGACAAGGACACTGCTCCTGCATGTAACTCTGGCAGGAAGAGTATGATTAGCATCCCAATTCTTTTAAAAGTTATACTGAAGATAAAACTGCCCCCCCCGACTCAGGAAACACAACTGGAAAAGATCAAGCCTGTCCTGTGCCCCAAAGCACTCTGCCTTTACCACGGAAAATTCTGTTGCTTTGCCCTTGCTACAATTAAGGATGATTTAATCTCATCCAAACCCCAGGAGCCAGGAGATCAGAAAAGTCTTTTCCTCTTCTCAGCAGCCATTTGTAACTTCGAAGCACAGGCTTTCCCAGCCCAAGCAGCTGCCCGAGAAACTTCCAGGTTGACATAACTTCAAAGACTGTAGGGGCACAACTTCTGCTCTCCAACGCACAAAGTGCTCAGACAGACTCGACAGGACTCTCTCCAAGCAAAGGCACACGGCAAGTGCCATCCTCTAAACACCAAATCAACTACTTATGCAGGGCCATAAGCTCTTGGCAGGTGACCCCAATGGCCAGTGTTCCACAGGCACTTAGCAGCTGCCTGGTTCCGGAGCAGCTCTGCCCAGAACCCTGGGCACCATGGCATGGCACAGCAGGGCTGCCTCAGCCCCCACCCAGCCAGCCAGGAAGGGCAGCATAAGAGTAAACATCAGGGCAGGACACACAGCCACCTTCACCTTCCTACAAACTCAGCAGCTTTCCCGAGCTGTCTCCCTCTGCCCAGCCAGCCTCAGAACAGAACTCGAGCACAATGCTGGTGTTTGAAGTAATGGGCACAAAAGCTGGACCATGTGGCAGAGGAACTGCAACCACAGATGTACACAGTGGGGACCAGCCAAGGCTTCCTGGGCTGAGGAGGAAAGCCAGCCCAACCCTAAATCCTATCACATCCACCACACCCCATGTTTCCTTTGGCAGAGTAGAGGCATTCCAGCTCCCCCTCTGGGAGCAGAGGCCTCCCCGGAAAGCCCCAGCTTTCCTCACGTCTCAGAAAAATAACCTGCAGCCACAGTCTGTCTTTCTACCTGGGGAAGAGGCTGCAGCCCCGCTCCCACTGCTTGTACCACTCACCTGAGCCCTGGCATGCTCCATGAGGAGGATGGTCTCCACTCATCCCACCAGCCCCCAAAAGAGATGTTCATTAGCAGTGTGCCCCGCATCACTGGGGCTTTTTCTCATCAGTGGCTTTGGGATGCCTTTGCTCAGCTGCTTCCTACCAGGGTGACTGGCTCACAGGGTAAGGACATCAGCCAGTACCAAAGCTAAACCTGGTTGGTGTCTTCAGATCACAGGACTCAGTCCCACGCTTGATTTCAAATCATCAAGTTTGGTTTTATGGCTAAATCAAGATTTATGTTTATGAAGCTGGTTTAGAGGTCTATGCTTAAAAAAACCAAAATGAACAACACACTCAAACACTCTATTTATGATCCAATTATGTGCTTTTAAAATACCATGAACAGGTAAAACATCAGACTAAACAGGGATGAATTCATATCATTGTGGTTGAAATCAGCATCTTTTTAATGTATTTGTGTAACTGGTCTGTCGTGACACCATTTTTCATTGGAAAAGTGTTTGATAACAAAAAGTCCAGTTTCACAGACTCTGAGAGACCCCCCTCCTTAATGGGGCTGAGAGGTTTTTGACATGACAAAGAAGTGCAAAACTCTACTCTGCCCTTATTTTGGGTCAAATGTCCAAGATCACTACCACAAACCACAAAAACCATCTCAATAGCAAGGTTTATCGAACCAAACAGGCAACAGCTCATGTTACCTGAGGGATGGAGAGGGATGGGGTCTGTCAACTGCACTGCTTTTCAGACAGCTCTATTTCATCAGCCTGAAGCAGTTTTGAACACACATTTCAAGTGGACAGGGAGGTAGGGCAGTGATAAAAAACAAGGTAAGAGCAGCTGTAGAAATGCCACAATCTTCCATCTGCTGCTCTCCTAAGGCACAAGCAGCCATTGATGCCATTCAGCTGCTGTCAGCCAGAAGCCCTCAGCCTGGCTGCTCTGCTGGCTCTCATGCTCAGGGGCACCAGTGCTCCTCATCCTTCTTGGACCCAGGACTGCAATATGAAGCTCCAATTACTTCCTCCAGAGAATGACATGCCTTGACAGCTCAAACGGTGCTGCTTCCCACCAGCATGATTGGGATAAACCCTTCCTACAGCATCAGAGGGGAGCTTCAGAAGCCATAAGCCACTAGCAAGGAGCTGAGGTACAATAATGATGAGGGCCATAAATACCAAAAAGGAGCACTAGAGCTCACTATCAGGACGATGCTGCCAGAAAACAACCCTGAGCTCCTGGCAGGCAACACAGGCTGAATTTAGGCATCTGGCTCAGGCCCATAACGGGATGGTTGTTTCTCTCCTGGCATCCCACCATGCCAGCACACATCTGGAGCAGCATGACGACCCATGGGTGCATCAGTGACACAGGCAGCCCTGGATGAGGCAGAGGCAGCCTTCACTGGCTACATGGAAGGGAAGTTATCCCATACATAGCGCACCCTAATTGCAACACCCTCAGCCCCCGGAGCAATCCAGAATGCCTGGCCTGGGGCAGGCAGCCCTGTGCACCCCTGCTAACGGCGCTCCCCACAAGCACTGTGCCACTGACCTTCCTCCTACTGCTGCAGCACAAAGCAAACTTGCAAGTGCTGAGGAGGGATCGCCCCATCTTCCCCTACTCCCAGAACAACGCTCTTATCACAGGTTACAGCCTCCCCACCCTCTCATTCCCCTCAGGTACCACCCCCATCTCATACCTCAGTGGGACCAAGGCCCTCATAACCCCTGGGAGATGTCAGTCCTACGGCCAGAGCTCACCCCATCCTCTGAGGGAAGGAGGGCTCTGTGCCCAGAAGGTGTCTGGTGAGAGCACAGGTACCAAATGAAATAAGCAAAAATAACAAAGTTAAAGGCCCATAAAGTCATCACACAAAGAGGACCAGATTCTTAAAAAGAAGCCAAAACCAGATCAGATAATTTTTTTACATGGTAAAGGGGGGACTTGCCAAGAGTTTTGCTCCTGAGCCAAGGGGACAAACCCAGGAACCTTAAGATCAAGCCACAGGAAAGATTAATTACTTGAAGTCTTGGAGGGGAAATTAAAAATGTCAGAGGGGCCACAAGAGAAAGCCCTGATAAGAGCTGCTAATTGTCAGCATTTACGTCACCACTACCAGAGAGGCTCTCTTATTACATTTTAGTCTCCAGGGTCACAATTTCTCATGAGGTGGTTATTTTTGCCGTTTTTCTGATCTATGTCCCTTGGTATGTGCCCACAAGCATTTACAAAGGCAACCAAGGAGAAGAGGTAAGAGCAGTGAGGTAAGGCTTCAGACACACTTCTGCCTGAGAGTCTAGCTGGAAGGAAATGGAAATAATTACCATAACAATGAAGTAAATATCACTTCCACTACAGCTGCTTTCATGTCCCAAAAATGCCTCAGAAAAATGAGGCATTATTACCGTAATTGAAAGAGATTACAGAGAAAACGAGTAACGTCCTCCCCCTTTATGGGTTTAACTGCACTCACCAGCTCTACCCTTCCTGGAGCTGGCAGCTTCCCCCCGGGATCCTTCAGGCTGTGGGATCCCATGGCAGGACGCATTTATAAAAATTCACAGGTTTGACCATCCTGGTCTTCTTTAAGGGCAGTTTGCACAAGTTCAAGTCCTTGTACATTCCACTTCCCGCAGCCCTTCTTCACCTTGGGCCTGCGGGCCCATCAGAAAAAATTGTGCAACGGTGGCAGCTGCCAGAGGCCGGGGCTGCCAGCAGCATGTCGGACGCTTCTGGTTTGCAGAGAGATTGCTGCAATTCCTTCATTCCTTCTCCCCCGGGGTGAGGCCTGCAGCCAGCCCCGACAAGTCGGAGCAGCGTACCCCACACCACGGCAGGAAGGGACAGTGAGTTTGGGGCTCATCCCCGCCACGTGCCCGTGGTCCCGGCCGGCCTGCAGGGAGCGGCTGGGGCACACCCAGCCCCCGGCCAGGCACAGCCGCGCGGAGCACCTGCGTGCAGGTGGGGATGGGGACAGAAAGCGAGGCAGTCGGAACCAAACCCTGGCCTTCCATAGGCAAATGCTGGAGCAAAGGAGGGCAAAATCAAGTTATGATTCTAAAATTGTTTAGATGCACAACTCTCTCATTTCCTAACTAATTTTTCTTTAAGGGGGTCGAGAAGGACTTAGCACAGAGACCGGCAGAGGCACTTAACACACCTTAACATGGCTTCTGTAAACAAAGGCTTTTAACTATACATGGCAAGAAAAGACAGGCAAGCATTCAATCCGTGTCGGTGCGACGTGTTCCCACAGAGGAGGCTGCCAAAACCGAACCAGGGGCTGGCGGGATTCCCGCTGCCTGTGCCGAGGGTTCCCTATGGATAGGCTAAGGAAGCAAATTTAGTGGGAAGCAAAGACTCTGGTCTGTTCCAGGTGAAGGGTCTACATGAGCCACCACGAATTTCTTCGTGAACATAAAAAAACCACCTCCAACCCTCACGTGCCCACTGCCCCCCGCCACGGTTGTGCCACCAACCCCGCTGTTGTGCCACCTGCCAGCCCGAGCAGACCCCAGCCCCGGCCGCCCCAGCGCCGCCCGCCCTACCCGGGAGATGGCGAGGGGTTGCTCGAAGTCCCGGCCGCCCACCAGGCGGAAGCCCCAGGGCCCGGGGCCCGACAGGACGATGCGGTGCGTCCCCATGTGCGCTCTGCGCCTCGCGGGTCGNGCCCCGCCGGGCTCCTGTCCCGCCCCGGGCGGAGCTGAGCTCCCGCCGCCGCCGAGCGGCTGCCGCCCTGCCGGGGAGGAAACGGCTCCACGCGCTTTGGAATCCAGCCCTCCCGAGGGAGGGAGGCCGGCAGGGCCGGGAGTCCCGGTGTCGTGCGCCCCCTCACCCGCCCCTGGCGGAACGGCCCGCGGCCCCCAGGCAGGACAAGCCAGCGGAGGACTGCCCCGGTGCAGCATCTCCCAGGCACGTATGTCTCCAGTCTGAGCAAAGTTAACTCTAAAAGCTAATGTGGGCCGTGGAAATAAGCGGCCTTGCATACAGTTTCCCAGCCAGGAGCTGATGTGGTGGTCGCAGCCTGGGAAGGGTATTACCTTTCCGCTAGGTTATCCCAGGTTCATCACCACTTTAGGCAGGATTCAGTTTAGCCCCTTAGGCATGGTACCACCAGCAAAAGGAATTCCTTCTATATGAGTTTTTCAGCCAACCTTCTTAGCCGTGATTCAGGAAAAATAGTTGTTCCAGTTGCACGTTAAATTCCCATTACTCTGACGGTGAACAAGTGGGAGAGGTTGGTCACAGCAACGGCGCTGGCATTTACAACTTCAGTGCAAGCATTGCTGCTTATTTAGATAACGAATATAGCTCACTTAAAAGCAGAACATTAGTGAGCCACAGCTCAAGGCTGCTGCTGAAGCTGGGATTCAGCCACAGCTGGGGAGCATGGAACAGTCAGCAATTAGGGATGACACAGGTCCCACAGGACATGGCTATGAATGATCGCAGCACAAGGCACACTCCTGCCTCTGCAGTCCACTTTCTTGACTGTTTCCTTTTTCCTGCATTAACTTGTCATTTCACAGGTTCTTTCTTTCCAGGGTCCATGCATGCAGACTATTAATCTCATCTGTCAGAGTAGTTCTTCCACCACATCATTACACATCTATTGGGAGCAAAGAAAATGACACTGGGAGCTCCTTTCCCTCAGGGTGTGCAGGACTTCCAGAGGGCTAGGTCATCTTTCTCTCTCTGCATGCCCAGGTTCTGCAGCCACACAAACCATCTCTAGCTTGTTCCTTACCTTAGATTAGGATAGATAGTGACATCAGTAAATACTGATATTCAGCAGATATATATATATCTTTCTCCCCTTCCTATCCAGAACGCTGTAAAGCAAAGGTGAGCAGTGCTTGTGGTTGTAGCAAAGCCATGGTCAGGCTGCTCTTTGGCTTTTATATAAGGTAACCCGTGAAACAGAAAACTGGGCTTGTGTCTGCGTGCTTTCTAAAGACATGCGAAAGAACTTGAGGATTTTGCTGTCCTAGTAGTTTGGGTTTAGGGTTGGCTTGTTTATAGTTTGACTTCCTAAAATCATTGTGAGTGCAGCTGTGACGTTTATCTGTCTGCCTGGCCATCCGGTCGCATCACCACAGAGTTTGTATCTTTTGCCCAATTTTGGCTCAGTCTGAGGTAGATAGAGGTCTCAAAGAAGTCAAAACTCCTCACAAAATACCAGTCTTTGGAGTGAGCACAGTCCTGCACAGGCAGGATGCAGGAGCCACACATGTACAGGTGCAGGGTGCACTTTTGAGGTACTCATGCATTACTGGATCCCAGGAAGCCCACCTAGGCAGCTCAGCTGTTACCTTCCCTTGCTCTACTCCTTCAGAAGGCACTCCCAAAAACTCCCAGCTAGATGTATTGCTGCAGGGCTGGACAGTATGACAGGATCACCTCAGATCTTGCATTAACCCCTTGGTTTAATGCTGTAGCTGCCCAGTCAGAGTGCAGCTACCACAGAAGGTAGTGCCTTAAAGCTTTTGACATGAGTCAGGGTTAAAAATGCACATGTAAGCTCATCATCAACTGATATCCCTTCCTGCAGGTTGGCATTTGGGGTTTCTTGTCCGACTTCATCTGTGTGGTCTTCTCATCTGAGAGCAAGTCACAAAGACCCTTTGTAAACCAGTGGACTTGGGTGCACTCCTGACTTCCCAGGACTGCGTGTGTGCCACAGCAGCTGCACCCTGACCCCACATTACAGTGAGATCTGGGTGTAAATCAGCTTTTTCTCTACTTTTTTACACTTTGGTTTCCAAAAAGTCACAGCCAGCCTACGGCTCAGGAAGGAGAACTGGTGAGCTCAGACAAAGTCACAAGCAGGATCCTCAGATGCAGGACAGTGGGGAAAGCTCATAGGATACACCTACAGCTCAGCATGGACACAGCCAAAGACAGCCACAGTGGGGCACTAGTACAGAAGTGCATTGCTACAGGAACAACCAGAATAGATTTTATTTAATAATTTATACGAGGAACACAATAGTAATTCAATAATTCCATTTATTAATTGTCAAATAGTAATCCACTGCAATAAGAAACAAAAAAATCAACACAAAAATAAGTTGCAGTTTGTGTGGATATGTGTGTGTGTGTGTGTGTGTAACTTAAACTGGCAAGAGCAAGAACAGAAAATTAACCTTTAAATGAGTATGTTATATACAATCAATATCAACATGTTATTTTGCTGGACAGATTAATTTGGTGTTATCCAATCTTAGCAACAGGCCTAAATATTGCTGCAAATAACTGGAAGGCAAACCCAAAGCAGAACAACAAACCCATAAATAAGATGCAGGATTCAAGGTATCTCCTGCAGAAAAGAAACAGTGGTGCTTTGTATCATACCTGAAACCCTTTCATAATGAGTATTTTGTGCTAAAACTCTTCATGTGAACATACATGGAACTCCATCATTTAAATAAAAGTGGAAAAAAATCCCAACCTTTCACAACTGCCTTTTTTCCCTCCCTTCACTCAATGTGTTTAAATTATTTCTCTATACAAGGTAAGTACATTGTCTGTACAAAGTTAAATATACATATTTACAGTCAAACTTCTGAGACACAGAGTCTTCTCTTCTGCTGACCTAAGCAGAAGACAAGCCTGCTTGATTTCAAACCCAGGAGAATGGCTAATTTATCAAAACATTGCAAGTCGTGCTAACAGTTAGTTGTAGTTACTCTTAATAAATCTGTATAAAAGCATCAGCATAAAAATAGGCATTTTATATTATTAAATACGGCTTATGACAAAATAGCAATCTAACCCTTTGCTATTTGTATGGTAATCATAGGAAGCAGTCGGAGAACCAGTTTTGTTTATGCTTTTTCTTAATAACAAAATGTCTATCAAAAGAACATTCATAGTGGATTTACAGGCAAGCATACAGCCAAAACATGTTTTTATTTTCCTCAAGGAAATAGGAATCTATGTAACTGGTAGCAACTGCTGGGAACAGCTTTCCAAATTGATTAGACTTTTTTGTATGACTAAGAGGCAGCCAAAATTCATGTATTTGAGACCTACCATCAACACTGTAACAAAAAGAAAAAAAAAGGCACCCTCAGTGATACATTGCTCAGATTTATCAGAGCCTCTAACATTTAATGCTGGGAAAGAAGGAAAGTCTTCATCCCAAAGCCTATACTGCAAAAGGTGTGTGATCCTTTAGGGCCACAACAGGGCAGGAGGAGCAGAGAAAGTGAACAGCCATAGAACTCAAAAACAGGATTTGCTCTCATAGATGTTCTGTTTATTGGTTCTATTCTTTGTGCAGATAAATGTCAAAGCCAGGCTGATTTCTCTTTAAAAGACAGGACTCAGGTCATTTTGGTGCACACAATACACTCACACACACACACACCCTGCACAAAAGAAAAACCCTGTAGAGATCGGTACTATGTTATTAAATTTTTGCACATCTGCATTATGCTTTGTCTGACCTCTCTGGATTAAACCGCCTGTCCCAAACTCCTTTTCCACACAGAGCTCTGCAGTTCAACCGTATCAGCTGTCCTCTGCCTCTGCTGGGTCTTAAAATGCATGGCAGGAAGGAAGGGGTTTCTATGGAAGTGGAAGACAGCAAAATGAGTCTTCAGTGAGGCAGAAGCCAAGCAGAAAGCCTCCTTGAACCTTGCCAATGAAGGTGAGCAGCTGCAGGGCTGTGTACTGCCCCAAAGCACTATCCTACCTCAACACACAAACAAAACTTATGCCATGTGCTTCCCTGAAGCCACCTCAGAGGTAAGTACTCTGTACAAATTAAGATTATCATCAAAACTCTTGCTGGGGAAGGGAGAGGAATACACAAAGGCAGCACTGTAAACTAGAAACTGTCTCTTCTTCAGCAAACAAATCACACCCTGACTCCATGGAAGCAGGGCTACACATTCAACTCAATACTGTACCACATAACCACATCCTCCTAACACGTCTCATCTCTTGTCTATTACATTCATAAATTGTCTGTTTCTTCACTGTTTAAAAACACCATCTGGAAAACTATCCCATCATTGTCATGGTGGGATCACTGTTATTTTACAGGTACAGAAGCTTCACGTAGTTGCCTGGGAAGGTGCCGAATTGCCTTGTTCTCCTGGATGTACCTGTCACAGAATAAAACACAAGGAATCCAGAGTAAGATGGAGACATGGCAAGGAAGCTTTATGAGTTTAAAAAGGTAGAGGTGGCAACCTCTTCTGCCTGACTTCTAATACTAAATAGGAGTCTTGGTCAAAGAACCTTTTGGTACAGACCAGATTACAATTAGTTCTGCTACTAATCATCTTTGGTCTTCCCTTTTAACAATTAATAAATAAGGTGCTGGTGAAAGTTCTGAGTCTATAGGGTAGAAGCCAAACTCTTAACAGTGTAAATGAGCTAATCTCTGTTAAGGAGAGATAACAAGCCTAGATTTGCAGTGTTGAGATGGAGAACACTGTCCAGACTTGCACTCTTTGAAGGTGAAGGATTTTCCTACACATGCAGTTGAGGCTGTAATTTCAGGGACTGCAACTCCTATCCATGTGTTCCCTTCATCCCCTACGTGCTATATTCTTTAACTTGTCATGGCTCCCCCCCAGCTCTGGAAATGCTACAGAAATCCAGTTTTCCTTAGTTCCCTCTGTTGCTCTGCCACCTGTGTGAGCAAGAAGGTTCAGAAGGAAGAGGGGAATGGAGATACTAAGAAGACAAGAGCAAGGACAAGACCTGCAAAAAGATCCACCACCCTGTAGCCTAATTTTAGCGTTCTTGGTGGGAAAAGATCAGAAATTTTGGAAAAATTTTAGGGTTTTTTTCCCACCGTTTTCACCCACAAATAAAAGCAACTTCCGGACACTGCAAAACTGCTCATCTCAAAATGCTCTACCGACAGGCAAGTACCGCACTCACCCACAAACCAGCCGTCGTCACATTTCTCCATGACATCAACAATGTCACCGTCCCTCAGTTCCAGCTCATCATCATTCTGAGGAGTGTAGCTGTAGAGGGCTTGGTAGCTAACTCTATAACCAGAAAGATATTACAAGTTAGCAATCTGATTTCTTTGACACCCCTTCAGGAGGAGACGCTTCCCTTCCCCTAGTTCCTATTTTAAGTTGTTCAGTGTGGTCTGGACCCATTTTCCTTTTGAGAGGTGGAAGCCAACTGCATCAAACTGGCTGCTGTCAAAGGGCTATGGTAGTAAAAAGTGTCAAGCCTGCACTGTGTGGGATATATGGAGAGCTTCTGTTTCCTTTTTGTCATGCACAGACTCAACCACAGTCTTCCTAACATGTAGCAGACACCCTACTGAATGCAAGCATCAGTGTTGGCTTACTACTGTGAGAAGCTAAGAACAGCATTGACCCTCACCATGTAAGTCAGGTGTAGCCAGTGGATTAACTTGGCTTCAGCTTCAAGATACACAGACCTTGAGATAGTCTCCATAATGGAGATCCAGTCCAGAATCACAAGGTCATTGTTTCAGGTGCTATACAGATATAAAGGTCACCATTTGAAATTACTCATGATGATATATGGCTATTTTTGTTCTTTAAAGCAAAGCTGAGATTTTTGCATAATTCTAGTTTAAGCCTTGATCACTGAAAGCTCTCATACCTCCCTATCTTCACCATCAGTCAGAAATAAGGCCCCTGGAAGAGATGGGAGCCAAAAGGACTCACATGTCTCGTGGTGTTTGACTTCGTTCAGGGCTGGCTCCTTGCTGCTGTGCTTGAGGTTGCTGAGAAATGATGAGAGATGGTTTATGGTCATTAGAGGTCACCTTGTGGCGAGAGTCAAGAGGCTGAGAAATAGTACTGCAGTAATGAACAGACTTTTCTGCAATGTTTATGATCTCATTGCAAACAGCTTCCTGCGTGGTAGGGCAGCATTGACATCCAAGAATACCCAAAGGACAGTCAACAGGGGAGAGGGAGGGGAAAATATAGACAAGAAGAGATGGGACATTCCAGTTGCAGCACATAAGTCCAGTAAAAAAAAAAAAAGATTTGTAGATCCAGGTAAATATCCAGGTAGTGGAGTGCAGAAAGGATCCAGGTGTAAGCATGGAAAAACAGGCAAGATACAGAAGAATTTGGCATTTAATGTGAAGATTTGTAACAAATACATATACATATATTTTTAAAAGCAGCAGCATAAGAGGTTGCAATTAGTTATGCAGTAGCACCATTACAAATGCTATGAAGTCAGTTCAAGAATGCAAGGTGAAGTGGCCCGCTCCATTCATGCATTTGGCTTCAGTTAACTTATACCCATGGTCTGGCAGCACAATTAGCCCAACTTTTCATTGGCTATAACAGTTTTTCTAATTGTTAAATTCCCTTTTTTCTGTTGCAAACAGAACAGTATATGCAGAGAGAGAAATATGTACCTACTTTGCAACTAAAAACAGTGCTGGCATTTTTACATTACTGAGGTGTTACTGTGTGGGTGAAGAGTGTCTAGGACTACACATCTGAGTTAAACAGGGGCCTTACCACATAGCTCTTTTCAGACTCTGTGAGATCTGGTCCAGCTCTCAATGAATGGTGGGAAGGCTGTGTGATCACCAAGCAAATGATAAGGAAGACATTTTAGCAGATGTTATATTGGTAAGAATTAAAAAAAGTGCAAATGGAGTGCAGACAAAAAAGAAAATGAACAACTAATTCTTGCCCTCCCCATCCCAACACCACACTTCTTGGACAGTAAGGTTTTTCATTTACACAAGAAACATTGAGGCTACAGTAACACAACTGCACTGCAGCACACGGAATGGTGACAGCAAGGCAGACGCTTAGAGCAGGGAATCAGAGTGGAAGGTTATGGACACAGTGCTACAGCCACAAATGGTACAAAGTGTGTCATACTGCATTCCTCTGGGGGAAGAAGAACAAGCACAGGAGCACATACTTGAGAGCATCAAAATTGAAAGGCCAAAAGCATGCTGAGAGAAATCTGCTGCTATTTTTTGAAAAGTCCTCAATGACTTTGACTTCGTTTTTTTCTTAAAAAAAACAAAACAAAAAACAAAACAGCTCAGGTCCCCAGAATGCCATGTAGCCCCATCAAAATCACTTTAGCCTGTATCCAGCAAGGATCTAAACTGTTCTGTTAATTCTCACAACAAGGCAGAGAAGGCCCTGACTGGAAAACCCAGCTCCAAATACCAGCACCAGTGAAGCTGCTGGACTCTGCCCTGCCTCTCTCCCCAGTTACAGGGGGACTCATGTGTCCCAGGGCACAGCAAGCAAAATCAGGCTGGAGGTTTTACAAGGAAGGGGAAAGTCACTAAAAAAGTCATGTAGGTATCCACAGCCTGGTTTTGCGTGATTTTTGCATATTCATACACCTATTGAAAGCAAGGGGCATGCTGTGAGCAAATGGGATGTCTGAACTAGTGTGCTGCCTGCAGGACTGCTTGGCAAAGTGGACTGGATAAGATAACCGAGGATGGCCATGCTCTGTATCATTCAACACAATTTTCAAACTAAATTTCAAAGGCCTCAATTTTTACGCTTTCTGTCTGCCTCCTTCTTCATCTCAACAGTGGCCTTCAGTAAAAAGCTTGTTTTCTCATAGCACACTGAGACACAGCAGAAGCAGAGGATAAAGGCACCTGTGACACCTTCAGCATAAGCAGGCTCAAAGAGTTTAAAGAAGTGCAGGGTGATGAGCTCATCCCTGCCTAATTCCTGTTCTCAGAGTTCTTCTGAACCACATCTTGAACCTCTCTAGGCAAACTATCACCCACTCTAGGCCAACCCAGCCTCACAGCAGCTCCTTTGTAGTCAGCTCTACTGTCTGGAGCTGGAATTTGGGATCACTGACCTAAGAAGCTCTGTTACCATCTGTATTTCTGCAGAAAGAAAATTAAATGTAAGCTGAATGGACTAATTGCAATGGAATTTGCATTCAAAGCATTCACTGTGGAGCCTGAAATCATCACAGGATTTCAAGAAGCACTTCCTGCCTGTCTATCATCAGCCCTGAAAGGCAAATGAAAAAATTAAAAATTTAAAGTTAATATTGTGCAGACCAACTGGATATACTGCATCAAATCTGATGAGATCAGGACTAACTCAGGTGGTTAAGGAGATGGGGAAACCAATTTCCAGGCTGAGGCAGCTCTAATTATTATTAATTGGTTGTTTGGTTTTTTTTTAAATTTAACAAAGTGCCTCTGACTGCTGGAATTGCTCCATGAGCTCCTAAGACTACATGGTCTATTTCCCATTGATTACCTGACCATTGATTACCTTCCTGACCAGCTTCTCCTCCTAAAAGCATTAATAACTATGAATTAAATTAGTTATTTGAAAGCTAAAAAATTGACACTACCTCTGAATGCTCCATGGAGCAAGCTTGTATCTGTATTACCAAAAGGTGCAGTCTACCAGCATCAGAATCCTGACCACATTCCCTTATATGATCCTTATATGGTCTTCCGTGAAGCAGCTGGGCAGGGGCAAAGGCCAAGCAGTCCTCTGCCCTCCTAGCAGCTTCCAGTTCCTGACAAGGCACATCCTGACTAAGTGGATCCCTCTGGCCTCTGCTCCAGAGATCCAGGCAGCTCCTACTAAAGCACTAACCCCCAGGGGTACAGCAAAGCTCTGCAGTGAGGTGATGAAACACCCACAGTCAGCAACTATGCATACGTATTAGCCAAACAGGATGAAAAACTGACCAGGTCAAATACTGTAATTTTAGGCTGTAAATGTATCTCCCACTGCTTTAAACAAGTGACCTTAACAGCATGATCTAGATGTCTTTTTAAAAAAAAATAAAAATCAACCAAACCAACCCTACATTATTCTTACAGGGGGGAAAGAGATTCAAGGGGAAAAAAAAGGTTATAGGTCCACAGACTATGTATACAAATATGCAGTACAGTCAGACCTGAAACACAGCTGACCACTGTTTCCACCTCATGGAGTTTGAGGATGGATCTAAGGAGCACCACAAGCTTGTAAAATTACCAGAAAAAGGTTCTACACTAAGAGCCTAGAAAAGCCCTGAGACAGGTTTTAAATGTTAGGAAGAAAGATGGTAAGGCTATTCCCAACAGGGCTCTCCCTGGCTCTTAACGTGGTCAAGTGTCATTGGTGCATCATCTATCCATCTATCACGAAGACTCATGTTTACGTATCTTCTTCCATCCACTTCAGGTGGGAGTTAAAGGACTACATGAGCAAAGAGAAAGCTAAACAGAACAGATTGACAGATAGACAAGACAGACACACAAATTGGTATCCCCTCAAAGAACGGCACACATCAGCAGTGGTGCTCCCACATGTGAATGGAGAACCATGACCAGGGAGGCCTCCCAAGCCCAGGCAAAAGAAAAAAGGAAAACCCCTGCACACACCAAGCCCCAGCTCCTGTGAAAGCGAATGGAAAGCTGGTCAAAGAGCTCTCACAAAGGACACTGAAAAGGCTGCAGAGAGGACCAGCCTGACCTGAAGGCTGTCGCCATCAGTGGCAAGATTCCTTGGCCCCTGGATCAGAAACTGAAAGGTTGTGTCTACAGCAGAAAAATGGATTTCCCATGGGAAGCAGGTACCAACACTTACTGAATGTTGGGCAGCTCTGCCCTGTACACTAAGCACTCGTCAGAAACACTGCCATGCTGATTCTGTGGAGCAACAGAAACCACTGGAGGGGGATAAAAGTTTACCTTGGATATGGTGTGAAGTAATGAACATACTAAGTAAGGATAGTTGGTCTGTGCTGGGAAACATGGGGCCTGAACAAACGCCCCATATGCTCTCTTCTCTCCCAGCCAAAAATAGGTGAAATTACTCACCACTCTGCCTGAGTGGCTTTGTAAAAGTGCAGATAGGTCCCCATTGACATCCCTCATGCTGCCAGATGATACAGGGATCCTTGTCCAGCCACTCCTGCCTTCCTCTCCCCACAGCCACAGTGCAGCCCCAGGGCTGAAGCTACTGCACTGCTCACACACTTGCAATTGCTAACACCACTGCTGACTGTCACACTGTGCTAACAGGACCTCAGAGTAAAACAGTAATTAAACTGGAAAATTCCGGTGGGTCCTCTGAAATAAATTCATTTGATAGATTACATTACACCTTAATATCATGTTTTACTATAATATTGAAACAGATTATCTGTAAGTTATACTTGAAATATCTTTAACATGCTGCAAGGTGGTTCTTTTTTCTTTTTAGTTTGGACTGTGAAAGCAAACAAAGGAGAACTTCAGAATAGCTAAAGAGCCGTTGCAATTTATGTTTTTACTTAACGGAACAGTCAAGAACACAGTCCTTACACTAGTCCTGGACCAAAGGGATCTTAAACTTGCAAATAACCCTCAGTCAGAATTTCATAACTGGAAAGTTCTCTGTAACAAGAAAGAAAACTAAAATTCGAAGTTGTAAATTACTTCAAACACCAGGGAAACAAAACTCAAGTGTAATTACTCATTTCCATTTCTGTCCAGTGCTTTTCTCATTTGATTAAAATCAATCAAGGGGTACCGATTTCTGAAAAGCCTCCACGGTATTACCTGAAGTTCTGCTGAAGCCATCAGCCTTTGTATAGGTCACGCAGATAATGAGAAGTCATTTGCTCATATAAATACCACTCCTGCTCCCTAAACAACTGCAGACCCAGAGCTGGAAAGGAGGTCAAAACTACTGGTAATGTCTTACACAGTTTTAACTTGACACTGACAATGATCTGAATGTCAAGGTGTATAGAATATAAACATTTACTTGACATTGACTCCAAAGAAAGGCCACAGGGCCCTTTTAGAACCAGGTGTAATACCCAAAATAAAACTGTGTGCTAGTCATCACTTGGGAGAAACATCTGTCTCTAAACGTGGCTCTTTGCTCTTGCTTTTTTGGATTACATGTATCCAGTGTAAGCCCCAGCAGGACCAAGCAGACTAGAGGTCAAGAGAAAGGCCAACATGGGAAACTTCTGTTTTTAACATGAAGGAGAATATGTATCCTACTGGACTCAGACAGTGAAACTGAAAGGGAAGCAGGAGGTGGTTGCTCAGTAAAAAGTTGTGCAAGCTCAAATTGGAGGAAAATAAGTAAAGGTAACAGGAAAGTGTCAGGGTTAAAGCTGTATCCTTCATGAACTGATGAAGAAAATAACTAACATTGACAACTACTTCCCACATTCATCTTGCACTAGCAGCCTACCTGGTTCACTGATCAAGCCAAAGATTGCTTCCCCAATACCCATTACTACAAACAATCCAGTTTTTGCTAATTGTGAGCTTTCCATCTCAAATACTGCCATCTCGTGGAAGCTGCTTGGAAGGACTGACAAGGCACCAGCAGCTGCGAGCACCACTCATTCCTGGAGTCTGGGTATCCCAGCCACACAGTACTGAGGCTGAGCTATGCTGCACGAACCCTACTGCATCCCTCTTTATAAAAGTCTCCACAGTTGAGCTCAGAACCTCTGAATACTACCTGAGAAGATCGGAACAAGCCTCTGACATTGTGGATACTAAGCCGTGTATGACTAACCCCCAGCTCTGAGACACTCATATCCTGAATCCTGATCGAAGGTGGTTCAACGATACCTGAACCAAATTATCTCACACTACATCACTAACACGGCCTCATAATGCAATCAAGCTGTAGGTACTCAAGGTCAGAACTAAGGAAGCCCCAAGTGAATCTTTTGGAGGAACAGAAAAGCAGATCCTCAGCTTGTATAAATGGGCAGAAACCTAGACATGAGCTATGTGGATTTGCATCAGCTGAAGATTTTTCCTATACCTGGTCTTCTGTACAGTCGGAAGTAATTTCACTATTTTTTTAAAAAAATTCTAAATTAGAGGAAAATTATCTCACCCGTAGAATCAATGAATGGCTAAATAAGCATATGACAAAACAATGGCATGGCATGGAAACAACTCAAAGTAATGGAACAGTAATCAGCAAAGATGATTACCTGTGGCTTATTGACTCTGCGTGTAAGTCTGGGAGGTGGCTGTGTTGTGACAGTAGAGGAAGGGAGGGTAGAGGAAGTGAGAGAAGCAGATGAAGAGAATACTTTTGAGTCTGCAGTCTTTTGAAGAAAAGAAAATTTGGTCAGCTTGGCACACAGTCTCCTATAACAATCACTGCTAGTGACAAGAGCACCTACTATCCAGTAAATTTGAAGCACACACAGCAACAGTAACTCCATGCAAGGGTAAGTGCAGTTTCCAGTTGTTTTGTCTGAGCTGACCACCTCATTCTGTTTTAAACATGCAGGTTATGTCTGTAAAATATGCTACTAAAAATATATCTTGATGGTAAACAGCACAGTCTTTACACAGCTTTCAGTACACTTCTTGTTATGATTCAAGCAGAAATCAAATTATTTGTCACAAGATTTCCCAGTGTGAAACATGTCATCTTGGAAACCCTAGTTTCTCATTATTCAATGTTGTCTAGATGGGGTATGTCATGGAGGCTGTGACAGTGCATCCAAGACAGTATTTTTAATTCTATGATTTGAGCTTTCCAAACTTCCACTTATGGAGGTGCTGTAATGCATTTGGACTGGCTGTAGCCCACAATGGACATCAAGTCAAACAAGAGCTGCAAAGTAAGGCATACTTCCTATACCAAGACTGAGGGCAGAAGATAGGTTGTAGAAACTACTAGAGAGTTTCCCCGTGTATCCTCTCACTGTAACATACAGTTACATATAACTAAAAACTCTTGGGGAAAAGTATCACTGAGTCTACTTCTCATTTGTGGCTACAGCCTTTCACATCATTTTAGAGAGGCAAAGGTAATAAATTCCACTCAATGCATAGATAACAACCAAGACTCCCTTAGTCATGCACATCCCAGACTAAGGTTCACTAAATCATAGGCTCCAGGATCAACAGAGGACAGCTTTTGTTATTCTAGGGGCCAGGCTGATGTTTACAAGGCTGTTCAGACCTTGGCTTTAGAAGGAACAAATTCTATAACCAAAGATGATCCGCTGCTCACTGGAAAAATCTCTGAATAGCAAGGAATTGCCTATATTCTACACAGTGAGGTATGCAGGCACAATGCCTGTGTGATACGTTCATCTGACACATCTGGTAATACCCACTACTGGGGACAATCACCTCATTAAACATAACTGATTGTGTCAGTCCTGCATTATTATCCATTCTAAAATATTTTTCACTACATGGTTCTTGAGCCCTATTCTAAAACTTTCTGATCTGCTACCAAGTTAATGCCACTGGTGACCCCAGAAGATAGCCTTAGGATCATCAAAATGACATGTGGCAGCCACTGGCTCTGCCTGGCCAGCAGAGCAGCACAAACAAACCTCAACACACCAGTCAAACAAAAATCAGCAGTCCAGAGTAGCACACACACATGCAACAAAAGTACCTTCTTTTCCCCGCTTTGAAACTTTCCCAGATCACCTTTCCTTACGTCTCTTTTCTCTGTTTTACCTCCCTGAACAATAGCCATTAGCTCCTGACACAACTGGTTGTC
Source organism: Serilophus lunatus (assembly GCA_013399895.1). Classification (NCBI taxonomy): domain Eukaryota; kingdom Metazoa; phylum Chordata; class Aves; order Passeriformes; family Eurylaimidae; genus Serilophus; species Serilophus lunatus. Next base: position 933,003 of record VXBA01003201.1, read on the forward strand.
CTCAGAGGAACCCACAGGTCTCTTTTCTGGGCTCACACGCATGTCTAGTTGGGATGGTTTCAGGCAGCGCTCAACAGAAATCTTGGGAACAGCGTGAACACTCTGCTCGGGGTGGCTGCTGACCTCTCTAGTCTTTTGGAACCAGGCTTGGCTGCCAGTGGTGTCACGCTGCTCTGCGAGGATGCTTTCGGGGCTCTCCACTGCCCAGCGAGAGGAATTAGGGTAGGTCACGCTGGGAGAAGGGGAGTCAACAAGCTTCTCTTCACTTTGTGGAATGCCCTGATAGAAACTGCGGGCAGAGGACTGAGGTCTGGATGAGTAAGAGGGCAATGGGGATCTAATGGACCTGGGAGTTGAGGAGCCAGAGGGATGAGAGTGGTGGAGGCTGACTGTGGGGGAAGGGCTGGCTGCCGCAGAAGGTGAGAGATAGTCAGTGTGAGAGAGGGAAGCTTCAGGTGGAGGAGGCAATGGAGGAGTTATGGCAGGAGTGGGGCTGGGGGACACTCCCACAGTCAGAGCAATCCACTCAGATGTGACTGCCTGCACCTCTGGAGACAAGGCACGGCGCGCAAAAGGCAAAGGCGGAGGAGTTGGTGTATGGAGCAGCTCAGAGCTGGGAGACTTGAAGGAGACAAAAGCAGGAGAGAAAAAGAAAGAAATGAACAAAAAAATACAAAGGAAATACAAAAAAGAGCAAAAGTAAAAGGAGAGAGAGCAAGTGTAGAAAGAAGCAGTTCTGTGACCACATGCATAACTTTTCTACAGATGGTGAACCCTGTTGGAGAACATGCTGTTCAAGGCTGCTACTGGGTCCAGCCTGTACCTGTGCTGCTAGTACCCTTCTCTAGACTTTGCCAGGATCACAGACACAAAACATCTTGTGGAAGACCTCTGACTTCATATCATATACCCTAATTCCCTCAGGGAGCAGTTGAAGCCACCATCCATGATGGCAGAATGCAGCATTTGACTGGCCTGGCAGCAAAGCCAGGAGCCAGCAACTCACACTGTAGACCCAGCCAGCATTCACTGCTGCAATGAATTGTGACTTTATTCAACTCTAGCATGAGCAATGCCTTCTCTTCAAGAAACCTGCATTGAAGAAGCCATGCAAGAGAAAGGGATCAAAAAAGCCACTTGTGGCCACTTGCTCTTTAGGTGATTAAAACAGGTCCTATGTTTATAAGGGCGGAACACACAACCAAGTCTTGTCCTTAGCTCTTATCACCAGTGAGAACAACTACATTAGCACTGGTCAGAGTGATTCTCAGTATTATACCAAGTCAGGCAAATAAGTAGGGAGAGAATTGATTTACTAGTAGAGGAGTTAAAAGAATAGCAACTGAAACCAAAAAAGATGGATATGATCCCTTCTATCAAAAGTTGCAGAGAGCATATGGCAGATAGGCCACAGCTATGGAGAGACAGAAAAGCTCAGCTGAGGTCCACTTTGACAGGGAATCCCAAATAAGCAATAAGTTTTAGTCTTTAGCCACTATGTAAAGAGTTAAAATAATTCCTTTTTGGGAAGATCCAGACAGACAAGAGGCATGAGTCATGGCCTTTTTTTTCCCCATCCATCCTGTACTGTATATCCCTTCCTCTCAATCCCAGTTGTCCACTTATGTTTCCTGCAGTCTTGACCTCAGAATGACCTTGTTTTCATCCCACGGTTGAAAGGAAGATGCACTGGAATCTCAAGGCCACAATCCAGACGTGTATACTGACCTTCTTCTAGCATAAGCATTTGCAGAATGGGAGCAAATCAAAGGGATTTAGAGACTCAGTGCCTCCTTGTTAAGTGTTCCATGGCAAACATTCTTGGTTCACCATACGATTGCCTGCAGCCATTTTGATTTCTGTTTTGAACTACAGGATGATTTATAGTGAATCTAATATTCATGGAAGATGCCAGATTGACCTGCTCTCAAAACTTGGTATCATTTTCGAATAATACAGAGTCTGCTCTCTTAACTCTGTCTCTCAAAACCTTGGTCATGAGCTGGAACATATGGGGGCAAGTATACCGCTTAATTCAAGCTGACTGGGATCAATTTAAAGATTCCTACAGACCGTAGTGGTCTGTGACACCCTTTTAATAGTCATAATATAAAAATCACTCATCACAGTGAAGGTCTGTAAAGTGTAAACATATACTCAGGAGAAGCTGGATTGCCAATTCATTCCATCTCTGGCAGTGAAATCTAATCACAAGACTGTGAACTGCAGCCCTTTCAACCTGGTCTGGATTCAAGCTACAGATCAGAGATAAAAAGCTGGGTCTCCAAATCCCTAAATGATCTGTTCATTAACCTTTCTGGTAAATGAAACATCACCTTTTCCTGTAGTTGCAGCATACTGCAGGGAGCATGCGGCTTTTATGGCACAAAATTCTAGTCTTAGTTACAGGAATTTTTTCAGCTACAGCTTGTTGCACAACAATGGCAACATCCTTCTGTTCTGCAGGGTGCTGATACTGGCTGCACCTAGTCCAAATACCTGTGGTGAAGCTGTCATGCTGCGGCTGGGGGAGACGGACATTGGTGGGTCGGGATAGTCAATGGCATTCTTGACCACTGGCCGTTTGAGCACTTCCACGTAAGTGACAGGGAAGATGCCTTGGCGACTGGTGCCAGCGATTCTTCCTTCATACCAGTTCTCATCCACTCGTCGAATCAACGTGATCCTTTCACCCTATGGGAAGGAACAGCAATGTAGTTCTCATTTTAACATATTTTATCATTCCAAGCAGATTACATTTTTAATCTTGCTGCAGCTGACCTAAAGTAATTGGTGGCTCTCAGCTTCTCCTATTTCCGATTATACGATCCTAACCCTAAACTCTGAGTGGCAATGATATTTTTCAGTTCATTCTCTGCAAAAAATGCAGATCTTCTGGTGCTGACTTGGGCTGTCTGCAGACTCAGTTATGCTCACATTTTCAAGATCCTACTTGCTAAAGCCAGTTAAAAAATGGAAACCAGCAATTTTAGACTGACCACAAGACTCTCAGGGATACGAGGTGTACAGAAAGTATGCACAGGTCTGCAATTTAACCTAGGTCTCTCTATGCTCTCTCCTGTTTTGCTGACAAATGAAGTGACTTCCAGATCCTTAATATAAACTGCAAGCCCCACCTTCATGTATAATTAAAAGACAGACAAAATCTAATTTCAAAACAGAAGGCTGGATGAGATGGAGAGTTGCTACTACTTCATTTAAACACAGCTGGCTTTGTTCTAAACAGCCATTACACAACCCATTCCTATCCCTTCACTCTGCAGTCAGGTCTAGCCACTCACTTCAATACCACAGAACTTCACTTGCTCAATGATTTGGCTTTAGTACGAAGGAAGGTAACTGCAGTTTTCTTCTTTTCTAAATCACCATTATAGTGTGACTGTGTACATCTCCACCGAACACTATCAGACTGGAGAGACATGTCACTAACCTGCCTTGCAGAGTCAGGCTTCCACCACTCATGTTCAAAGTATCTTCTTATTTAGTCCTAAGAAAGCAATTGGCACTTTTTGATTCAGCCTACCTGAAATAGTAACTGCAATGCACTAAATAATGACTGTGGAGTTAAAAAAATGGATGAGAAGGAATCCTTCCTGAAAATAGAGTTCATCTTATTGGAGCTTTCATTTAGAAATTGCAAGTTACTAGTGTTAAAAACACCAACATGTCTGGATTCAATTCATCAGCACATCGAACGTCCTACCTTTCTGAAGGACATTTCCACTTGAGTATCCCCATTGAAGTTGAATTTAGCAATAGCATCTCCATATTCTAACACTTGCAATGGTAATGGCTTTTTGGGCTGAGCTTTCTCAGCTGGTGGAAGGAGCTAGAATAAACAAACAGAATCAGGTAAGTCTCATCCAAAGAGCCCATAAACTGGTCACTGGCAGAAAGGGAGTGGACAAAGAGAACATCTGCAAAGAAAGCAGCTACCTCTATGTATGATCGTGGGAAGATGCCAACTCTGCCATGGTGTTCACCTTCAAACCAGTTCTGGTCAATCTGCTTGTAAATGTAAACAATATCTCCTTTTTGCAGAGGAAGTTCCCTGTTAACAACACAAGCACTCTGTCAGAACTTCACTAGAGGAAAACAGATGTCTTCTTTTTCTGTCCAGCAATCCCTAGGTACCAAGGTCTGCATCAGCCTGTTGATACACATAATGCTCCACCCCAAGAAAAAGCTAAATGTTGAGAATTGCTCTGTTCATATTGTGATGTGCAGGGACTCTCTTGCTCTTTGGACATCCTGTCCAAAAAGCTGGCCTGTTGAGGGCCCTACTAACCATATGTTCTACAGCAGCAACGAGCTGAAGCCATAGATGACATTGGCTGCTTTCCATGATGGATATGATGAACAGCCCTCAATGACTGCTTTGAAACAGTCATGTTACAAGTGCCTTCCGAAGTGACACGTGGTTTTAACGTAAGCTAGTTTGTTGATTAGATTAACCTCCTCATATGCCAATGTTGATCCTGCAACGATTACATTTCTGGTCAGCCTGTGGTTGTGCAACCATTGATCCCAACTGGGCTAACAACTGGGATTTCAATCTACAGTCTTCAGTGCTAATATTAGGAATGTCTACAGCTTGAAGAACATTCCATTGTAGGCAGTTTGTACTAGACTCATAAATTTACTACTTGGATCCTCAGAGGAAAACAAATGACCCAGTCTTTCCTAATACAATTTTCACGAACTCTCTTACTTTTGTTTGGCACTCTGGTATGTTCTGCTCAATGGACACAACAGTTACACCTTATATGTGCTTCAGTTCTATTAGAAGTGCTGGGGAGGTGCTGTGTAAATCATTACAAATCATCACCTATTGAACATATAACAAAAATGTTCCCAAGACCCGAGAAGAAAATCAGCAGGTCCTTCACTGAATTCTGTTGTTCTTTCTTCCCTCCCCAGCAATGTTAAAATGAGAGCTTCTTCTCACGCACTTTTAGGCCTTCTCTTCAAAACAGTGTCTCCCAAAAACAAGTAGTGCAGTATGATTCACCAAAAGGACTGTAACAGGGCATGGAGGTACAACAATGATACCAGAAACATTCGCTGATGTATCCACAGACACCAGGAAAGCAGTGACAACTCTGCACACTTACAGGCCCTGTATCTGGAAAATCCCGAGTCAAGGGCACACCCACATGCTTAAAGCTAGGCATCTGTTTAAGTCATTTCTGCCTTTGGGCTATGCTTGGCACAGTGAAAGGAATGCTGCTCTCCTGTGGCTCCACCCACCCTCAGAGAAGCACTCAGTTGTTCCAGTAAAGAATATGGGTTTGCCCTAAAAATCACACCGGGCAGAGATGCACTGAGAAAAAAAGACATATTCCTGAAGGTCCTTCAGAGGCTACAATCTGCAAGACTGATACTACTTTTCCCTGCCTTACTATGGACATCTTTGCTTTGAGCTGCTGGAAAGACACTCCCAAAACATGAATCCAAATTGCATGACATTTCATAAATGCTACATCCTAGAGGGAAAAGCAGAGGAGTAACACTCAAGGCAGTTGTAACAAGCTGTACTCACTTCAGTGTCTGTGCTTTAAAGTCAAACTTGGCTCTAGCAGGTCTCATCTGGAGATCAAAAAAAAATACCAACATGTTAGAATAACTAGGTTTTCAACTCTCTTCTGAGAAAGCACCCAAAATCTTCTATAGCTAACATCAGCATGGGGAAGAAATTGAATGCAGGTATTCTGCCACAAGCTTGCGTGCAACTGTTATTACTGTCCAAGTATGCTGAGTGGACATCTCCCACCAGGACACAAAAATGCCAGCTTCTGGTATAGCAGTAATTAAGAGCTCTTCAGGAAATTGATTTAACAGCAGTAAACTTTTAAATGAGACTAACCCAAATAAATGAAAGCTGCTCCAATAACTAATGTTACTGGAGCTCCAGGACCAAATTTCTTTTGACATTTGAATGGAAAAGCAAAATTTACCAGCTGGGAAAAAAAAAGTAAGATATTATTTGATGTGGCTTTTATTGATTATTACCTGGGCCTGTTGAATACTGTAATGTGACCCATGTACTCTGTATCAATTCATAGGAAAGAGACAAAGGTGAGGAGGAAATATGAACAAATTAAGCATGTGTCTAAAAAAGTCTTCAGTGGCTATAAAGCCAAAAAGGATGTTGACAGCAGGCCTAGGCTTTACAATGACTTACTTGGCTGATTTTCTAATGGCCACAAAATATTCAGACAATTTTAAAGTCATTTTAGTAATAGAGCATAACACAAGAAATAGTCATGTTTGTGAGGCTCCAGAGCATTTGAAACTAGATAAAGGGCAGACAGGTGTACTCCATCCACATGGTGACCACCTCACCCCACACCGCAATGCAGGACCTCTGGAGAAGCACAGCTGTTGTCAAGAGCCCAGGAGCAATCCATGTGAAATAGAAAAGGCATTTGGCCATGACACCTGGACTAGCATCCAGCCCTAGTGAAAAATGCCTTGAGCTCTTGGAAAAACAATCTATCTCTTCCTTTGTCTCTTTCAGAAAGTCCAACCAGTTTGTAATCAGTGAAATATGCTGAGACTTATTTCTGATTGTTTCTAAAGGACATTAAGCATATTTCAAGAGAAGAAACAATGTATTTCCAAAAAACCCCCTTATGTGACAGTCACATGGCCAGGATCAACAAGACATGAAGTTTCTAAGCATAAGGCACAGACAAGAAAACAATGTAGCAATATGATGCAAAAGATGTAGAATGCCTTTGATTGACTAAATAGCTGATATTTAAAGGCATGCATCACAGGTGTGCACCAGCAATTCTCAGCAGGCATGCTTTAATATATGCAGCTTGGTATAGAGATATCAATTAATTTACCAGGCACAAGAGTCAAAGCAGTTCTAAATGAAGCCAGAATGGGAAAGGGGAAGGTGGAAAAAAAACCAACAAAACAAACGACATTCTCTGAAGAGCTAATGTCGGCCTAAAGCACAACATTGTGAGAGGCAATTATTGCTTTGGGTCAAGCAGCAGACTGAGGTAACTAAAACAGACCTCTGACCCAGATTTCCTCTTTGCTGTATCGTCTACATTTAGGAGGTCCCCAAATCGCTCATTAGTGATAAACTGATGGTGCGTTGGAATAACCCCTGTGTGCCTTCTAGCTGCAATATCAGCTTCTTCTTGCTCACGTTTGAGCCGTCTCTGGTCCTCTAACAGTTTCTGCCATAAAATTGCATAAAATGGGCAGTAAATCATCTAGTTAAAGGCATTTAAAAGCTGCCATAAATGTGACTTTAAATTCCTGAAGTCCCTGCAAACAGCTGGGCTTTTACATTTCAATATCAAATATTGATTCTACTAACTACACAATACCCTTACATTTTGCAAGCATAGAAGGTACATCATCATTATGGTATAAGTGAAATCCAGCTCATACAAAGGATCTGATCCAAAGCTGATGGAAGTCAATGAGAAATTTTTCTTAAGTTTTGGGCATCTCCTGGAAGCTTTTAAGAAGATTGATGATAATGCAGAGAGCTGATCCAAACCCCCTTCAACCAACAAGGAGTTTCTCTCATTGACTTCCAAGTGGCCTGAATCAGCCTCCCTGGTAAGTCCTGAGGCACTGAACTCCCCTGAGCTTTGCAAGGAGCTTGGGAGAGTATGTAATCACATTCAGGTTCTCCCACACTTCCCTAGGGCTCGTGTAACACACTTCATAAAATAATTAAACTCCAAAGGATTATTTTTGACTTCTGAAGTCTCTGGCACAGTAATGGAAACGTGCATTCTTGAGCACCTGGGCAGGAGGATTCTTCCACCTTTTGGGGGTGACAGTAGGCTGAAGAGTTCAGCTTTGTGCTAACTCATTTGAAGCCAGTAGGCCTTACTGAAGTCAGAGTTTTGGTCTTACGTGAGTTTTCATGCTGGATGTTGGAAGTGGGGGGTTACTAACTGTTTCAGAGCAGAAGACAGCAAAAATACATTTTTCACATAGAAATCAAGAGCAGGTTTTACCATATTTCAAAGCACACATAAACATTATTTGAACTCAGAAAGTTAACACTAAAAACAAATTTTCCCACACCCCTGGCAGGGCAAATTAATTCCAGCTTCTTGGAAAGCAATCATTTTATAACTTCTTTAAATCAGCTTGAATAGAGTCAGTGCTGGAAACTGTGGCTTTCCTGTTATTTCGGCTTGTCCCAGCATTGTCCAGCTACTTCAAAAGGACTGCTACATTCTGTTGAGTACAATTTCAGACATCATGAAGAACTCTAGTTTGCATTGGAGGAAAACTTCCCACTTTCTGATAACTTAAAATATCTTACACTTGCTGTTCAAAACCTGAGGACCCTCACTGAAAATATACTGTTTTCACAAGTTTGATTAATACTGATTCAAATGGCTTGTATGAAAAACAACTACAGATTAACCATCTTTATCTGTGAATACTGGGTGTTGCCCATCATCTCACATACATCTCCAACCTTTTAATATTACTTAAAGCACCTATATATAATTTTGTGCAATTGATAAGAACTATCAGGTTAATTTCAAACAAAAGCTAAACTGGACACATACATTATACCACAAATCAGTGGCAGAGATAGTATTGAAATTAAAACATGCTAGTTCCTACTTGTTGCTCTAACTTCCAGTACACATAGCCATGAATGTACAGGTTGTCTTTATATAAAGTCTGAAAGGTGTGTTTCTTCTGTGTGGAGCTGCTACAACTGTCAGTAGGCCATAAAGGAGGGCATTACCTCTTTGTCATCATGCCGCCTGCAGATAATTTCTTCTGGAGTTTCCATGTAATCAGCTGAAGCAAAATGCCTTGGTGATTCTGAATCTACTTCGAAACAACATAAGGAAGTTAAAATACAAATGGATTTATCTAGCATTACCAGAAAGGAAAAAAACAGATATTTTTAAACAATTTGTTTTCATTATGACAGTAAGGATTCTCAATTGCCGTTGACAAAATTGCCAATCAGATGTTGATAATTTATCCATTTTCAGTTTTGTTTTTTTTTTCCTTTTGGGCTTAGACATGAACAAAGATCCAAAAACAGGGAGAAAATAACAGTACAAGAAAGTGTAAAGACATAGAAGGACTTTGTGAAAAAAAGATTCGCTGCCACCAAAGTATGATTTGGCATTTTACTGTTGAGAAAAGTTTAATACACACACACAACTAGACCTTGAGAAACTACTCCTTAAAGCAAATCATCTGTATTTGTTTTATAATACCCATGTGTGTAAATGAATACAGGACTAGAAATATCTCATGCTGAGATTCTTGCATTCCCAGAGCTGCTTGAGAGATAAACTGAACCTGATGGGATAAGAAAGGCAGCAGAAATCGTTTCTCAGAAGTGTAGCTGTTAACAAGTCCTGAACAAAAATGCTCAGCAAGACATGCAAAAGACACACTAGGGGAAAAAAAAACAGAATCAAGGGATGCAAAGGTGGGGAGTAAAAACGGAAGGGTTGTGGAAGAAAAGGGGAGGAGAAAGGAAGCAAGAAGACAGATGAAGGGACACTGGTAAAGAAGACAAAAACCACCTCCTAGGTACGTCCCAAGTTCACTTTGCGGGTTGTTGTTTGTGTCCAGGCTGTGACAGAGGGCATATGGAACAGGGTTCCCATTGTTTAAGGAGTCGGGAGTGTCAGCCCGGCTAGATCCCATGGTAGGGAAATAGCCAAGCCTCTCCACAATGTCAAAGGAAGACAGGCGCCTGGGGGCAAGTGGCCTGCTTCTGGAGAACAGTTGGTGTTGGGAGTGGTGACTCTTGTGTCCTACGCCTCCCTGCAGCTGTATGGGGTCATCTGGGTTCCCAGGGCTGGGCACTGCTGGGTTTGCCAGGCAGTCTGGGGGTGGAGTTCTGCAGGCTTTGTGTTGGAACGGCTTTTTCAATCGGAATGGGAGCGGGCTCATTAGGTAGACGTTTCTGGGGAGCATGTGCCTGTCCCCATAGACATCCCCTTTGGAATCAGGGTTCCTGGAGGCCTGCTGCTGTTCATGCCTTCGGATGGTAGTGAACCTTGTGTAAGAAGCTGGGCATGCACCCTTGCATCTGTTGATTTTATGCTTCTGAGGCCCATTGAGGTTGCTGCTGCTGCTGCCACTGTCATTGGAGGCATTTGAGAGGAGATCTATCTCATCTGTGCAAGCTGAAAGTGTGTCCATAGGGATGGCATCACTAACATCTGAAGCAGTGTCCTCCACATTGCTGCAGGAGTGGGAGGATTTGTCTGCCAAGCTGGCAACATCCTTCTCCTCTTGGTGTGCTTTTGACAAATCCAGAAGAATCTCTGCAGAGTATGCAGCACTCAGACAAATTTTAGCCTGAAGAGAAGTGGCGGATTTGTTCTGTCCAGTGGAAAAGTCAAGTGAGGGCATTGATCGGGATCTCTCGATCAGCTGCTCAAAGGCACTGATACGGGAGGAAACAGTATGTTTGGGGATCTGCTCTGAATCCTCTCGACTAAGGCTGTGCTCCATCCTGTCCTTTGCTTCGTTCTCAAATTGAGATGCAATATCCCTCACGCTGCAGGAGGAGACTGCGTCCAAATGAATCCTGGACCGGTTGATCTGGTGCATGTCTTTATAGAGCGTTGTAAACTCCATTCCACTCTTCCTGGATGCAGGGAACAGGTAGCCTTTCCCAGAGTTGGTGCCATACTCCTGCAGGCTCATGGTACTGCCAGATTTGATGACATACTCTTGCTTTGACTTCATTAAGACGTTTTCTATGCCTTCCCCTATGTCTACCATGAAAGCTTTTTTATTATCAAACAAGGCAATGGAGCTACGAAGGTTTTCGCAGCTTTGAGCTTTCTCATGAGACAGCAAGATACCTGTCTTGTCCTGCACAAGAGCAGCTGGAGCTGCTAGTTTGGGTTTGAATTTAGAAGGGAGGATTTCAGTAATGCAGGCTTTTGCAGCTGATAAGGGCTTCTTATGTTTACATGCGTGACCTAACATACCAGTATGACTAGCGTTAAAGGTTCGGCTATTAACTGAAGAGGGTGCAGTCATATGAGCATTCCCACCTTTACGATCCACTGGTAAGCATGCAGAATAAAATAAATACAACCTGTTAGCTTAAGTGCTAGAAAGCTATTGAGAAAGGAGAAAGAACATGCTTGGATTTCATAAAATGCACTTTAAAGAAACAAAATTCCAAAACAAAGAAAAGCGGGAAGGAACTGCAAAACAAGCCGCGCTTACAGGAGTGGGTGAAGTGCTGCTAATGTCTCTAAAATGAGAAGCTTGGCCAGAAGCAGATCTGGAGCACTTTGAAGGTACCTTCCTAAAAAGTGCTAAGCGTCATCAGCTTCCAGGGAAGCTGTGGCACCATGGAAAAGGGCAGCTGAACTCTGGGCAGGATCAGGGGGTCAACAAGAATGTAGAGGCACTAACATTGCAAAAATGGCTTAATACCAAGCCTGTAATCACACTTGCTATGGTCTCACCACAGTGCTTGCCAAACAATTTATTCCTGAGAGGGAGAAAACAAACAGTGGCTTACTGTGCTAGCACAAGCACGCCACATGAGCTGACCTTGCTCAAGACATGCCTGCTTAGAGATTTCCCACACTAGGAATAAGCTCAGTGTCCTTCAGGCAATGTGGTTGACCATGTTTAAAATTCAAGGAGTCAGATCAGGACATAATTTTTTTTTTAAGAAGGATCTAGTCTAGTTTCAGCTTAGACTGCAGTTTTTAGGTCTGTTTCCAATTTGAGTTCAAATTCAAATGTCAAAATAACCATTCAGGTTCAATTGCAGTTTGGGGAGCAATAACTGAACAGATTTTTTTGTTCAGATCAAGTTTGACTCTCTGCCCTACAGGCCTGACAAAATGCTGAAAAACAGCTGGAAGATGGAGACAGAGAGACCTTTGTGGTGTGATGCGCTATTTTTAGTGAGAGCTAAAAAACCCAACACATTCCTTCTCCAGTCCTCTCCCCATCTCTAGCCATTTTTAGGTTGAAGTTGGCTCAGAGATACATTCCCCAGTACAACTCCCTGATGGGAGTCAGGCTCTTCCTTGTCCTACTCTTCTAGAGAGTCTGCAATGGGGGAATGAAAGAGGAAGAGATTGGTCTTTTCTGGCTCACACTCCCAGAGCCTACAAGGCTGGTTCAGCCAGCAATTTAGTGCCCCATGCATTCTCTGCACATCCCTGGCAGGCAGGAGACTGTGAAGTACATGGCACCAGCTACACCAGAGTAGCCAGGCCAGCAGACTGGCTGTCTGAGATATTGCAGTGGGAAGAACAGAAAAGGCAGGGAAGGGCTCTATCATGGCAAGGCAGTGGGAGCAGATGGATAGCAAGGCCAGCCTAAGCTCCCTCAAGGAAGAACATGAGGGTATGGGGTGTGGCTGAGGTGTTGGATGGAGGGAGCTAATCTCTTTTGAGAAGAGGAACCTGGATCAGTTAAAGGCATCATGAAAAATACTGGCCAGTGTGGCCTGAGAGAAAAAATGGAGGGAATACTGGGGATGGCAAGGAGGAAGGACAGCATAAATTTCAACTGGCTTGAATAGGATCTAAACTCTGCAGCAGTTTTTCCCGTATCACCTGGCTTTTGACACTGTACAGAAGAGAGAAGAGGTTAGTGCCCTGACCACCTACCTTTTGTGGAAGCAGAACTTGAAGGTCGCTTGAGACCACTTAACCCCTGGAATGGGATATCTCCACCTTCCAGCACACTCTTGTAAATCTGCCTTTCATTCTCCAGGGCAGCAGGGTCCCCCAGAGCTTGCTCCGAGTCTCTCTTCACTGCATGGTAGTTGGGCGAATAGGTAGAGCTGGAATACACAAAAGAAAGCAGAGGGACACCAGGGTGTCACTTCTGTTTGCTGAGAGCTTCATGTAAAGTAAGAAATCCATATTTTTGAATCCAGAATGGACTGCACATGAAGAACTGGTGCTGAATGAACAGGTTATGAATACATTGTGATAATGCTCTAGGTTTGCCACTATCAGAGGATTCCAGGCTCAGTCTGCCAGGAAAGCAGGTGGCAGGAAATCACAGCTCTGTTTTTCAGATGAGACAACAGTCAGAGCAGACGCATGATTTCTTTGCAGATAAAAAGAAATTCATTGGATAGCTGAAAGCAGCAAATACCTTCCAGCTCCCAGTTCTCTCTCCTTAAACACTAGCCATGCCTATCTCTTGCTTAAAAAGTACAGCTGCTCAGGAGTTCACCTCAACCAGTGCAGCCTTCCAGTCAACACTTAAAATTCAAGAGCGTCAGAGCAATTCCTGAAGCCCATCAGTGAGGAATCATGCAGAGAAGCAAGTACAGGCCTGTAAGACATTGTTTTAATTGCCAAAGAAATTTCCAGATGTGCGCAGTTCTGTTCAGTTTTGCCTCAGGCTTCCACTACAGGGAATAAAAAATCCTGGAGTCTGGGTCTACCATGCAGATATATAAGCAGAATGCTGCTAAAATTAATACCATTTTAATTTCTGAGGCTTTTAAAGACGGGAAATTTATTTCAAATCCTTTTTATAGTCATGAACCTAAGCACTAGTATGCTCACACATCTGATTTCTAGATTTCACTGTTTTCTCTCTAAAAGATTAACTGACAATGCCATGGTATAAATGGCCTTTCCAGGTGTAAAGACTTATTGAGCAATCAGGCAGACCATGTTTTCCTAAAAGCTAACCTCATCTGATACCAGTTCTTGTGCTCAATCAGGCTCTTCAAAATAAAATACAGTCTCACACAAAACTATTCTGGGGCCAAAGCATGTCTGTTGGAAAGTTTGAAAAAAAAAAAAAAAAAAGATTTGACAATTAATAGAAATATTTGACATCCTGATATCCAAGTGCGATTCAAATTTATGTGAATTTGGAAATGCTTGTGGTTATGCCTGCTTGTTGTGCATTTGTTTATTTTGGATAGACATTTATTTTGGATGTACTTCTGGGGTAAAGAGAAAGCTTGCAAACACATCAGAGGATTGGCTATGGAGGTGAAATTACTCAATGTCTGGATCAAAGATGATTTTAGTTTCCAGACAAGGAAAACCAGGTCATATGCAGTCCCATAAATTACTTTCTGGAGTAAAAGCTCATGAAAAGCACCAGAAATGAGAAAGGAAATACTGTCTCTTTCAACCTAGACAATGCTCAAACAGACCCATTGCTACAAAGCTGTTGCTCCCTATAAGGGTCATCCCAGAGTGTCTCTGTCAGTTACCTGAGGAAGTCCTGCCAGCTGCTGCAGAGAATAATGACTGCCCTGAGGTTAGTTGTTAGCCTAGTTATTAAAAACAAAAGGGTTAAAACAATCCTCCTTTGGGAATCACCTGGGGGGGGAAAAGGAGGCAGTTGGCAGAATCCCTTTACTTACTAAGGCAAACAAACAGTTAAAAAAAAAAATCAGGGCCAAAGCAATCTGTGAGTGGAGAGAACAGCAACACTGGAAAAACAAGAAAATAAACTCCAGCTATCTCTTCTCCCTGCTCCCTAAAGGCAGGACAGAGAAGAACATGCAGCTCCACTGGGCCTCACTCTTATTTCCCATTCCCAGCATATCCAGGTTGCTTCCCCTCCACTGGATGAAACACTGACACTTGTAATGCTTTGGATGGCACAGACAGTGCTGCCATGGGCAGAAACCTTACCAGTCATGGGCAAACATAAGCTAATGGGAGGTGTCCATTTATTTTATGGCTCTCTTCCTACCAAAACAAAACTAACCAGTCATAAGAGCAACAACAAAATGCACCAATGTGTGAGTTTCCCAGCAGAATGAGCACAGAAAGAAGGAAACTGAATTGAAAGAAATACAGGAAAACTCTAAGGCCCCCAGGGGGGGAGTGATCACACACAGTATTAATGGGTATCTGGAGGATAATGTGCCTTTCTTCACAAACCATCCTCATAGAGAGGATCACTTGCTTATAGACACTATGAAGTATTCAATACAATTACAAGGAACAGCAGGCTCACAGTAGGAGCTGGCTCTACGGCTCAAATAACTCAGTATAAGTAACTCAGTACAGCTCAGCATCCTGCTCTGAATTTTTGTTTGTTGTGTGTTCCTCTTTTAAGACAAACCAACCCCATATAGAACTCATTTAGACAGAATATACTGTTTATTACATATCCCTCTGAAAAAGCGGTGTCATGTTAGATCTTTGAGAAATACTGTTACTGCTACTACTGTTCCCTTTCTGTAGGCTGGAAAATTATTGCCCACCATCAACAGCATCCTTTTGATCTGGTGCACGTAACAGGGAATATCTAGCAGGGATCAATCTGTCATACATTTGTAACAAACATTTTTTGCTTATTCCACGCAATAATGTTACTTGCATGAAGATACACTCAATTTGCAAACTTCATCGAGATGTTGGGGTTTTTTTAAAGCCATTGCCTAGCACAATTAGCAAATCTTATGTAGACAATGCAATCGCGCATGTAATCACTTCAAAATTCATTCAAGATCAAAGAGCAGCTATTGTACCTGAACTCATCCAAAGCACACGTATAATTCTCACAGTACATTCATTTGCCTATATCCATCCCTGAAATATAAAGCCAACCCATTTCCAACGCGCAAAACCCTGCCTACATGACCTCAGAATGTAAAAGAGACATTAAAAAACAATTGAAAAACTTACTAGGAAGATTGGTCTGTGGAAGTTTCCAGAGAAGTAACACCTGCTGTATTCTGCAAAAGTCCAAACAAAGGAGTCATTGATACGCACTCAGACGCGAGGAGAAAGAAAAAGGCTTGCTTAAGTAATTTTCCATCTATTGCTTGAATATTAGCCTAACAAGTTTAAGTCTAAAATGCAGTTTAAGCTGTCAATGTCTTTGCAGAAAAGCAACAATTACTGTGAGTTCCTTCAGGGCAGTGACAGGTTTTTAGCACAGCCGATGCCTTTTTGCAGTGCCTATTCTTTTGTCTGCAAATGAGTCATTGTGAATAAAGCCAAAAGCAAGAAGAGATAACCAGCTGGGCCATGACCAGGAGACAGACACATGCTCATAATTATTTCCCCAAGCTTTTTCCCCAACCAGTCACTGCCCGCCTTTGCTTTAAAGGTATATAACATTTCTGCAGCACAGTACATTCCTCAGCGTTCAAAAAAATATCAAAGCTCTAATAAGAAAAGCAATGTTTCAGTTCAGTTTCCTTACTTAAGAGAAGCAATGCCAGCTGCACAGGTTCAATAGCAAAAGCCAGTTCTTATCCGCTTGCTTTAAATCCACCTAACATTTCCTAGGCATGTTACTTAAAAACCGAAGAAGAAATGTTCTATCTGGTGTCCCCTCATCTATACGAGGATTCCTATGTAAGAATAAAAAGTGAATCTTGGGTTGGAAAAAGCAGCTTTTTCAAATCCTGATGAAATGCCGCAGCTTCAAAAAAAAAAAAAAAATCAACAACAGGAAAAAAATAGAAAAAATGGCGTGTTACCAATTAATCTATCATTTCATGATTCAAGTCCTGCAGACCCTCGAAGCAGCAGCTGCAGCTGACCTGACCTAGAAGGCCATGACAAGGTACAGCATAAAGAAAATAGTATAAAATCTCTTGAGAGTATGCAAAATCTTGGGTAGGTGTGAGCTCCTAGTAGAGAGCAGGGCTTGTATGAAGGGAGGGTAGATGGCAATACGCTTGAAAGGCACGAGATGATGACGTTACCAAGAATTTTAAGCTGATTGCTGCTGCCTATTCATGTGAAAAATAGAGAGGGTTTTTTTTTTTGCAGACACTGAACTCTAAACCCAAAAGGGGGACTGTGATGGGGGTGGGGGACAGCTGAAAGTGAATGGGGGAGAAAGGAAATCACTGTATCTGAAATGGATTTCAAGCCGGATTCTCAGCATCACGTTCTATTATTTCTGACAGCAACACAGCAAGCCATGCAGTCAGAACGGTCAGAGCCATTATTTATCCCAACCTCATTTAATAATCATCCAGCAGTGAATAGATTAGAACTGAGAGTTTGGAAACAGGGATTGGCAGCATGAAAAGAATAGGAAATACCTTCTGTGGCTTTTTATGTGGCGCTTTATAACGCTTCTCCATTTTTTCTAAATCTGCCTCTAACTCAGTCTGGTAGAGGTAGAGGTCTTTTTCTAGATCACTCTGGTTAAAGAAGGAGAAGAAGAACGGGAAAATAATGCTTAGGGTTAGGGGAAACAAAAGGATTGTTAATTTTGAAAAAAAGCAAGCCTTTTTAATTGAAAAAAGATGAAGGTGGTATGAACAATACACAGAAATTCATTAGAATTAATCATGTTTCAATCATTACGGAAGAAATAGTTTTAAGCATTTAACATTCAAATTAAGAGATGCACAGGCCTGCTAGAATCTATGTCTACAAACCATAAAGTTATAAAACCCACCTGTAAGAAAAAAAAAAGATACTGTAACAATATGCAGTATGCTGTTAGTATAATTATCATTGCAAGTCAAGATAGCAAAACCACCACTCTAAAATTATGCCTGATTATGATTTAAGAATTGTTTATTAAATCAATTTACTAGCTACTTAATTGTTAGGCTAATGAGCTCAAGCCCAATTAAAAAAATCACTCACAAGCACACAAAACCCAAGCAATGCTACCAAAAAAATAAAGAAAACCACATACACACATACATACGCGCTGGATGCTGTAGTGCAACGTACATGAGACACAATTACCTTTCTATCCTCTCTAGTAAGGATAGAGCAATCTCCAGGAGTATAATCCCAAATCTTTTTTGGAGGCTGATGGAAAGCAGAGGAAGGAAATGAGGAAATGAAGATAAGGAAAGACATCACAGAGAATATGGAAACTGGATTAGAACAGAGGGGGGATACAATAGGGGATTTGCATCAACACTGAAAAGAAATTATAAAAACCAACAAACCACAACAAGAGAAGGAGAGAGAAAAAGAGGGATAAATCTGCTATCTCACAAATATCAAGAAATCACGGGGGGGTAAAAAAGAACATACATGCAGTCTGGGAGGGGCTGTTTTCAGTAGTAAGGGAGGAAATTTTTATTTTTGCAAGGTGCTCTAAGGGTTTTTAGACCCCCTACAGGGAGCCCACAGTTGTTGGTTAAAGCATTCTTAACACAAAACCAAAAAAAAAAAAGGGGAAAAAACAGTTATAAAAAGCATTTGCTTTGCTCATTCTTTTTTTCAATAGGAAGGGTAAAATGAGGGCCTTTGATAAAGAAAAGGCAAAATCTTTCCCACTCCCATCAGACTATGAATACATACCATGTGAACAAATGGCTGATTTTCCAGCGGTGGCATTGTGGGGCAATGAGAATGCAGAGTTGTTATTTTTTTATTTCACTGGTTTGTTTGTAGGGATTTTTAGTGCAAAGTTTGGAAACTAGTTATTTAGAATTCATCCTACAGGTGAAGGTGCCAATTTTAAAATAGGATTTTCTTGTTTGGATGCCCATGTAAATATCAGGAAGGATTATTCAAAATTAAAGACCTTTGTCCTGAACTCCTATCCAAATAATGCCATGACAACATCCTCATTTCACCAGATATGCACCTCTCATTGGTATGCTCAAAGAGACTTTGTTCTTATTTTGTGAAAACGTATATATTTGCTCTGTTTCCAAATAAAATTAACCGCTGCTGCCTGGAAAGCTTACCATTGTCCTTCACGTTCATACTGACTTCTGTGAGTAGATTATTAAATAATAAGTCTCTCTGAGTCACTGGGGGGGAAATCTCACAATGTCAGTTATCAAAGGTGAGACTGAGCTACAACACTTGGGTCTTCACCCAGATTTCTTCGTAAACTGTGTAGATCTGTAGTTTGAATCTGTACTACCTTACATTCAGATAGCCATTGTGTGGATGCAAATACGAAAAACCTATTTAGTGTCCATTAGATCAGCAGCTGTAGGGGGGTAGGTGGTGTTGGAAAGATTAAGGTTAGAGATTTGGAGGGAGAAACTGGAGGGAACTAGGTGAGAAAGCAGGACTTGCATCTCTTTTTCAGCCCCTTGCTCCTCCATTTATAACAATGAGCTTAGCACTGTAATGGGAAGGGCTGGGAGAAAGTGCCTATGTTCGTTATCCCACAATGACAGAGGAAAACAACTGTTAGGGGTTAGATTTCTTTTGGGGAAATTTTCCAATTGCCACCAAGATGCACTGAGGAAGGGAAAAAGGTAATCCAACTAAGCTAAAGACAGAATTCCTCAACAAGAGTGGGGGTGGAAGACCCATTGTCTTTTGGCCTGACAGCTAATGGCATTTGATAGCAGGCAGATTCCTGCCCTAGGGGTGAAGTATGCCTGCCTTTCTCCCCACTCCCCTTTCTCAGGAAAATACCAAGTTCATTGGTTTTTCAGTTGCAATCCTTGGAGAGGGCCTTGTGCTGCCTCGCTGGTGCTGTTCTCTCCTGACTGCTGCCCTGGGACCAGACCACCTCTTGCTGCTGCCTCTGTCTCACCTGGCCCAGCTCCTGTGTCCAGGTGGACCCTGCAGCAGCCCCCGGAGAGAGAGAGAGCCCTGTCTGTACTGGCTCCAGCTCAGAGCCAGCCCATCTGCCCTTTCTCACCTCCTGCTGTTTCTGTGTTGGACAAGTGACTTGCACATCTCAGAAGCAAAGCCAGGGGAACTCTCATTCTGTGTGTTGTGAGCCCACAGGACCTGCCTGTTTCCCCAACACGTGTGACCACACCGAGGAAAAACACACAGAGAGGGTCACAGGAAAAGAAAAAGGTTTGTTGACGTGATTTTTCTTGCTACCGTTGTGTTACTCTTTGTTCCTCTTTTTTCATTATATATTAGTAAATAATTGTTGCCTCCTTTTTCTATGTTTTTTGACTGAAAACCTCTTGATTCGAAGGATATATTAAAGTGGAGAAGGAGTTTTTCTTTCCACTCCAGGAAGGTCCCCATTTTCCCTGGAAGGCACTGTTCTAACCTGGGCCAATAACTGAGCTCCAGGCTGACTGAATGTCAAGTTTTGTGAATGGGCTCCATGAAGGTAGGGAGCCACAGGTCAGAAGAAGGAAAGGAAGGACTGTGTGGGGGTTCGGTCTCAGCAGCACACTGAAAAAGCATTCATGCTGCATAGATCCATCTATGTGTCTGCAGGGCACACCTGCAGTCCACAGAGCTGCCCAGAAATGCATCTGGGAACCTGGTCCCACAATGTGTCACTTCAGTTGCCCTAGGAACTAACATCCTGATTGTTCTGATGTCTTTGGAGAGCAACACACACAGGCCCACAAGAATGCTGTGCTCCCTTTTACCAAGGGAGCTGCTTTAAATAAAGTCAGAAAACCAGGGGAAATTATGCCTCTAGGGGCACACTATATCCAGCACTGGAAAAAAGATGGTTCAAAGAGAGAATCTTTGAAAAGCCCAAACACTAGTGAATATCAGTTGAAACTCTCAGCTGAGAGGCTTAGCCACTAGGTGGTCAAAAAAGTCTGGCCCTCCCATGACCAGAGTGAACAAAGCTACAAAAAGCATGCTTTTTTGCCTGTGATAATAAAGCTCAGAGGGACCTTTGGTAGCTATAAAGTCTGAGATAGCATCCTGAATTCAAGTGCTTGATGCCAAAGAAATATTTACAGGCTATGACATTCAGAAGCTGGCACAGTTCTTGGGGAACACTGATGCGTGGCTTCGGAGCTGGAACAAATTGACATGGGATGTCATTTCAAGGCAAGTTGTAAAAAACCAGCACTTTAACAGTTCCCTGAGCAAGGTGGAGAATTTTTCACCAGAACAGATGCTCTGCTGAACATGAAATAGATGGCTGGTGTAGCCTGAGATGTCCTCTTCTGAAATAAGGCCAAAGCTGCATGACTAAAAGCACAAATCCACATTTCTAAGGAACAGGTATACCCCCAAAATCTAGAAAGGACCAAGGGCATAAATGCTCTCCTTCCTTTGACACATTTTCCATTAACTCACACTAATTCAGAGCACCATAGAGATGACAAACCTTCACTCATTGCAAAAGCATATAGCTAATAATCACATGGCAGCAAAGATAAGCAGGTTTCTTCTAATTGTGGAAATCTTAAACCGTGATAACTTGTAAAGGGTTAAATCCTTATACTAACAATACTTAAAAACCTCAGTGAGGTGAGATTTATCTGACTTCTATTGCCTAAAAATTAGGGGGTCTCAAACACTGCTGAAGCCCCCTTTAGCTTAGGGATGGAAGGTCTGTAGGTATAAAACACAGTTTTCTATGAAAGAATAGACTACCCAACCGTTGTACATGTCTGCTTTTCAGCAAAAATTACACTCTATTTCTATGATGTGACCAGACTCAGCACTCAAGTCCAAGCAGCTACCTTCTGTGTAGAGGAACTTTGTAACTTCCATCAGAACAAAGACGACATTTAGAGAAAACCAGCTCTCTGGTGTCGGTGTGCAGTTGCCTTTGAAGATAGTACTGAACCTCAAAATATATTTGTTTTGTTGTACATGCAGGGAAATCTCAGCAGCACTCAAAAATGGCATGCATGGGAATTTGACACCTGATCTCAAGGAGAAAGGGGAAACGGCAAACAACCACTATCCTTGAATGCATGGGAGAGGCTGATACTGACCCTCTGGTGCAGTAAGAGTAGCTTATCAAACAATATTTAGTAACAAAGTTAATAGTGTTTAATCAGTAAGAACCAAGCCATAAAGTCCTTTAAAGTCACATTTTTCCCAGTAGCCACGACCACTGATATGTTCCCTCCATCAAAATGTCCTTTGTCCTACTGAATAATTAAGCTTTGGTTCATCTTTTTCCAGAGGGGAAATAAAGGCCTTTTTTCTTCTCTCTCCACATACAGCAACACAGCTCCATTTGAAAATGGTTTTGGGGAATGGCTATTCAACAGAGACTGATGCCCCCCATGTAGGCAATGGGCAGCTACATGCTTAAGGACATGAGCAGGAAACAGGGTCATGATCTGTTTATGGATAGCTGGAAATTACTGACTTACAGTTTACAAACCAGGGCTAAGAAAAAATGTTTCTCCTTGACTATAAGCTACCTCTCAGCCATCCTAGATCCTGTCAAGCAAAGGGAGAATAGGGGCTTTGGATAACAAGAACACAGTATTATTTCTAACATTAGCAACAAAAATGCAGTTTAAACTATGGTGTGTGAAAAATATTGTCTCGTTGATATATAGTTCTGGAAGGTGGGAATATTTGTAAATGGCTTCAAAATACTAAAAGTGGCCTCAGAATAGCTTTTGACGTTAATACGGGGATGGTGTTATTTACAATCACATCTTTAAATGAGTAAGGCAGCTGTTTCAGGTTTAGGGCCTAGTAAAGAGATGTGACAATCATTTAAAAAAAAAAATAAAAAAATCAGGTTGACTTCATTGGTCATTGCAACTATCAAACTTACCGGTTTCCCAAACTCCAATTCCGAAAAGAATTTATACCAAGGTTCATTCTTTAAATCTATCTCTTCTGGGCTTATATCCCGAGTCTAAAGGAGTTGGTGATAGGGGAATGGAAGAAAGAGAAGGATAACATTATGCAAAGAATACACAGAAAGGGACTGTTAGAGATGCAGATCTTATGGGTTTTGTTCTGAAATGTAGATATTTAGCCTTACAATTTGGAATTTCTATACATCTCTCTCATAAAGGGCATGAATTTCTTTGCAAACATCAACTAAGCCTAATAGCATCATTGTCAGCAACATGAATATGAATGAATTGCATTTTACAGATCAGGAAACCTACACAGAGAGATTATGCAGCTTGTCCAGAGTCACAAGGAGACTCAATGGAAGAGCTGGGAGTCAAGCAGTCCCTCAGTCCTACTGTCAGACACTTTCATCAAGTCCAAAGCTGCATATACTTTAATTTTTTAAAAAAATCTTAGTTTGGTTAAAAAAAAGAGAAATTTATTGAGACCTGATTCAAATACTGCATCTTTAACAGCACATGAATATGTGAGAAACCCTGTTCTATACACTGCAAACAGAGTGAAAGGTGGTTTTCCAAATCAAATGAGACACAAGTCAGAGAGAGTGCATCCTGAAAGATCTCTGAAGGGATGGATAGAGCGACAACATTACATGTTCCTTCACAAATAAATGTTAGAGTATCAGACAAAACTACAATGAAGGAAAATCAGACAGGACAGAAAACAGTACAGCTGAAAAGGAAATTCCCTTTCATTCATACCATTTGTTTTAATGAATCAAAAAAAGTTGAAATAGTTGCAGCTGTTTAAAAGCACAACAAAAGATATTTGGCTAATTCTTGCATTTCAGTATGCCTACTCTTAGACATAATGGATCTCAGTGCATTAATAATATAAACATATTTTGTCTGATGTGCCAGTGTGATCCCAAGTACTCTATCACAACGAGCAATGAGCCACACAGATGCAGAGAGTGTCCTCATGGAAATCGTTCTGTGACAGTGTTACTGAGCCAGTTGACAACTATGCTGGACTTAGATGTCCCAGACTCTACCACAGCCATCCGCATCCCCAAATCAGCTCTAGGACAAGAGCTCAGGATTGATGCTGAATGAGAGGCAACGCTTCAATCTGAAAGATACGTTAGTTACATTGTGTTTGATGACCGATGGCCTGGAGAACAATCTGCCTATTTCTTAAAGGCACAATAGAACCAATGCCTCCGTTTTTTATTTACTGCACTTCAACTGAAACACTCCTCTTCTTATAACATTAAAACGAAGTACAATGATGCCAGCAGGAGGCTCTTTATTGCTCTGAAATGGTTTTGGGTTGGGATTCTGATAGTTACAGCCATGGATGTGATTACTAAGAGATTTCCACAAATCTCCTGTACCCTTCTTGAAAGATCTAGTCACTAACCAGTATATTACAGTTATATTTAATGAGACTGATGGAGACTGTGAAGCTGCTGTTTTAATACCTTCTTTCTTCTGTGATTTATGGCTTTAAAATAAAGCTTATAAAAAAACATTGACAGTAACACAGCTATCATTTTCATCTTGATTTTGATGAACTCTGTGTGTACAATTTTTCTCAATTATGCTGATGATGGTCCTGCTTGTGGCTTTTAGACTCCAATTCCATTGCTCAATTAAGTACCTGATGAAGTCTGAACATGTAAACAGTGCCACTGGTGACGACAGACCTTTTGTAAATGCTTAAGTACACAGATGAAGTTGGCCTTTTGCCACAAGTTTTAATCTTGACCGTTTACCGTAAGACAAAATTGTTGCTTAAGTCAGCAGACATCTTGCTCCAGAATGGACTGCAGGAATGGAGTTGTCATGTTCAAACCACTCCTCACTGGCACTTCTCTAATGGGCTGAGCCAACGCCCAGTAGTATCAAGAGGGAGTCATCCACCACCCATTTCAATAGGCACTAGGATCGTGCTCCCATCAGGAGCAACATTGTTGAAGTCAATGAAGGGACATAGATGTGAAACAAGTTGGTTGCCGGATCTTCAAAAAGTGATGGACCTTGATTGCACTTGGAAGGAAAAAAGAAAACCCACCAAAATACTAAGGAGAAATGTCAGGTCCCAGATCAAACTTGATTCTTACTTATATTTCTATTGATTTAAATGGCTATTCACTCCTGTGTAAAATCCTTGGCAAGTTTACCATGAGCATTCTTTTACCTACTCCATGCATGGATCAATGTCTGAGCTACTAAGGTATAAAGTCTAGTTTACATTTAGAATCTCACGTGCAACTAGCATTTCTAATTGAACCCTTCAAATTAATGCCTCTACAGGAAAACTATATCTTTATATACCAAACTAGCTATATAACTACTAACGTGATTCAGTATTTTCTAGCACTCACAGTGTCACACATGCAGCACTGAAGGACATGTTAAGTGATCTGCGGTGATTTATACACGATTGGTTGATGAGGTTAGCATCACTTATCTGCCTTGCCCCTTGTCAAGTGTTCTCAGCCAAGGCTGTAGAAAGAGACTTTTTTATATTCCCTAGCTGTCACAATTCACAGCATTGCTCACTGGCTCAAACTGAAATTGGTAACAGCTTGCTTAATACTCCAGCTAACCTTCTGGCATAGCTGAGGAGCTAGCTCCCATTCAGTCCTGCCACCCCTGCCACAGATGTAGTAAGATCCAGCTGAGGAAGAAACCAGTCCAGGGGACATGGCCATGTCCTAATGCACCTCAGAGGCATTCACATCCAGATTACAGGTGCCCTTAAAACCAGTTCAGTGTTTAAAGCATCAGAGGAACACAGAAACCAAACCTGCCTGCTCTGTTGCGTAATACCTTTCAACCCTCCTGCATCAACTAATGCTGTGCCCTAGAAAAAGTACAGCTTGCAAAACAGCTGCTGAACAGGTCACAGTGTCAAACATGGATTAAAAACTAGGGTTAGTGGTCCATACTTAACAAGGAAAACAGCACGTCCAAAAGGAAAGAAACTTCTCAACCCCCCTGGATCTCACTTTATAAAGAACAAAAATGTTAGGAAGTTATGCAGAAGAGGTTTCAAAATACACAAGCACTGCAATGTAAGCATAAGGGATCCCATCTGAACAGAACAGGACAAGCATTTGAAGAGTATTTCATAACTGCAGGATAAAGCCACAAACTACGATAAATCAAACATTACCATCTTTTCGTTGTTCAGAACAGATGACTTTCCTGGCTGATAGTCATAAATGCTCCTGGGTTCTGCACGGTATTTTCTGGTGTCCACCTTCTTGTCTGGAGGCTCCCAGTCCGTCCTGAGAAAAGAAAGATCAATTAACCCAAAATACTGTGGTTTCTGTGGAGACAAGCACTTCATTTTGACAGCTACTTTTCTCAATTAATTATGGTTTAATCAAGGTACTTTTTTAATCTAGAAAAGAAGTGTGTTACAAGAGGAACAGTTTAGGGCTCTGGACATATATTTTTTAATCTGTAAGAGGCAGAGTTTGATACAGCTCAGCTGCTGAAACCATTGGAGAAGAGGGGGGTTATTCCAAGTACTTTCAAGAAACTCAAATATCCATATCTGTCCTAACTGGAAATAGCTTAATGATGGGCTTCAACTAAGCTCACAAATATGAACACGTCCAGACTATGAGCAGAACTCAGATTAAATCTCTTTTGCTAAACTTCTTCATTTTAGCCACATCAAGGATCACTTGACTACCACTGCTCTGGATTATGGGGGCACTCTGGAGTCCAAGAGGAGGTGTTTTCTAGAGACATGAATGAATTATCTCAGACTGATGTTATCTAAAGATGGCTAAGAAGTCCATTGACTATCCAAACCACTATAATTGCTGTGTCAGGAAGTCTAATTCTAACAGTAAACTTTGTCTCCTGATCTGGTGACCTGAGGTGCTCACTAAACCAGCAATCTCAAATTACGACACTGCTCATTTGCAGCAAGGCAGCAAGTCAAAAACATTAACAGACTGTGGAAGTTGGTGAAAGAGGGTGAAGCTGCTCAAGAGCTAGGGGAATTCAGTAGGTCATAAAATATTCATCGCTCATTCTGCTTTCCCTTAATTTGGTAAGTCCATTCATTACTGTTACAAAGAGGTATAAAACACATGGTAATAAACAAAGCAAAAAATTCATCCTGAAAGATCAGAAATGAGACTGTTAACTAGAACCTACTTCAAATAAAGTTCAAGTGGGTGGGACCCCTTGGAGATGGAAACTGTAATGAAGTTTTTACCAAGGTTCAGTGTAAATCCAAATTTTGCCTCTCTGCAATTATTTCTACTTGCTTGTTTTCTGAAGTGACTTCATAGTGTCACATTGAGCCAAGAGTTCCCACTGTGCCTATATGGTAGGTAGGCACTGTACAGGCATGGCAGCCGAGAAAACACTCCTCACTGAGGCAGGAGACCATGGAACAGACTGCAATGGCTGGTACAAAAGACAGACAGACTGGTGGACTGGGTTGTGACAATGAAGGAGTTCACTGCTGCCTAGTAAAAGACTCAGAGTAAAAACTACATATCCAATTTCCCCAAAAAATTTAACTGTTGCTGTGGACCACAAAAAAAAGCTTCCACTTTTGTCTCCTTCCCATTCACAGCTTTCAGATATTCTTCCAGTACAAATCCACACATATCTTAGTTCAGGTCACCTTTCTGGGCTTGATTTCAGTGATGAAGTACGGTTTGGCAGTGGCAAAGTGGCAGACCTCTTAACAACCTTCTCTGAATCAATATTGTCCATCTCACTCTTGGAACGGGGAACTGAAAGCTGAGTTCTGCCTGTAGGATAAGTCAATACAGGAATATTGGTGAAATGGATAGAAGACAAACAAATACATGCTTTATATGCCATTTCTGTTAGAGAGATTAAACAAGGCATGAATTACTTACTGTCCTCGGCATAGGAATAACGAGGGGAGTATGAATCAGAATCCTCATCTGAAAGACAAAAGCATTTTGCAAGTGAGATGAAAAAGCCCCAAAGAAGAAGCACCCGAGATCCTTTAATTTCCTCTACTAATACATTCACCATAATGTGAGTGATATGCCCAATACTTACCACAGAGAAAGGATCCTAAAAAATAAAAGCCCAATGAGGTTTAAATTGCATTTAAATATAATTCCTAGATTAGATATAAATATTAATACGCTACTTACACAATAACCTTTTTCCAGACTCTCAAAGCACTTTAGAACCGAAGCAATCCCTTTTTTTTTTCCTCAAAACTCCTGTACATCATGGGCTAATATATCCACTTTATCAAAAACTGAAAGATAAATAGAGGATCTAAAAGCTATAGTACATGATAGACACAGTCCTGCTCCCAGTCATATATGGTGACTGCTGGGACACCTTTCTTACATGAACTTGCACACCAAGTTGAAACATAGCCATCTGACTCAGATTATCTTTCAGGTGCAGATGATGTTTCTGGTACAAGACACACACACATACTTGCAGCAAGAGACAGTCCTTGTTCTGAAGCGCTTATTTTTTAAAGAGCAAAGACATGTCTAGAAAACGTAATAGAAATATTAACACAGCTCTAAAAGACCTAGGAATGACATCAATGTAACTGAGTGGTGTGGTCTGGCTCCCAAAGCTGAACAACCTTCTCTCTTTGATAGTGACAGTATTATACTGCATCAACACAGCAAATGTCCTTTCCAGGACGCAACTCATACCTTGGGCCATGGAACAACATAATGCCTTATTCAAAGATAATGGTACTGTAGTATGCAGTGCAGATGTGCCCAAAAAGAAGGTGGGAGGGTGGCAGCATTACCACACCCCTCACTCTACAAATGATGGCCTGAGAAACTTTTACTTGATAAAAAAATCTAGAGGTGTCTTTCCACCATCTTAAGCAGGCTTTCAAGTGAATCCTCTGTGAATTGCAGGTAGTAGCAGGGGGAGTTGCCTACAGTCCTGGAAACTGGACCACAGGCCCCTTTCCCTGCAGATGAGAGTTAAAACTTGCAGGGATGTGTGTATGAGAGAAATTTTGTGTATTAGAGACATCAGTGTAGACTCACTCTGCACTAGTGCAGTTTTGGGCAACAAAATATAACAAAGACATTAAGCAATTAGAGAACGTCCAAACGAGGACAACAAAGAAGGTAATGGGGCTTGAGGAGAAGCCTTATGAGGAGTGGCTGAGTCACTTGTATTGTTCAACCTGGAGAAGAGCAGACCTGAGGGGAGACCTCATGGCAGTCTACAACTTCCTCACAAGAGAAGGTGGAGGGGCAGGCACCAATCTCTTATCTGTGGTGACCAGTGACAGGACCCAAGTGAATGGCCTGAAGTTGTGTCAGGGGAGGTTAAGGTTGGATATTAGAAAAAATTTCTCCACTCAGAAGGTGGTTGAGCACTGGAACAGGCTCCCTATGGAAGCAGTCACAGCGCCAAGCGTGAAGGAGTGCAAGAAGCATTTGGTCAATGCTCTCCGGCACATGGTTGTGACTTTCGTGGCTGTCCTGTGTAGGGCTGAGTCAGACCCAGTAATTCTTGTGTGTCCCTTCCAACACAGAATATCCTGTGACTGTAAAGAGAACTCAGAGTGAAAGTATTACTAATACCACTGAAGAAACCAGTAATGTGAGAGAGATAAAAAGACAGAAAATCAGAATCAATGAAGGTAGAATAAGGTAGATAAGACAACATTCTAAAAAAGCGTTCTGTGAATTTAATGATGCTGACTGAAACAATTTCCAAATTTTCTATCAGGAAGAACATCAATCAGCTGCTACAGCCAATCTCATCTGCTGGAAAAAAACCATCTGGCTAACACAGCTGAACTGAAATTGCACTCAAGCCTTAATGAGGCCTTTCAGGGTGGCTCAGGGAAGTCTTAACTTTAGCCTTTCTGCTTTAGTTCTCTTCATAATTGAATTAGAAGGTTTAAGTTCTAAAAAGATGGTTATTGGCTCTGGTGTGCTTATCATAACCTTCAGACTGAAAAATACAAAAGATGGATTTTCTGGCCAATTCCCATATTTTAAACCTTAATTACAGAAAACAAATATTTGTATTGCATTGAATCATTGACAAGATTGACTGGTATTCTTATATATAAGTTTGGTTTATTCAGATAGCAAAATACTTGATAATTCACAAAACTCTCAGACCCTACCAAAACAGATGAACAAATGTCTAAAATTACCTTCACAGGCATTCACCTCTTATATTTAGTGCTGGTGATCAATATAAAAGAATTTGATTTATTTACTTGAAGAGAAATATCAGCATTTATTATAGCTCATCATTCAAACAATAAAACAATAAAATAAAAAAATCACTTCAGATAATTGCTATTTTCCAATTTCCAATATTCTAATACCTATAATAATATGGAACATGCTTATGTTTTTTCTCTGAGTATTTTATAAAGAAGAATGTCTAAATTTCCTTTTTACAGCAAGGAATACTGAAACACAGAAATCTGGAATGACGTGATAATATTAAACAGTAAATCAGAAAGGAGCATTAAAACAACATCTCTGTCTCTCAAAGCTCCATTCTATTTGTGGGACCCTCCTTAACAGAGCAGAGTACCACTAGTTTGTAATTCGAAATCTGATTCCTTTAGAGAGAAGAGGTTGTTCCCTTGCAAATGCTAAAGACTCTGCAAGGTTGGGTTTAATTTAATGGATTCTGTTTGTTTCTAGAGACTCTAAATATATTTTAGAGAGGAGGCCAAATCTTGATATTTTTATGAGACCCTATGCACCAATCCAATCTGACATTAATTGTATGAAATTGAGGCTCCAACCTACCTCTGTATAAACACTGCCACTGAATATATAACTTTGAAGTGTTTTAAACATGAAACATGCACTCCACCCCATCCAATTTGTCTATATTGTCAAATGTTTCATACTCCTTATCAAGGAAAGAATCCAAGCAAATACTAGAGAAATGTATCCCATTGCATTGAGAATAAAAATTAGTGTTAGGTCCAATAAAATTTCAACTACCAGAACCAACAAATTATTTTCATATGCACATTTGTGAGTGAATAGGAGACATTTATGGGAAAACAGACTCTAAACATATTATCATCATAGTTTGCAAAAACAATGTTAGTTCAGGCAAGTAAAATGGATTTTCAAACCTCATTAAGAAAAAGAAAATTTTTTCTGTAAGACTCCTTTATCGATTAGTAACTGCAATGGTTTCTTTCTCATCCATACCCACATACCGCTCTGCCAGTAGAAATTAGCTTACACTGCATTATGATTTGCAAGACAGGACTCTTCACCTAATAGGTTTCACCAAGAAATTATCAAGTATTTTAGATACCTGTATGACACTCTGTCTGCATTCATTGTAACAGTGAAATGCACCTTAAATCTCCTTGCCTTCTTTAAGCATCTCAGCTCATATTATATGCTTTATTCTTACACAATACCCACCAGATGTTTAATATAACGTTTAATGAAATGGTTAATTAATAGTCTTATCAGAGTTGGCTTGAGGCACAGGCTAAGTAGGCAAGTTCCTAAATTGCAGGATCTAAAGTGACACCAAAGCATCAAGTCAACGAGGTTGTCACCAAAAACTTCCCAACAGGAAATGTCTGAATGCCCAATCTGTGTGTAGTGGATTCCAGTGTTTCTCACATATAAGTATTTTGCACAGAGTTACATGATTATCACTGCAGCAAATGCCTTTTCCTCATCCCTGAAATATGACTGCAAAGGACTCTAATTTGAACATGAAGTTAAAAGGAATTTGCTGAGCACATGAAGAGATAAGGTAAAGACAGCGTTATTTCAAGTTGCAAGATGTGCTGATGAGACCTTCAAACTCTGTCCTTGCCTAGATATGCCAAGTGCACCTAAGGCCAGCCCTGAAGCCATGTTACCTGTGTTACATTTATTTTAAAAGACTACATTGAGGGACTGATCCAAAACCCACTGAAGCAAGCAATGTTTTACCAATAGGCTTCAGTAACATTCTGGGTCTGGCCCTAATATTATGTTAATATTAAAAATCAGAAGCAACTAATTAGTGAAATTTATTGATCTGAAAGGAGGGGAAGAAATCTCAATTAAATGTCTTTACATGTAAGTCAGCAACCTAAACACGTTAAATAATCACTGCACACACAACTGATAAGCGCATAAAATCAAGCAAATCCCAAGTCTGTAGCATTAGTCAAATACTAGTTACAAAGCCAGAGGAGCACTGCAAAGCCAAAAAGGCATCATACAATCAAGGCAATGCTTAGAGTGCAGCAAATCATTATGAGGCAGCACAACGCTCAGCAACTAGAAAAAACTCCGTGAAGAAAATAAATGGATAAGACAGCATTTGTGCAGAAAAATATATAGGGACCTTTATTATTACCTTCAGAGATAGGACTAGGAGTAGACGCAGGAAACTGGTATGTAGGAGAATAAGGATTGTCTTCTGCAGCAGAGAAAAGCAGCGGATTTTGAGACTACCCACAGTGAAGTGGAGGTTCTGCTTCATCCCCCAATTTCCTATCACTGTATGATTTTATTGCCTACTTTAATCACACTAGTGTAGATAACGTCATACTTTAAAAAAAGATTAATGGATTAGCAAAGGTTTAGTAATTTTATGCATCACATGAGAAGATATACTGGGCATAACTGTATTTCCAGCCAGTGTAATGTAACACACAGGTAACAGAAAGCTAGAACCTGAATCTAGTCACTATTAGGGTGCTATAGTACAGTTAACTCAAAGCACAAGACAACAGATACTCTGACTAAACTTCTGGTACCTTCAGTTTTTTGCTGGATTTCAGGAAGTTCAGGAAATATGTAGGTAGGGCAATAAGGGTTTTCTTCAGGAGTGTCTAAGGAGAGGAACATGATTTGCAAAAAAGAACAGAGAGGACTGATTTAAAGGGGAAGAAGGGCAAGACAAGAATCCATTCAATCAGACTGCAGAACAGTCCCTCGTGCTGATGTTCCAGCACGACACAACCTAGAATGCCTCTTTGCTCACTGCTGCCTTGCATGTTTGGGCCTTGCGAGAGATCCTGAAAGCCAAGGGGACTGAACTCATTCTCCTCTCTCTGAGAATGGGCTCTGGCTGGCCTGAAGAAACTCTTAGAAGCAGTAGGATTAGGAGACAGTTCAAATCCTCCTCATTCCATCCAATACAACACAGCATTTGTCGATGCATAAAGCTTGTCATAACACCACCTGCAGTGGCTCCAGTTTTGCATAAGCACAGACGTGAACTGCATTTGCTGGCTCATCAGGCTGTTCAGAGGTTTCAGTTTGCAAATGCTACCGCGGCAATTTCTCACACAGAAGAAAAATGTGAATATATCAGTCAGGCAAAGAAGTGTCCCAAGGTAGGAATCCCCTGAGAGTGCACCACTACAGAGTCTGCAAATGCTCACCACAATTTTAGCTTTTGAAAGAAGGAAACTTAAGGTTTTGAAAAAGTAGAGTTCAGATTTTGAACTCAACAAAAATTAATGGAAACCCTTCCATTGGTTTCAGAGAACTTCAAATCACGCTTTGCTGTGCAGGTACTAAAGCTTTACAGTATGAAAGGTTTTCTCTAATGCACAGAGGAGTTTCAGGGATAACCCACTGTCCTTTAAAAGCATGTGAGATGAGGTTAGCTGCTAAAACTGAAGTCAGGGATCTATTTTCTCTAAGTATGGAATTATTATCAGCTTTCTAGTCTCAAGTAGTACACTTGATTTCATGAGGGCACTGCAGTTCACTTTTCAGAATAACTCACACCTTTCTTTGGACTTCACTGTTCTCTCACCTTTGACTTCAAGACTTCAAATACCTTGACTGAGTTCTATGGTGCAGAGCAAACATTAGTTAACATAAACTGCTTTTATTTAACATCCAGTGCAATTCTTCACATGAATGAAACAAAATGTCATCAAGGTGATCTTTTAAAGTAAATAAAAAACATTTGTGCTACAGTACCTCTATTTAGCTTGTGGATCTGTTTGAACATTGTCTTGTACCAGTCCTTTGATCTGTCTGTGTTCTATTGGAAAAATAAACATACATATAAATAATCACAATGACTTCTACCAGTTTTTCATTATTATAAATATCTCAGAAATAAAAAAGGTTTACACTCTGCTGTGTGAAAGTTGTATGACATTAACACTCTGAAATATGAGTGATTTCACTCAGATATGCCATCTTATACACAACAAAGCTATAGGTTTCGCTCAAGTTACTAATAATGTACAAGCTTTGCAGTGGCAGGTTGCAACCTCTGTAGAACTGCAGATTGTGTGGAAGGTTTTGCATATTAATCTGATTTGACGTTTAAAATTAGACACCTTGCCTATTTTAGTCATATGTACCAATTTTCTATGTATTCAGTGGACAGTTAGAAACATTCAGTATTCAAGTCCTTTCAGACACTAGCTGAATATTATTAGATAAATAATTATTTTTTTAATTTCCTCTGAACACTAAATGAACTTAAAACGTATAAAAGAGATATCTGCCTTTAAGATCGTTAAAATGAGACAAAATTCTCCTTTAGCTGCTAGCTGTGAAAGAAACAGAGGAGCAGAAAACAGGATTCTCAAATATGAGAAGAAATATTTTTTTTTCCTCTGAGGCAGCTGAAACAGGTTATTGATGGCAAAAGGAATCATTCACCATAAAATACAATGGAACTAGAAATGTATCTTCCCTTAAATCTCCACAGCTTTAGTAAATTCCCTCAGTCTTAAGGCAGGCAGAATCAAGCTCAGGTTTTGTGCATCAACCTTATGCTCAGTGTTGACTTACCCTCAGTGGAATCCCAATATCATCGATGGAGGTATCAGCCATGTGGTGAGAGCTCTTGACAGTGCTTCTTTTTTCCTCCACTGCTCTCTTCTCGCTTGGCACTGTCTCCTGAACTGGCTTGTCCCGTATGAGTGCTGAATCAACTTTATCAGAAGCTAATCTGTCTGGCACTGAATCTGGAAACGACAACGGGAGATTTTTACCTCATCCCAGCATTTCACTGCATCACCATACTCCGCTCTTTTAAGGCAAAAGTCCTAGCAAGTAGTTGATGAGACAGACTGTGTCACTGCTAGCTGTGGTTTGCAGCTGGACTGAATGAAATCTCCCAGGAAAATGTCTGATGCCATCAAAAGCATGCTAGCGTCTCTCAGGTAGTCACCCATCCCATGACAGTCTCAGCTGCCATATAAAAATGAAAAATTTTAGTTTCAAGGACTGAGAGTTGAGGTTTTATATCCTTTTGACCAATTAGCAGCTCTGCAATCTCATTCTTCATCAAAAAGAATCAGTGATAGAGTCTCCTAGACGTCTTTTTCTGCTGGTGTTCCCAATCTAAAGGAGCATTCTATGAGGTAGTGAGGCACTACTTTTCAACAGCTTGAACTCATCTGTCTGAAAGCCCCACTTCTTATAGACAGTATATGGTGTTTCTGATTAATTTCTGTGCCCTAACCAGAGTGTGTAAACAACAAATTCCAGTGTTGTTTAAGTACACATATGACATATGACTGGACATGAGTCTGCATAAAGATGGAGGGAAATAACTAATTGCTTCAGAACTGGAATTCAGACTTGCTTCCAAACTGGAATTCCTTGATGCTGCCCACGTGACACCCAGAGGTAGCAGCACGCACCATCACAACCAGCCAAGGAACCAAGATACTTCAGGCTGCTCTGATGAGCTGAAGCATAGCAACACCTCAGTCAAGAATTTTTTCTATGTGGATTTCCTGGAGAGGAAACATCTGTAATTTTACAGTCTGCCTCATCAAGACTTTGCCAAATGCTATCATTTTCACATCACTGCATGCACTGAAGAGAGAGATGTTTATTCACATGCACACCCCCATACTGCCCAAAGCCATTAAATGTGCAGAAATCTGAAAGGGACAGATAGCAGAGGAAAGGCTCATGCATAGCAATGCACTGATCTGTTTGGTACCTTAAGCAAACACAATTCTGCCCTGTGAAATTCAGTACTGAAGGATTTGTGTTTAAAAGTTTGGTTTGAAATTACCATCAAACTTGAAGTTTTCCTCCTCTTTAAGAAAAAAAGCAAAATAGTAATGTTTATATGTTTATGTAAAATAATAATGTTTAAACACGTTCAAAATTAGGCAAAGCATCTATTAAATCCTTGGTTAGCATTTTTATCCTATTTCCCCTTCCTATGAATATGTGTTCAGTCTTTCATGGTTCTAGTGCACAGCATTCTCCATTTTATATGAAGTATTTGCTATTCTTTATTCAGTCTCTAGGAACAGAGTGTGAAAAGAGCAACTGAAACTAGATCATTCTTCCATGACATTGAGGATCAAAAAGAAGCAGGTTTTTGTATGGGGATGAGGATATGGAAAGGATGTAAACTTTAGGAAGGGCTGCTTTTCTCTATTACTTATCATTGTCACTGCTGATGTTTCAAGTCCTGAACTTTTGGTCTAGAAAAGTCATTATTTTCTGCAGCCTAAAGAATTCAATGCTAGAGAAGGGCACAAAGGCCTGCTCTAACAAGATTTGCAAACTTATATTACTTCTCTTTGATTCTCTGGCTCCGCTGCACTGGAAAAAGTGCTTGGCTGCTTACCAGGCAGACCCCCATCTGAAACTATGATGGTAATATTCGAAATACCTAATACAGACATAACAAGAAAAATGTATTAAAATCTGATTTCCCAGTGCCACTGCCATGACCTAAGCAAAATCTTTTTTGACAATTTTGTGAAAATGAAACTCACCACATGGCTTCCATCAGCCTTCTCCTAAACATTAATTCACATTTTAATATTACTGTAACATGAAGACCTGAGGGCTATCTAGCATGGCATAACCATGCTAAAAAAAAATAAATAAAAAAATCTATCAGCCAGTTAAATGTATTTTGAAGGAGTTTTCAAAAATAATTTTAGGATTGCATTTAGAACTGGTTGAACGAGCTGGACTGACAACCCTGGAGACATGAAAGGCCTACCTGACAGCAGAAGTTGTATTAAGGCAAGCGCTCCTTGAGCACTTTCCAGGTAAGTCCTTCCTAGGTCCACAGGACTCAACCATGAGGACCAAATCAGTCTCTGTCCAATTTGCCTGCTCAGCAGATACTGCAAATACAGATATTTGTTGCATAAGTGTCTTTGCAGACAGAGGAACAAAAGCAGGTATATTTTGTCAAAGATTTCCTACAATATGCTACAACTTGGAAAATAATGGCTAAATGTTACCCTAACTTACTTGCTATGCAGCTCCAATGATTGCAACAGAGTTTATGGAGGTATATACCAGGCTTGGAGGTATTTAAAAATCAGACAGCCAAATCTGTTGCCTAATTACCTAAATATCCACATTGCACCAGTCAGCACACTCCATGGCACCTGAGCCACCCTTCTGCAATGGGAGTAGCAAAATGTGGAGTTGCACAGCAAGAGAGCTTGAGTGTTGTGACCAACAGGACGTAAAAATCAGGGGAAGAGGTGGCAGCCAACAACTTTGTGTAGAGTCTTGGTACACTGAGACTGTACTACAGTGAGACTATACCCAGCTGTACCACAAAGTGCTTCACTCTTCCAGATCAAGGATCTTTCAGGCAACAACAAACTGCTCTGTGGCTACCTGTAGTTCAGAAAATAAGGGAGTTCCTGATAATGGAGGGAAACACCTTGTGAAGGGGAACACCAACAGGAAACTCCTGTTCAGACTTTCAGGCAAGTGTTAAACTCTCAGCCAAGTGGTGTCTGATGAGACAACAGCTACACCAAGAGAAGGAATTGAGAGAAACCACTGTAAGCTGTTGTGAAGCCTGTCACCTTAGCAGGGTAGCAGCAGAGAAGAGGGACAGTCTGGGGTCCCAGCTGAGGTAACCTGGTGTATGAAGTCCCACCAGGTCAGCAGCTGCCTCATGGGCAGACTCTGTCCTCATGGAACAGGCTCCCTTAGTTCCAGGGCCCACATGGGAGAGTAAGAGCATGCAGGATTGGCCCCCTTAGGTTTTTACTGTGGTATTTCAAGTGCTTAGGCACTCTCCAGGATTCTTCTCTCTCACCTCTCCATCTACCCTGCTATGGACATAACCAAAGAGTGATAATACAGCATAATGCTCTGCTTCTATAACACCCAATGCAGATTGAGCTACTTCTATTTGAGGTGTGGGAAGAAAAAAGATGACCAGGAAAACAACTTGTTCATCTCTCAAGGAGACCGTCAAACCTGTGTGCAGAAGGGTGGCCGCACACATGCATAGGT
Source organism: Serilophus lunatus (assembly GCA_013399895.1). Taxonomy (NCBI): domain Eukaryota; kingdom Metazoa; phylum Chordata; class Aves; order Passeriformes; family Eurylaimidae; genus Serilophus; species Serilophus lunatus. The sequence continues at coordinate 970,659 of VXBA01003201.1, forward strand.
GTCTACTACAATTTTACCATTTATTTCTTGACACCTGGCACAAATAAATACTTCTGCTCTTAGACTCATGTAAATACTGACTTCTCTTCCTCTCCCTTCATCACAAGTGGAGACTAACTGTACTTCGATGTGTAGAGAAACATGAGAATATCTCCCAAGGTAATAAATCTAAAGACTCAAAAGGTAACCCCAACTAGAACAATCCAACTATTTGTGAACCTTATGACTTAAGAGGGGCAGATGTGTAATTTAGCATTTTGGTATATTCCTCTGCAGGTCCTGGGCAGTGTGTTTGCTAAAGGTACTCCACAAGGTATTAAAGCAGTAGCTGTGCTCCAGCCGATGCAGCAACTGGATAGAAGCAGACCTTTCATATCATACCTGCTAGGCTACTAAGCCTTTTTTGCTGTTCTGTGATAAAGGAAGAAACAAAACAAAAAGAAATACAGAACAAATGGGTGAGACACAAACAGCAAGTGCTCTGGTGCTGCATTTCTGACAGGCAAGAAATACATTGTAGACAGAATGGCAGCAGCTGCTGGAGAGAATATGTTTTCAAATATCCTGCCAAAGTGACAGCCCACAGTCCCTTCTCCACACAGCAGCCTCGTGGAATAAAATAAATCTCATGATGCAGTGACCAATACATTTGCAAAGAGCACTTTATTTTTCATTCATAACATCAGAGTATTAAAATGTTGGACAGGAGATAATTTGAAAAAGAGTAAAAATTCAGAGTCAAACAACTTGACAACAAACTCTGTTACCACTAGCATGAAGTACTTGTTGAAATAATACTGCTGTAGCATTTCAGAGGGATACAGGAAAGGATCAAGTAATTGTTGGTGTTTACTGAGTCTCATCACATAATACAGAGCCACAGACTCAGCGACATGTGAACAGACAGAGCTTGAAGGTTTTGATTTTCCAAATGGTGCCCTTGGTTAGGGGCCTTTCATTAATGAGTTCCCAGACTGAGATATTTGTGGTATCTTTCAGCATGTTTGACAACCCTAAAGTCAATGCTTTCTAAAAAGATGCCCAAATGACTTGCCCAAATCACAGCTGGGAACAAACCAAGAATTCCTGGCACTCCTTTCTCTGCTTTTTCTGCAGTTAATCCCTTTATTTAAAGCATGAAAGCCATATGAAAAAAAACTATTTTACTGCCAAAAAAAACCCAAACCACAAGCACTTTTGCAAGTTCACATTGCTAGTACAAAGATTTTAAAACTTTAATATATTGAACACACCTGTTACATATTTACGATAAACCATGCCATGCAGTTCCTGCCTAGGAAATAACCATGCTCTGGGGTGGCATAGAACACTTGCCAAGCAAATCTATAGTAGGTAACAAACCTTCAGGTGTATGCTGTTTGGTGGCAGAACCCACCTTCACCAGACATTTGTAACAAGTGGAACATCTCAGCAGAAGAGACTGAGATATTTCTCCTCAGTGCAGCTCCCTTGTCAATACCTATGATCTTTAACCCCAGCCTTCTGCTCTGCTAACCACTAACAGCAAGCTGCTCCTGCACATTATGTTCACACGAGAGCTGCCAAGGAAACAAACTCCAGTGTGTGCTGGATAGAAGGAACCAACGAGTAGGTGGGAACCCCCTGCTACAGGGTTTGCTGGAATAAGCAGGCCGTCAGGAATAGGCTGCTAAAAGAAAATGCAAGTGAGAACAGTCTCAGCTTCAGCCATCACCTTCAATGAGGAGAACTGTATTGAATCATTAAGCTCTTCTGACAAGAATATGTGGTTTAAAAAGTCAATGCTTGATAGTTTTTCCCATTTATTTTCCATGGGGGAGAGTATACCATGAATTAATATACTTTTCATGAAAAAAGAGTATGTTTTATGTGAAGAGGAGATTTCACTTCTATCTCTGTGTAGGAAAGGGAGTTGTTGATGGATAGAAGTGGAAGAAGCAGGAGGTGTTCGCAATTTCACTCTCTCACCTGACCAGAGCCAGGCTGTAGCCCCAGGCACATGCCAGCTAACTGAGGCTTTCACCCTTGATCTGAAAGCAAAGGCCAGAGAAAGCATCAAGCAGAGGGATAAAACTTCTGGCAACAGTAAAGAAATGACTAAGGATGCCTTCAGAGTTCCTCCAGAGGAGGGAGCACTGAAGCAGACACACCTGAAAGCAGTAAAAAAAAAAAAAAAAAAAAAGAGAAGGAAGAGGAAACAAGTATTTGAGAACATGTTGAGTGCAAAATAAAGGTGTCAAAAAAGTATTCAACAGATACGAAGGGAAAAAATTCTTACCTTGGTGCTAGAAATGAAGAGGATCTGAAATGGCTTGATTATAAGTACAAATTTTATTCAGTTGATATTACTGAAATCCGGGAGAAAAAATCCTGAAATCTTTTATCACAATGTACTAAGACTAAACAGACAAAAAAGATATAGTGTACTTTCTGTCTTTCAAATTCCATTACCTGTATCTAAATCTCTGATAGCTCCAAATTAGTTTTATATGCAGATTGATGAACTTAGCGAAGCAAGAACAAAATAGAAAGAAATAACACTGATAAGCAGGTGATGCCTGCAACAACAGCCACTTCAGAGAAAAGTGAACTAGCTCCTTAAAAAGCTATCAATAATCCACTCAGGAGAAAGAAATCCGCATTATCCATCTGGAAGACTAAGTAAATTACTGGAGATCTCACACTGCCAGCATTAAAATGACCCTGAAATTTCTAATTCAGAGGGTATTTCAGAGCACACAAGGGGAATTTATATTAAACATCATCTTGACACGAAGGAATTGATTTCAGCACAAAACATAATTAATTATTTAGGGGAAGGTGGAACATAACCTAGTAACAAGTTCTTACATGCCATGAGACCAAACTAGTTTTGAATACATAAGGTTCATAAAGGTGAAACTAAATATGAATCATGTCAGCCAGGACAGAAATTGAATAGATAACTAATATCTGAGAACAATTTAAAAACACTAAGTTAGCAGAAAGAAGTCTTAATGCTTATGCTGGCATAAGGCCTAGACAGGAATGGAAGCATAAGGAACTGTAGGACACCCTCAACACATAAGAAGGAAAACTAGGAAAATGTACACCTGTAAGTAAGTGGGAAATGAAAGAAAATCATAATGGAAGTAAAAGCATTAACAGAATGTCTTAGATTCACACATGGAGCTTCAGGCACACGAAGAATAAAAAGAAACCTAGCAATAATCTTGTTCTTTTACCAAATAGGCAGTGTGGAACTCTTAGTAACAGGACAGAAAACATGACACATCTGATTACTATTTCCATTCTGCACTTGAAAAAAAGAATGAAAAAAAGTATGTAGTCCTACTGCCTGATGGGAAAAATATTTTCCACTTCAACAGTAACTAAGGATTCTGCTAAATGACAAAAACTGAGGTCAGATGAAAATCATCACATTCATATAAACTGTAATTAAGGGTTTTAGAGCAGTTGCCTGCTCTAAAGAGAGCAGTTATGGAGATTGCAGCTCATTGGGCTAACATTCAACCTCAGTATGTCTTGGAATACAAAGGAAACTCCATAGGATAAAGAAGAAAGCAAACGTCGTGACAACTTTTGAAAAACATTTGCTGGGATATCCATCTGTCAAGCTGACATAAAGAAATATCAGTGATTTATATGAGATTTTCTAGTGTGACATACAATGTCAGTCAATACAAATTTATGATTTAAATGCCTTGTCAAACCAGTTCAACATGATTCTTGCAAATTACAAGTTTGACTAATACAGACTGAAAAATAGGCACTAGAATGATGCTCTTCAAAGACCCAATCGAGTTGCTTATCAGGTCATGATTTATATCACAACAAAAAACATGATGAAAGAAGGTTCTTCAATCTATCAGGATTACAGTATCATGAGTGCTCGTGGTCAAATGCAATATTCAGACAGGACAAATTGTTAACCGTAAAGATAATCAGGAAACAGAACGATTTCATTGGCTCTCAGAGCCAATGTGTGTGTATCATATTATACAAATTTATCCCTTGTGCTCTTAAAGTCTACAGAGAGAAAACATCCTTGTGTTGTACAGGCTGAAATGATCCACATTTAATGAATAAAAAGAGGACCAAAAGCATATCCCACCTCAAGAAAGTCAACAGAAAGCCTGGAGACTTAAAAAGGCTGCCTCAAATAAGGTTCTCTCCTCTTGAAGCAGCTGAATCCAGACACCCTCATTCAGAAGCATATAAGTATAGCTGCTTCAGATGCCAGCAAAAAGGAAGAGAGAACTAAAGGAGACTATCTTCGGGATGACAGGCTGAAGTCTGTTTTGAAAAGGCACTGAAAATATCCCATGAGAGACTGCAAAGGAGCACATTGATGCTGTAATTCGAATGACTACAGTTTGAGGAGTGTGTGCCTTGACCCTATTTTCAGATTTTTTTTCTTTGCAAGAGGTAAGCCATGGCACTGTAGATTCCTAGAGTATCCTAAGTCTGCTAAAATCCAGGGCAAATTGGACTGCATCTGCATAGCCTGCTAGAAGATACAGTCTTCAGTGATGCACAATGAACTGGGAGACTAGAGTAATGCCAGCCACCAGGAGAACTAGAAAGGACAAGCAAAGTTTCCCTCCAATGCCAGAAATAAAGAGATGGAACTATCCATTCAGAGAGAGCTGCTGTGAGAAAGGCTGTGACTGCTGAACATGCGAGTTCTCAAACAAGATTCTTTTGCTCATTTGCAATTCCAGAACTCAAGAAGTTCTGCCATATGAGTTTGAGTTGACCCAGCTATGGGAACAAATTGCCCAGTTCAAACTTGTGGGACAGCAGATTATTCAATATTGGGCAAATTCTGCTGCAAATTCAGGTCAACTCTCCACAGTAACAGAAAATATAGCTGCTTTCACACTGCAGTAGCCGAGAAGTAATATATCACCTCTTCAAGTGAGGGAGAAACTACCTCAATCTATCTTGTTTCTACTGACAGATATATGGGAGATACATCCTTTTCCACCATAAAAAGACACCTGACAGCTGTTATATATGTCCATTGACCAGTTAAAAACCTCTCCCCCAACCTCAGAGAGCTTCCGATCCACAGTTTTAATTACAAAAAGTGGGCATTTGTCCCATGCCTCGGACCTCTTACTTGTCTGTTATATGTCACAACAAATTTTTTGAGGCAGTTTTGTTAGTTCTTAGTAGTCCGGATGTAATTGTCCACAACACACACACTCTCCAGTTCTTTGTAGGATGACAGTTGCTCAGTTTGAGCCATTTGCTCAAGATGCAAGTCTCCTTACCTCGATTGTGCTGCAAGAGGACAATAGTGGGATTGACGATTGTGGTAGAAGGATAGGCAGAGGCAGATTTGCTGATTGAAGAGATGGAGGTTGGATAGTCAGTAGCAGTGCCAGGCTGGGGCACTTCATTTAGCACAGGACCTGGGTCCTGAAAAGAAGAGCAACACATCATTAGCAACATGCAAAGGCTGCTACACTGAAAAGAATTTGGAAAAAGCCTCCAACATTTTAAGCTGAATTAGAAGCATAACCACAGCAAATTTTAGTAAAAAACAGTATAAGCATGAGTGTTACCCTGCTCCTTGTACATACCCTGCTTGTTGTTAATGAAATTAGTTTGCTAAGGCGGCATTTTAATTACTTGGTGTTGGGTTTCACAACTCCAACCCCAAAAGAGGGCACTAAATTCATCTAGCAGACTCTGCGGAGCAAATACAAGGTGCCAGAAATGAGCCAATCTGATTGGGGGTGGGAAGATGTAGACACCTTTCCCCAATATATACACACACAAACATTTGTTCCAAAAGTATTCTTTTCATAGCAAGTCAGACATGCAAAACTCATGCAATTCTGGAGTGAAACATTATTACTGCAGTTGGTTTTGTACAGAAAGTCTGAGGAATTAAGTTAGCATCACTGCTCAGGGGACAGCATGACACCTACCTGAATAAAATAATGACAAAAAAGCCCCAAAATCATTAAGAGTGTAAAAAGTGGGACTTCAGCAAGGGAGATGCTCAACATGGCTTTGTCATTGGAGCACAGATGGCAATCTGCTCTTGTTCTTCCTAAAGCATCCAGCTGCATTATTTGCTAATTTCAAACCCACCTCTGATATCACCACAGCTCTGATTGTTCTGTAGAAATACAGGCTGTGTCAGCAGAGAGATTCTGCAAGCTAACTCATCTTTGAAAAACCTCAGTACAGAGATACCAGGCTTTGAGCAGAGGTAAGGGGAAAAGATAAAGGGATCATGACAGACTGTATGTGTGCCAGTTTAGACTGAGATTTTTTGAAGCTTCTTAAGGAATTTGAACATACAATTACCGTTAATGGGGAATGAGCATCCAAACAAAGAGTGTATGGAACAGTGGACCAAATTCCTGCACTCCTGCTGCTTCACTGTCAGACTGAAATGCTGCAAGCCATTGATCTGTAAAATCATCTGAGCATTCAAAACTATTTTCATCACTATTAAAAAAAAACCCGAATATGCACAGAATATTGCTTCAGAAAAATCCTTACTTCTGGCTTTTCTAGTCAAGTGCAACTGCAACCCAGTGTCCTTCATACCCACCAGCATCAAAGGAAAGGACTTATAGCACCAGACAGGGGTCTGAACTGGGCCCAGAGAGAGGCCTGGTACCAGAGCTCAGAGATAAATCATAGATCATAGTAAGAATTGGTCATATTCAGAACAAGCATATACAGTTTCTACAACCTAGAGGGAATATGAGGAAAACCAATCCTGCCCTGTAGGAAGAAGGTGATCTTGGTCCAAGCAGCATCTGCTCAGGCTGTAGACATTTCACAGGGACAGAAAGGAATCAATGGCCTTCAAAAATACATGTCCTCAAGACAGAGACCCAGTCCCATTTTGCTGTGATAATTTCCAAATACTGCAGTTAGTGAAAAGGAGCAAGACTCAGGGAGAAGCATGAGAATTGGGTTTGAACTTCACTTTGGTAACTAAAATAAAAACAAGAACCCCTCAAAGAAGAAGGATGCTGGATCAGGATAGGCTCAGGAACCCCAGAGAAGTCAAACTGGGTGAACAAAGATCATTAAAATCGTTGTGGAAAACAGCTCAGTAACTACATGCCTGAAGTGAGCATGTCCAAGAATGTTTCGAAACTCTCATCTCGAGGAAGTCAGGTACAACAAAATTTCCACTACTGCTCTATGATTTAGATGTCTCCTGATGTTTTTCTGGAGTCTGCACATAGGCTCCATTAAAAAATCCCAACCAAAAACAAAACACCAAATCCAAACTTTCAACAAAATGCTGAAAACTTTAGAAAATATCATCCTTAGTTGTTTTTTTAATTTCCTCTGCTCCACATCCTGGTTTGCTAGATCCCTATAGAATCAGAGGGTAGAGCAAACATCATGAGAGAAGGGGGTTTCTCCTGAACTTCCCACTTCTGCTTACAGACAAGCATATAAAAAACCAAGGGTGTTTTAAGACTTCCAGTACAAGAAGGATTGGACACTTTTTACCTCCTCTACAATTTTAACAGAGAGCTACTTTTCTTCTTCGCCCCCAAGGACTTTTTAAAACAAGTGATATGGAATAAAAGCTAACCAAATAAACACAGTAAATTACAAGCTCAAACTGTTGCAGACTGAGTTCTTCAAAATTTTCAAAGGCAAACAATTCCAAAACAAAGAGACACTCTCTGCTTAATCTATCCCATGGCACCTACACACTTGGAAGACTCTTAGCTCAGTAATCGATCTTATAACTTGTAGGTCATTGGATACTGGGAGCAATCTTACACTGATTTCATCAGGGATTTGTGTAGAGACCATGTGGTCTTGTGGCTCCAAGTGGAACAGAAAGCCAGCCCTAACCTTTAACTGGTCTGCTGTTACCGCTTTAAATGTTATTCAAACACAATTAAAGATGCTATTAAAAGAGCCTGAAGAGATAAGTTAGTTGCAGCTACTCAGATTATACAGAACTCATCATTTCGAGCAAATCCTGTGAAGAGTCTTATGGCGTGCATCACCTAGCAGATTGGGCACAAAGGGAGACAGTCAAATGTTGTGAGGAGTCAATAAAAAGTTCAAAGCTGCACAAGGCAGGCAAAATGCATGCACTAGTACAGGATGCAAACAAGGTTTCAGTTATCATGCTGCTTGCAGGGAGTGAGTCATCACTCCTCTCTCAAGTTTAGTATTGCAAGGAGAAAGTAATTTTAATCTGGGAATATAAATTTAGGAAAAGGGCGAGGAGGGTACTTGGCAAGCTTACTGTTTGTGAGATGACTCCAGTGATTTCAGGCTTCAAGCCCTTGTGCAAAGCCCCCGTGACTGGAGGGACAAGTGAAGGTGGTGATGAGAAGAATGGCAGTTTCGGGTAAACAGAGGGTAATGTGCCAGATGTGGAAGGTGCTTGGTTATGGTGGGAGCCCCTCTGGAGATGTGGGGGAATGAAATCATCTAGAGTTGGAAAAGTCAAGGGTGAGCCAGGAGAAACAATCTCAGGGAATACGGAGCCTTGCCCAAAAGGAACCAGAGGCGGTGGTGGAGTGCTGGAGCTGCCTTCTTGTTGTCTGTCTGGATTAACCTGGAGGAGGGGGACTACTATAACTCCAGGCTGAGCTGTGGTGGTGGCAGTGGCATCCTGTAGGAAACAAGGTGTTGTTATGCAATGGGGAAGGATCGGTACTTTAGTCTAACGCAGCCATATGGTGTCATGCAAGGAATGTACCCAAAATGATACCCCCAGAGAGCCCTAGCAAATTTTCTTTCCTTAGGGAGACATCCTTCTTCAGGCTTGCAGCCCTGGCCTCCATGAATACATGTTTTATTCACAAAACTCTTTATTCCCCTCACCACCCCTCTTCAGTTCTGTGTAGAAAACAGCTCTACATTCACCATCGCTTGAGAAGCACTAGCCATCACATTAGAGAGTTTGCTTCTTTTACACCTCCCTAAAATAGAAAGATCCTCATCAGCCCAACCCAACTCCCTACAAACACCACACACACACAAACACACAGATCAAAGTTGAGGGGGCACACATGGGGTGTTAAATATTATTGAGTAGAAGACCACAAGACTGAGGCAGCACAAGAAGTGCTCAGAAATTAGGTAGGAGGGGAACGAAGCATTAAGGAACATTGTAATGAATTAAATAACTGTTTGCACGGCTGAAAGAAAATAAGGTTATGGAGAAAACATGTACCATGCTGCGTCCCATTGCCTTGTACGGTGGCTGTCGCTGCTGAGTAAGGTAAGGCTCTTTTCTCATCCTGTTCTCTGTGGCAGTTGTGCTCTGGGGCTCTAGCACTCTGTCCCTCACAGCTTGCAGAGCTGACGACTGAGTCCGGGAGGGTTGGCCCGCACCATAACTAACTGCATCTTTGCTGAGGACAATGTAAAAGGACGGCCTGGGAGGAATAGGAGGAGGAGGAGCAGCAGGAAGAGACTTTTCAGTGTCCGTTACAATGTTGGTGGCTGGTGCCTGAGTGAGCTCAGCGCCCAAACTGGTGCTGGCTGCTGGGGCATGTGTGGTGCCAGCGGAATTTTGAGATGCGGCTGAGCAAGTGCTGTTAGATAAACAAGCTACATATAGTCTGGTGACCTTTTTATCCCCCTTCGTCTCATGACTGGAATTCATTCCAGCCTTACTACTGGGATCTGTCCTGTCAGGGTTGTGTTGTACAGATGATGCACTCGATGAGGAACAACTTTCCAAAAGTGGCTGCCCAGCATGCACCTCATCTTTGGGGCCTGAAGAGGGAGAATGCCCTGCTGGCAAGCCTTGCTTCCCACTGGGGACAGCCCCATATGGGGTAGGTGATGAAAAATAACACCGTGCACTGGTGTATGGTGATGCACTCTGTGTATAAGGCTTGGGTGCATTCAGGTACACACAGTCCATGATGGGCACTGGCAACAGGTTGGTCACTTTAGTGTCAGTGCGAGGACGCCATGCAAAGCTTTCCTCTTTGGGAAGAGGAGGACGGGGAGGAGCAAGGGCCTGCCCAGGCGGAGTCAAGGAGGTAGATAAGGAGAGAGGAAGCAGCATCAAGAGACAAGAAAAAGGAAGGAAAAAAAAATTAAACTCTAAGAACGAATTTGATCATTAGACTTGGGTTAAGCAGGTTTTAATACAGGAAGAATAAAAAGCAAATACAGTATCTGGAAGGCCAGTGCAGAACTCACTCACATACACCTTCTCACACATTCTCTCTTTCTTAGCACAGCTCATTGCAGCACACAAACTTTACCCAGCTCTCAAGCCTCTGCCTACACGTTTCTCCCTCTGGGCTAAATAAATCTCAGTACCATATTGTTTCAAGAGACCTGCACAGCAATAACCACCATGCCTCTGGGAAAGCCTGAGTCAAGATTTAACACTGTGGCTAACTAAACTCATGCTCATGCTTGTGCAACCAAATACTTCCCAGTACCGGGAACATTTGAATTGCAAAGCCAAATTTAGAACTCTAGACCATCTCTGCATATGAAGTGACCTGCTGAAAAATGAACATTGTGAAGTTTCACCAGTGCTAATGAAAACAGACATCATGTGAATACCGTAGCCTACCATAGTTGGCTAAGTAAAAAGTCAGTATTTCTTCCTTCTGAAGGCTAGCTCTTCAATTCTCTTCAGGATTTTTCCATCCTGAAAATGCTTTCAGGAAGACCAGAACAATTAAAATTGCTTGAGGAACTGAGTTTATCAGAATGTGCTCTACAACTAAGATTACCAACAGAGAAATCCTGCTTCTAGTAAATAATATATTTTTTCTGGTTTTGAATCTAGCATTATATAGCTTGCTAACTCCAAATTGCTTGCTGACAGTGGCAATTACAAATTACAGTGATCTTTTTTTCTGAGAAATAAAAACAGAATGAAGATGCCTTAACAGCTTGCAACATTCCAATCTGAAAAAAGACGTCCCTTAAAATTCATCCACATATGACAAGTTGTGGCCAGCACCTATTCTTGTTGCATGGACATAGATGTAGAAATGTTTCATAAAATTACAGGTAGTGTCCCAAAATCTACTGTGCTCATGCTGCTTCTTCCCATCTCCCCTGATGCATAAGGGAGTGGAGAAGTGGGTTGGTACATGCTCTTCTGAAGGGTTTCTGAACAGGTCCATTCTTTTTGGAATTCCTTCCATTTCAGCTTAGTTTGAAAGGCAGTTCTTAATACTTCTATAACAAGTACTATGTGCATCAGGGCTCTCTCTCTGTTCATCAGCAAGGTCAGGAAGGGATTACAGGATAGCTGTAGGCATTGAGCAGAAATGGGTCTCTCTTTAGGGTGTGGCTCCTTCCCACACCTTCATCTGAACTGTGCCTTCTTCCACTTTCACTTACAATTTCAGTAACAGTGTTTGGTCTGTAGCACTGCTACAGAACCCTGATGATGGGAGCGGTCGCACTGATCAGGGACAAGGCTTTAAAGGGATTCTGTTTCATACGAGAATGCAGTCTCTAATGAAGGGTTTCCTTACCAGCCTTCAGACTGCTTCTGTGCAGACTGAACATCCAAAAGAAAAAGTATGAAGTTATACTTCTCTTAACAGTTTGAATTCAACAATTTACCTTCAAGTACAAATAACCTTTCCTTTGTTGGCTTGTATCGGTTACAGTGTTTAAATAAAGACATTTCTCCAACATATTATTTTTAATGTAGGGTACAACTCTTATTTCAGCCTGCAGCAACCTCTAGAAAATAAACCAACATAAAATACAAAAGAGTTACAGATTACAAAAGAGTTACAGTTACTTCACCTTTTTTCTTACAACAAATAGCATTGTCCTCCACTTTCTTCCACAAAGGAGACACTGTAGTGTGCCTGAATACACAAGCTCCACAACACTTTGCTGACATAAGGGTTGCCCCCATATTAAAGGTAGAAAAAGTTTGAGGCACAGCAACTTACCCGTCTGCAGCCAAGTCTGGAGTTTAACCCAGGACTCCTGACCATGAATCCAGCGCTCGAACCCAGATGATCACCCTCAGGGTCACAGAAGAAAGGCTTACCTGTGGCTTGCTATCTGAAGAAAGGTTCGGACGCACACTCCTATAACCCTTGGCAGCCAGAGAAGATGGTTGGGCATCCCCATTGGCATCAGTGTTAGAAGATGACCTCCAATCATCTACGAGGGGAAAGAAAACTCAGATCACAAAGAATACCCTCCAGCTACAGGATGAGTGAAAGGAGGAGATTCTTTTCTTCCTTTCCCCCCCCCCCTTTCTTCTTTTTTTCCCCCGGCAACAAGAAATAATTCTAATAAAGCAACAGCAGTAACAACATAAGCAGTCAATGTTTATACCTGTTTCCAAGTTTTCTGGCTCCAGACCTAAGCATTTCACAGAAAGGAGGGACAGAGGAGGTGGGGGTGGAGGATAGGCATAGAGGAAGAGAAAGGGGAAAAAAAATAAACCATTACGTTTACAGAAAACATGTACCAATTGAAGCTAAGAGTCAAGCTACTTCATTTCACACATAAAATGCTTTCTGATGAGGCTGCCTAATTACCATAGAGACCAGCCCTAAACATGATGCCCTCCTTGTTTCTGACCTTTGTAAACACAAGGCAATTCATTCAGAGCAATGAAGAAACAATTGTTCATTGACATTCGTATTTCAGAGGCGAAAAGGCAGCCCAGCTTGCTACTTTCTAAAGCTGCAGCTTGACATCCAGACACCACAAATTATTGGAAACGTAGGGACCCTCTATTCAGCCATGATACAGATTATGAATACGTACCTATCCTTATCAACATGTTCATACACGACTAAATGAGATAAAGGACTGCCAGCAAATTGATCAGGTTTTGCAGACTAAGTGCATAGAGGGAGTTATAAGATATGAAGTCACTTTACAATCCAGTCCCTACAGCTACATGTAGTGGTCTCATCACATTTTTACACACCTCCCACCGGGCTCCTCCCCACTCCTGTACTCAATTTGCTATTTAACTTATATACAAAGAGCTCTTCCAGCTCCAAAGTTCATTTCATAAAGCGATTGAGAGAATAAGCAAAGGAAGTATTAATGAGCTGATTTCCATAGTAATGGGCTCATCGCCATCCAAGCTGCTGGAAATTTATGAAGCCATCAACGGAAAGGAGAGAGGCAACAGTGGGGGGTAGGAGTGACGAATAGAGAATGACAAGCATAAAAGGAGGGTAGGTCACGGGTGGAGCAGAATGGGAGGAGAAGACTAAGCAGAAAGCAGCACATTGGGGCTGGAATTAATGGAATTGCCCTTTCTCCAACAATACAGTCAGAAGCGATGTATGCTTTGCTTTCAAGAGTAAGTTTCAACCCCTCCCCCCCTTAAAAGCATCTTGCCTTTGGGAGTTCATCTTCTCTGCCAGACCCACGACACTGGCAAGGTTTGTTATGCATTGCCTGTCTCCTATAATTAAGTAATTACACATTTGCTATTGAAAGATGGCAGAGCTCTGTGGCGACACTGTCTCCCTGGGATGCTATCCCCACTCTCTTGACAACCCAACTGAATGCTATGGGGGCAGTAGCACCACTCTGGGATAAAAGGAGGTGACATGGGCCAGCCGGGGTGGGGAAAAAAACAACCGAGAGATTTTGGTGCACCTGACAAACTTAAGCCAATGACTGAGTGGTCATGAAACCTGCACTAGGAGAAAACACAAGTCAGTCTCTCTCTGCTGGTCTGGGTCTTGCAACAGGTTTTCAACTATGCTACAGAATTTTGGGCCTTAAACAGTAGCTAAAAGTCATCTCAAGACTTTGGACTGACCTGTCTTAAGGTTATTGTAACATATTCCAGTTAACCTTCCAGCCACTTACTTTCAGGCTGTTCATCCTGAGGACATGGTGAAGTGATATTCCGATTCCCTTCATGGGCTGGAGTTGCTCGGAGGGTTACAGCTCCTTTTCCACTGCAGACCTTAGTGGGATCCGTTTCTACAGGAAATGCACGTGCACAGAGGAGACACATAGGAAGGGATGAATACAAAGCCATCAGAGCTCTAAAGCAATTTTAGCATGGCTGCCTCCAGGTGAATCAATCTAGTAATGCTTATGCAGATGAAGATTAGTTCTGTATTTAAAGAACTGAGAAATCAAAGCAGTTTCATATTCATGTAATTGATGAATGTAGTGGTAAGTTCTGAGTTGATGCAACAGAGCTAAGAAAGGGAGAAAAAAGGATAAATGTTTGAACCAAATGTCACAGGTCCATTGGCTTCATTTGTTCTGCTTTGTATGGAGATACTGTGCTAGCAAGGACAGTCTACCATTACACCTGAGGCTCTTCTATAGGGATGTCCCAATGGCATAATGCAATATGATTTGTACGCTTAAGCTTAAAATTGCCTTTTGTGGAGGACTGAAAGAGAAAAAAAAAAAGACTTTAACCACTGGAAGACAAAATCTTGTCGTTAATGTTGAGTATCATCCAAAGGCAGGGCACTGCAAGCCACCTCCTTGCCATCTTCCCCTGTTTCACGGTACTGTTTCACCTTCTGACACACGAACCCAAATCCCAAAACCTAGAAGGAGACTTAATATATCCCTGTTCAGATCAGCCTATGAGCCAGATACCAGTTCATGCCAGCATCCTTGCTGAGGCACAGTTCTGCATAGGTTCTGTGCAGTCTTACCTTTGTGCATTTCAATCCATGGATGTGGGTTTTCTCCTTCTGTCAACCTATTAAGTAATAACAAACCAGTCCTTCAAGGCTATCTTTCTCCCCCTGCTTAAAATCTTTCTAGAGAGTTGTTTCCTTTCAGATATCTACAGACACAATAAGCCTAAAGAATCACTTATCTAAGCTATTTCTAGAGAAAATCACATCACCTTCCCTTCTAATGCACTATTAGTGACCCAACAGCTGCTATCAGACTTACCTATTTTTACCTACTTATTTTGACTTACCTACCTAGAGATACCTACCATGACACTACACAGGGATCATGGAGAGGTACTGAGCTGCATTACACAAGTGACAACACAATTTTTATTTTTATGAGATGAGAATCATGCTATCTCTACATGGGGTGTGATGCAGCTCCTCTCCAGATCCATACTTAGGATCAGAGAAAGAATGAAGTAAGAAATCAGAGGATACTCTCCTGTAGTTCTGCCTTTAGCTAACTTAGGCAGCATTGAGGCAGATTCTGTGAGAGGAAAGACTATTCACTCAGACATAACAAAAGCTGCTTAATCCTTAAATATACCACATTTGCTCTCATACCACACAACTGATCACAACTTAAGGTCACCCACATGCCTGGTGAAATACAAGTTGACTTCTCTGACTGTTTTTCACATGATTCAAATATGGTCAGGATTCCTTTCGCCCAAGAGTGCAGTTCTGACTATCACTCCCCTCCGCACAGCACAACATCCAGCCCAAGGACTCTATGGACTCACTTTCAAACCACAGGACAAAGGTCTAAGCTCCAAGACTCCAGTTTTAAGATTGCTGAAACTCTAAGGCATGAACACACTGTTGGGAGTCACTGGGCCCAATTTAGACATTCACAACGAGTGCAGGATAGTTGTTCTCCTATAATCTTATGCCTACATTCTCTTTCCAGGGCACTGGAGAGAAATGGAAACACAGAGTTCAACACATCATATTTAGTCACCTAAATGCCTACATCATATTGGAAGAGAATCAAATTTGTGAATCAACACATTGTTTTATTTTTCATACAACACGTTACAACTGTGTATCAAACCAAAACAATAAGAGTCAGAAAAAAAATGTTCTAAGCTCAAAAAAATTAAATTGTTTTGAAATTGTTTGAAAATAAAATCTTGACAGACTACTTCATCTTGGGAGATAAAGACAAATACCTAAGACATTGAATTCCCTCACAATTCAGGTGAAATGACACAAAACAAAAACCTGAATATCTCAGCATAGAAATCCAGCAAATGGTAATAAACAGGACATTAGCACTGTACTAGTCCAACAAAGCACATGTGACAGATCAGGAGAGAAAAGCAGTATCAGCTAGACTAGTACTTTCCTGGATTTGGACAGACAAGAATAATCTTGTCGTTTTAGTGGGCAAGCACATACTTGGGGAGTGGTTGATGAACAGCCTAACATCATTATTTATTCATATAAAGATTAAATTTGGTATATGTACAAAAAAATAAAACTATCCCACCAATGTTGAACTATGCTATGCTTGAACCATCTATTTTCATAAAGACCAAAGATATGCAGGAAACATTCTTTGGTTCATCAGGAGTTTGGTTAAAAATGAGTTTGCAATAATACTATTTTTCATAATCAAGCATTAGCAGAAGAACTTACAATGGTCCTAGACTCAAGCAGACACAATTATATCTGCAGAGGAGCAGCATAATTGAAAACAGTGTATTGTTCCATTAAGAGTTAACTGCATTACCTACTGATGAAATCTGCAGCTCTGGGAAAAGTGAGAAGAGGATGAAGCTGAGAAGTAGCCAAAGCGCGTGGGTGAAGCAGAGAGACAGAGAAAGAGAGAGAGAAGAGAGAATGATGGCCAGCTAATGCATGGCGGGGGAGGAAGGAAGAAGATACCTGTAGGCAGCACTAGGTGAGGAGAACTTTTCACTTTCTTCACAGGGATTATTTTAACGGCAGAAATAGAGCGTGTACATAAAGGGACGCCAACAGCTGCAAACACAAAAGTGTAAATGGCACATCCAAAAAGGGAAGAACAGAGTTTGGGAAGCATGCCACAAAATTTTCTAATGTACTTGGAGACACAATAGCAGGAAATTTCAAATACAAAAGCAGTCTAGAAAGCAATGATGCAACTGTTAAAAATATCCATTTGTTCGCCCTAATTCAGGATGTATTTGTTTTATGCAGCATCCAGAACTGCTTATTGAATGGACTAACTGCTGACTGCCACGATGCTGCAGGCAAAAAGAATCTGGAAATAGTTTTTAGAAGCCATCAAAAAAAATTTAGTGTAATCATTTAACGAAGGTACACTACATGCAAAAATAAAAATGTTAAGTAAAACATTAATATGGCTCAGTTAAAACAATAAAATGAAAAAACAAGGATGAAAGTTTGAGAGAAGAACATTGAACTAGCCACATTACATAAATTCTGAATTTATGACACGTATTTTACAAGTTCATCAGTGGAAGGAAGTGAAATGTGAAATAATCTAGAAAATAGTCCCATGCCAAGGGGTACCATCTGTATCGCTATTTCAGAAAAAAAAAATCTATCCATATAAAAGCAGCAAATTGAAGACATTTGCACTGGACTCCATCAGCTAGCACACTAATTATACTAGATGCAGTAACATTGGGGAACCCATACACAGCACTAAGTAAAATGCTAGCAATTGTTACAAAACTGTTCAACTGGTAAAGAGGGGTGGTTGTGAAAAAAGGCAAAACTACTCAGAGGTGAAGCTCAACAGAACCTGCCAAGATAAATATCTTTTATATCATGACTCTACCAGAATAACTTGAATTGTGTTCTTGACTTCTGCAGAGCCAGGATTTTTTTTTTCTTTTAAAACCTGTTTTCTGCACGTATTGGCTGCAAAATGCTAGATGCCTCCTCACATTCCAGGCCGCTCTCAGGCCAGCAAAATCAGGAGTAAGAAGAACCACATTTCTAACACTTCACACATTAATACTGAGCACTACGCAAACTTGAGGGAGGCACTGACACCAGGGTGGTGTGTACACACCCTCTTGTGGTAGATCTTCCTGATTCCTGGCAAAACTGAAACTTCATCAACCTAGAAAAGGGATCTCAAGCAAAAGGATGGGGAAGAAGGTCTACAGAATTTTTTCAAACTTCATAAAGTTTTTAATTTAATAGGATTAAGATTTTTTATAAAAGAGGAACCCAAATCAAACCCTGTTTTCCCTGAGCACTAGAGACTCTGCAAATACAATAGATCCCAAATCAAACAGCCTGTGGTTTAGGAAACAACACTAATTCTGTTCTGCTCTGAAACTAACTGAATTTTTCCATCCACAATGCATTCAAATACTAACCACTATAAAAAGACATCAAAGGAAAGGAAATTAAACCGCAGAAGACCAACCCATACAACCACATACTTTCACGCTGCCAAAACAGACACCGTCACTATACAAAACTGAAAGATAAGAAGCACACTGGAAACCTGCTGATGTTAACATGCTGACTTGCTGGTTTACATATTTTTTTAAAATCACTTAAATGGTTAATTCCTGCACTTTAATCCTGGTCTTAAACCTTCACCTTACACTGAAGTTTACACAATTCGCACACAGGCTCCTACAAACCTGTCCTGTTTCAACACACTAAGATACTAATTCACAGGTGCTCACAAACACCACAAGTAGTGTACAACTTTCCTCAAAACAGCACTACAAATATACAAAGAGGCAAGTCCAGCCTCCCACTTTTAAGAGACAAAGAGCACTTGTTCAGCTAAGAAATGCTGCTGCTATTAGCATGGTGCAGCACAAGGCTTTTCTTGTATCAGTCGCCAAGCAAACTAAATTTGGAAACCCCTGCTGCAGTGAATTTCCGGGGAAATCAACCACATCACGCAGCTGACATGCAGGGGGAGCTGCAGAAGTGTCTCTGAAGCTCTTAACCCACCTTTTTCTTGTCCATTGCTGCTTAGCCCATTGACAACAGTTTTTGCAACATCAATTTCTTCGTGTTCTGCAAGACAAATAAAGAAGCAGTTTTTAAGAAAGGTTTTTTCAAGTCTGCAATGTCCTTGGCTGACTTGAATAAAACTGGCTCTTGTGAATTCAGAGAAACACAGAATACAGTGCTAGAAAGGACCCCCAAAGGTCATCTAAAGCCCTATTCCTGAGCCATGAGAGAAACAAATCTACCTCTGTCACTGCTGACAGATGTTTGTCTAATCAGTTCTTACAAACCTCCCCTATCACCCTATAGCAACCTGTTCTAGTGCTTCACAGCCTGTAAACTTATCAGTGCTTAAACCAAATTCCAAGGTCACCGTTTTCTGGACACGCTTCAAATATTTCACATTTTTCTCAAAGTGTGATGCCAAAATCAGGACACGATACTCCAGTTGCGATTTGCTAAGATGCTAAAATCAAGTGGGAATATTACTCCATAGATGCTACATATGGCATTTCAGTATGGTGTCTGCTTTCTTTTCTGCTCTGATTTAGCCTGTTCCCTGGACAAGCCCAGAAGTTTTCCTCTTCTCAACTAGCCCTTATTTCCTAGGCCCTGTTTTTTCTTTGAACAGCAGATTTTTTCTATCCAGATGTCAAACTCTGCATTCACCTCTACAAAAACATATCAAATTCAGATAATATTTTCAGTTAATCAGTAATTTTGAATTCTTGTATTCCAAACTAAAATAAGCTGAAGTGACCTACTCCAGCTCAAGATGTTTCTAGTAATTTTTTAACCATTATGGGCCACATTCAAACACCAAATGCAAATAAGTACATCAGAAACAGACACGTATATTGTGAGTAATAAAAAGAAAAGCCAATGAGGGCAA
Source organism: Serilophus lunatus (assembly GCA_013399895.1). Taxonomy (NCBI): domain Eukaryota; kingdom Metazoa; phylum Chordata; class Aves; order Passeriformes; family Eurylaimidae; genus Serilophus; species Serilophus lunatus. The sequence goes on from VXBA01003201.1 coordinate 990,144, forward strand.
TTAGAAAACAAGAGAGACTTACCAGAGCTCATTGTGGCAGAGGGATTTGCCTTTTTCACTTCTGGATTTTGTTTATGTCTGTTTAAAGTGGAAAACAGAATGATTAAATTATGTTTCATGTCAGCCCAGATAGCACTGGACATAATACTGAACATTCACCAGAAGAGTCAAGGTAATAGTCATAGTTTCTTAAAAAAAATTAGTTTCAAATGCAAGATGGATTCATATCAAGCCCCAGACATACTTTTTGCAGATAATTATCAGAATAAAAGAGTATTTCCACCTAATATAGGTACTACTTCCTTACTTGAAGGCCAATCTTCAATATTAAATTGAAAGACACTGATTAAAGCCTAAGAGTCTACACAGTGCAAAGCACAAGCCAAGCTAGTTTCTAATACATAAAATGTGCATCACTTTTTAAAAAACTTCCAAAAAATATCAAAGTGACACTATAATCTTTAAAATCCTCAACCTAAAGGATTTCCATATTTCAAGGCAATCTGTTGCTCCTTTGAAATGTATCACAATACAGAAGAGATACACTTGTCCAAATATCTATTAATTTCTGGACCAATCATTTCCAGTCCTACAATGCTGCTAATATATTCAGGACCAGGCTCCAGTAAGTGAAACTTGAAAACTGAAAGCTTTAATTCTCCTGGGACCAAAGGCAGTGAAATTACCAACCCAAGAGAAAAAATACCAGATGGGGACCAGAAAAGAAAAAAAGTGAATTTTCATGGTCATGACAGTCTATGGAGGACAACTGTGAAGCCTATTCATATTCACTACTGTGGGGACTCGATACCTGCAGCAAACAAACAGGGTTCGGTGTCACAGATGTTAGTTTGAGCAGCCATAGAGCAGCATTTCTACAAAACAAGTCTGTGTTTGACAAGATCTTTCAACTCTCTAAAGATCCTGGGTTGAATGAAAACTCTTATTTCGTGTTCCAATCTCCACTTGCCCCCNGATCAAGTGTAACTCCAGATAATTAATGGCATCCATGACACAAATAGAAATATTTATCTGAAACCGTGAAATCATGCACAAAACAAGGACTGCAATCTGAAGCATAGAGAAAAATTGCTCAGAGAAACAAGAACCTATACAAGGGAGTTGGAGATGCTTGTTTTCCTGTTACATGAACTGGAGGCAGAAGTGGGTCATTGTAAGAGGTGGAAATTCCCTTCAGAGAATTGAATTTGTTCTCTTGCCTCAAGCATCCCCATTCTTAACTAGCATTTGTTTCATACCAACCAGAATATAATGAGCATGTTCAACAGACACTCAAAAGGAAAGAAAATTCATCGAGCAAATATAGTAACAGATGAGTCCATAAAGCCAGCCAATATCTGGGCTCCCCACCATGCCACCCTAAGAACAGCTGCCAACACTTAATTATTTACATATTTTCTTCACTAAAATATCCACCCAAGATTGCGGGTGGCAAAGGCTCAGCAGGATGCAGCCTAATTCCAACCTGATGCAGTAGAACTAATCATAAAGCAGAGGGTACAGTCTAAAACCAGTCAACAACAAAAGCTGAGTCCAAATTAAAGGTCTGCTACCCAGCTTTGCCTGCCCATACAGTATCTGCTTCTTGCTTCCACTATTTCATATTAGCAGTGAGTACCCTGAAAAAGGAATGGATGACACAGTTTGAAAACAAAGACAAATGTACTTGATAATAATGGTCTTTCTGATCTCCATACATTTCCATCACAGAAAGATACCTTAGTTCAAGCAAACCAGAAATAAACAGCCTAAAATGATAGCTTATCCAGCCTAAGGAAGTTTGTAGCAATATCATACTCTTCTATACATAGAAAAAGCTTTCATGCTAAACTCATTGGGATAAACACAAGCCCTTCTACGGGGCAGGGAGAAAAACACAAGGGGCACTACTGGAATAAATCTCAACTCAGCTTTAGGGTTACTCTCTCTCTGAAGCTGAGGAGGTTGCTGGTACTCTGAAGTTTTAACTCAATGCTGGTCCTCCCCATGGGCTTCATACAAGTCAACAAAATTTCTTCCACTCCAAGCAGTTTCAAAAGGTTGCAATGCTTTCCTCTGGTACACAAGATAAAAAAGGAGGGAAAAAATAATTTAGTGTATTACCTTTTCAGGAGAGAAAGAGAAAGAGGATTTACTAGCTCTCATGTCTGGGCAAAGGCAGGGTCCACTAGTGCTACAATCCCAGAGAAACACATGTCCCTTTCCACAATGGCAGCATCTGAGCACTAAAACTCGTGACCACATGCTTTTACTTTTTAAACAGTCATTTGTTTAGCAACAGTAACACCACAACTGCCATAAAACTCTGATTTCAGTGATATCTTTTTGATTCAAGAGTCTTGACACTGCTTACAGTGTGAAGTACTGACTTCCATTGCATTGAGAAAAGCATTTATGAAAAAATTCACAAAAGAGCACAATTATTTAGCATTAATAGAACAAATTACTTTTTACAAAAGGGTGATTTGAGGCTAAAAATTATAATTAAAGAAAATTGCTAAAATGAAAGATGAGCATGAACTCATTAGAAATAGATCTATCCACATATCCCCACACTTACAAGCAATTGTGGAATTAAAATAACAAACATTTGATGTTCACTTACTGTGAAACTAATCAGCGTTCTTCAAGCACTCAAACACATACTTAATGTAAACTTCCATACACAGAATGGACGAGTGCAACCAATACTGAGTCCCTGGTCTAACTACAGACTTGCTGTATTCAGGCAGAAGGAAATCCTGTTTAGATTGACATCTGCATGTTTGGAGTCGAGAATGCTTTGGCACTTTTTTGAATTAGGGCTACAGTTATTTTACTCGTCTCCCATATACTTAACACAATCGACATAGTGATGTCCCATCAGCCCTACCTCAGTCCTAAGGCTACCCTCGGGACCAGACAGATTGCACTTCTGGCTCTACAGCCCCAGCATAAGAAAATATTGCCCCCGTAACACCTGGGAAAGTACACGCTGTAAGCTAGTATGGTGTGAATGTTTGGATGCTACATCCTTAGACAGAGTAGTGTCTGCCAGGCTAGACAATCAGGCTGTCCCTGGGAGCAGGTGGGTCTGGAAACATTTGCTGCTCCCAGTTCCCCTCAAGACCCATAGACATGGTCAAGCCATTCCTGTGACACATGTGCAAGTATGCACAGCAGCACTTCAGAAGGAAGCCTTTCAAAGGGAACCAAGAATGAGGTTCCTTATGATAGTATTAAAACCAGATAAACCCATCTTGCTAGATCAGACAGAGGAAAAAAAAAAAAAATCAAAATACTAAAAAAAACAAACAAAAAGAGTCTCCAAAACAAAACCCCCAAGTGACCCCTTCTAGCTCCCTGCTCTAACCAGTTAACTACTGTCTCCTTGCTAGACTGGAATTAGTGTCTTTCCTGAAATGTGACAGACAAGCAACAAAGGCTTCAAAGCTGCAGACATTCAAAACATAATGAAAGGTAATGAATTCCTCAGGGTGTAAGCCAGCAGCTGTAATCCTGAACATGCCAATGTCCACACATAACATCCACAAACTCCTTGTCAGTTCACTCCTACCTCTAGATGGATGTTTAACGTTTCCTTCCTTCCTTTCACCCCCAACACATTTCTTCCAAGGCTGCAGTTCCTTCCCTACTTGGTGTGGAAAAGAGAGCAGTGTGTTCATAAGCCTATTTAGGAGGAATACAGATAAGTGGCAACTACTTCTGTGCAGAGTGTCTGGATTATCTCACATGCTCTAAAGGTTTGACTACTCCCCCTAAAATGGCAGGGGGTAACAAACAGCTCATTAATAGTTCTGAGCAAGGACATGTGCTCTTAAGTCACTGGTATCTCAGCTAAGAGTTGCAAGCATTGGTTATTTTTGGTGGTCTAGTGTGGGGAAAAGTAACTTCCTTTCATTTCTTCTCTCGTTGTTATTGATAGCTCTGATGACACTCACAGGATTTTGAAACAATTGCTAGACACGAGATGAGCATTCAAAACTTACTGGGTTGCCTGAGATTTAGACTCCTGCTTTATTTTCTCAGTTCTGTGGTTTTCATATTTTTAAAGTTTTCTCTATATGTACAAGAGCATTAAGTGTTTTGTGGCTGCATTTAAACTAAAAATCGAATTCTTATTTATATTAGTATAATCTGTCAGTTGACCCTTTGAGAAAAAACAGTAAACTTCCAGACTATAAGGATGATTGACAATTACAAAACTTACTTTTTACCTGGTCAGGTCTTACACATCACTGGGAGTACTCATTTGTTTCACCTCTGGCTCACACCCTTTCTCCCAATGCCACCAGTTTCCCTTACAAAAGATCTCTGCTCAACGAGCCATGTCAGCAATGTGGAGTCTCAAATCTGAAAAGCCTGCAAAGGGCTGTGCTGCAGTCAGTGCCTCCTACCAGCAGGTTCTGCTGTTTAAGGGAACTTGCTAGAAAGCTCATTTCCTCTGAACTTCTCACTTTTCATCACAAAATGTGGCAAGAAAAAAAATTACTAGAATACAGGAGGCAGTTCCAGGTTAACCCAGGCATTCATCTCTCTCTCCAAATATCGTTATTCTTTTATTCTGAAAGACTGAAATACTTGCCTGTCATTTTTATTTTAAGGGTTAAAGAACATCTTGTCATTCCTTCAGAAGACATTATGCTCCCAAGAATAAATGTCATGAAAAGGCTATGAGTAAGCAAGCAGTGCACATAGAAGAATCATACCAATTCTGTACAAGACAACAGCCTCCCCATGTTCCTCAGGAAGTGTTAAGACAGAGGAAGCACTGAAAGATCACTAAATGAAACAAATGGCAGCGTTAAACATCAGCTTGGATAAGGTGTTCTTATAAAAAATTGAACTTGCAGCTGTTACAAGAAATACAACACATTTCATATCCAGTACTATTGGTTTTTCCCCCTTTAAATACAGTGTGCATTTGTTTCCTTCCTTCCTAATGAGCAGAATTAAGTTATCTGATGCATATCTGCCAGTTTTTGTGCAAGATAACAGGAATGTGCCTCTCTTTATAATAAAAGTCAAATAGGAAACATAAACTAGGAGATGTGGCTTTAAGAATTCATAGATACTTTTGAACTAAGTCATCTTACAATCATCAACTTTAGAGTAAACAAAGTTTATCTACAACCTGAGTTAACTCAGTTCAAGGTCACCGCTTTTAGAGCAGGGGGCAGAAAAGGATCTCCTGGGTCATCAAACCTACTCGCATGCTATTGCAGGCAACTGTGTCATACAATACTGCAAAAGAAGACTTCACATTCCAGCTTAAAATTGGTAAGGTTTCCCACCTCCACTGCTCCTCCTGGAAGCCTGCTCCAGAGCTCATTCCTCCTATGGCTTGAATGCTGTTTCTGATTTGCAGCCTAGATTAAATCCATGAACAGCTACAGCTAAATTGTTTTGCATCTACACAATTTTTCTATTTTAACAGCTTGTCCTCTTTGTGCTTACCCCCATCCATTTATTTTTAGAAATCAACTGCACCTTAGAGCCCTCCTTTTGCAAGCCTGTAAACAAGCATTTCCAAAGAAATTGGTCAGCATGTAGTCACCCATGTCATTAAAATCTGGCAAATAGCAGAAGACTGTAAAAGGTCAGTGGAGTCTAAACTCCACTTAACATCTTAGAATCAGAGAGCAAAGCCTACAGCAGACATGCTCAACAGCCAAACAGCAAGGTTTAGAAGGTAAATCAGCTTTTTTTGTCCATTCTAATTCTGGCCATCTACTAAAAGGAATCCCACAACTAGTGCTAGTTCATATAGTGATTTGATGTCTATAGGAACCTCCCGGCAAAGAAAGAGACTGGAATAATTTCTCACCAGACACTGAACCTTTCTTATGTGACATTGACTTATACCTGGAGGGTTGTGGAGATGAAAGGTGTCTCCTGCTTAACCAATAAGCTCCTGCTTTGCTACAGACTCAGGGTTTGAAAAACAGCCACCCAGAGGGTTTTTTGGCACAGAATGGACTCAACATACAGTGCATTACTGGTTCCCTCTGGATAAGTTAAACTGCTCGCATCTGTTGCCTTTAGTCAAAAATATTTCTTTTTATGACAATAGATTCTAAATACATTGCAACTGGGCTTTGACTTTCTCTTAAGTCTGTCATGACTACCCTCTGCCCCTAGTATTTGATGGCTGAGATCATAGTGACAGTAGCTCTGGCCTATGCATCATGGGTGTCTGTGAGGAAACAAATGCCTTCCGCCACACCCATATGCCCAGGCAGCTCACATGAACATTCTGACACTTCAGAAAGAAAAATAAAGTTTTCTAGGTTATTTTAAATAAAACTTCACATTCATCTTAGCGGGAGACACAAAGCACAGCACTTGAGAGCAGCAGAAGCTGACACTTCTTTTTGGATTTATCTGTGATATGTATGCTTACACCTCATAGAGGGAAGCATTACATAAACGAGGCAATGTACATCCTATACAAGGGAGATCACCGGGCACAACTCCCAGGCTGCCAGCTCCAAAGGGAAAGCTGTAAATGACTTAACGGCATGCCACAACCTGGGACTGTTCATGACACTTAACTGACGCACAGGAATTGGGGCAGGGAGCACACAACTACTGAAACTGGCACTTGTTTAGTTCAATGACACCTGATTTACGTTTGTTGCAAAAGGAAAAATCTTTCCAACAAGCTGTAATGGCCACACCTAGCCAAGAGGATGCTGGTTTTATGCTTCAGCTGGAAGAAATGGAAGAATCATTGAGTTCAAGCTGTTGTGAGACTACTTGTAAGAGCTGTGCAGCTGGAGTGCTCTGGGTACTGCACTTAACTCTCTGTACATCTCTGATATGGGGCCATTTGTGTCTCTGCAGAACAATTGCTGTAAATAAACAGACACAAATTCCAGAAGCCCTAATTATGTACAACAATGGATCCATTCAGCTGACCGCAGGATTGAGGGACACAAACACTACATTGCATTTACTATAGTGAACAGCATTCTATAAATACAATCAATTAGATCATCTAAACAACATCCAGCAGCTTCTCTTGCATGATTTTGTATAACAAAGACTACAAAGGCTGTCTTCACCTCTGTCACACACTATCAAAGAGAGAAGTAGTAAAAGGAAGTTGCAATAAGTAGAAATACTTGTTAGAGATTGACAAGTGTTACAAAATTCAAATCCTGTTTAAAAACATTTCACAAAAATGAGGGTAGAGAGAAGATTCTGATTCACCACTGACATAACAAACAGATACTTCAGATACTTTAACATTACAGAGCACCTTACACCATCCCAGATATCCTGAGATTGCCAGTTGCACAAGGTAGAGGAATTGCACAGGTATTAATGAGCGCTCACTGTGGCAATCACACCAAACATTAATTTTTAATTATGACCTCTTCTAGAATTAGCTGTTCTGAAGCTTTGTACAAACAGTCACTATGCAACAGCTAACACCTTTCAAGGTGTGTAGGTGGTAGTCCTATTTTACACAAGGATGAAAGATTTGGGCCTCTATTCTATGCAACATCTGAAATCAGCTGAGCTGGCATAGTGTAACAAGGTCTTACGGGTATCAGTCTTAGAGGTTGTTTTTTTATAGTTTCAGAATAAACAAAAATCAGTTTGAGATTTTATATACAACTGCAACAACCCCCAGGGATCCATATAACACTAACTCTAACCAACACACGTGGGGAACCATGCATACAATACTTGCACAACACACCTCTGACAAGCCTAGGGATGCAAGTTGAAATGAGACAGTGTCATTTTCCTTAGTCTTTGCCAACCTGGAAGCATTGCTATGCTAGAAAGTTGCCAGGGAACCGATTCATCTACCTGGATATCAGACAATATGGTTTCAGCAAAACTCAGAAGGCTGGTCACTGTCATGCATCCCAGGCCAGACAGCAAACCTGTGCCTGCCAGGAAATTCAGACTGGAGTGCTGGCTTGCTAGATTTGCTGGGCTGGGCTGCTTCTAAAGTCACCTACACACTAGAATGAAGAACACAGTAACTGCTTCTCTACTCATTGCTGAAAACACTCACATAAAATCAAACCAATGGGTGGAGCAACAGTTTGACATTCCAAGTGTCTCCAGAAATAGAATAAAATTAGATTCCAGAAGATAGTTCTCATCTTCACTCCCCTCTGACTCTCCAGTCTCAGGTGACCAAACTGACATATTGCTGAGAACTTCACATCCATTCTCTTCACTTTCCTTTTAGTAATAACCTTAGAGTCAGCATTCAGAAACTGCTTTCAATCTCTCCTTCCCATAAAAATAATTAGGAGAAAGGTCTAGTCATAAATGGTAAGGAGGCAAGGGCATGCCCACTTCTCTTATTGAGAACACCAATCCATGTAATGACTAGCTGATTGCGAAAAAAAGCAATATCAAGGAACTGGAAATACCTATTCAAATGAAAGCAGCATTCTGAAAATCAGTGTGCAGTGCTCCACCAGACCTGCCCATTCAGTAGTCATTAACATATACCAGTGGCAAGTAAAGTCCTGGGAGTTCAGTTCAGCCCAGCTTTAAGAGAGCTAGATTTGACTAACTGTAACTAAAACCCCTACCAGTGTCCTTACCTTGATTCAGGCTTTTCAGTCAATGGTGCCATTTTCTTAGCCTCTTGATTTCACTAGAGCCATTAGAGTCATTAGAGGTATGAAAGAGTTAAGGAAACTTTTCACCGTGTTGCCCAGTCATGGCTGCTGAGAAGAAATTTGTGGAGGCATCTCTCCCTCTCTCTGGCACCCTTAAATACTTTGCTCCTCCTACTGCTGTACTTTAATTAGCCAGCTGGTTCTTAGTCACCCCATCCTGTCACTAGGCTTGCTCACCAACAGCCACCCCCATCCAGACTGCCTGTCACTCCCCTGCCACTGTCATCACAAAGGACACTGACTCTTCCTGCAGCTTGGGAAAGTAGAAAGAAAAAGGTTGAAGGTGACATGCCATGGTAGCATTGATATGGGATGCACTTCAAAATAGAAGTGGCAGACAGACCTTAAAGATATATTAAAGTACTTGAAAACATTTTTTTTTTTTAAAAGCAGGCAGCATCCCCTTGTCAAGGAAGGAAAATTTTCATTGGCACTGGACACAGCAGATCCTATTTCAATGGGTAGGAGCTGAAGGGGCAGCTAAAATATCTGCACTTGGCACAGTAGTGATTCGTAGCATAAATACCTGACATGACTCAAGGGTAAACTAACTGCTTGTATGGCTATTACATATTATATGCCCACTCCACAGGCATCATGACATGCATCAAAGAAACTTCAGAAACATAAGCTGCACTAGGGTGTCCCTCGAGTGGAGAGTCCTCACCACAGTGGCTTCCATTTAGGCATCCTAAGACTTAGACTGGAGTGGAGATGGTGCCAGCTTTCAGGAGTGTGAGGGTATACTCATATATCTCCCAGCCTGGGCAGCCTGTTAGTGAGTAAAGTGAGTTGCAGCACAGAATTACCCTTCATTGTGAGTGTCTACTAAACAATGTCTACTAAACAAATAAATGGAACTAAGACTTCTTCAACTCAGATCTTGAAGGTTGGCTTGTGCAAGACCAAGTGGTAGCTTAATAGTAGAAACAATTTGAAGGACACTCCCAAGTCTCTTGGTACTATCCTTTGTCACCAGGACTGCTGGCTTTCATGACTGACACTCATGAGTGTCTCTGTTTGCAGCCTGTCTCTAGATGTTGATTCCTCAAATATACGTGTACAGGCACTGATCTGCTGCCAAACTCACTGATTAATAAAATGTACTGAAAATTACTGCAAGATGAACATCTCAGCATTCAAACAAGACCTAGAAGGCAACATCGATGGCAACAATGGCAAGAGTTGCTGGCTGCGGAGAAGGCACAGAGAAAAGTTTACTTTGTGGGTCAAAGCTTACTCTAACTTCTGATTCTTTCAGTAAAAATGTTAGCAAAGGACACAGAAGAAAGGTATCCAAATACCCCCACCCATAAATCCATACTGATGCACTGTGAAATGCTGATTGAGCTTTGGTCTCCAACACAAGTTCTCCTTTTCCCTCCTCAATACATCTTTTAGCATCCCAGTACTTATTTCCCACCAAATGAATCCCTTAATTGTTAACCAAAATAAGTACAATTTTGATTAGGTATATTGGCTAAGGGGCCAGAAGAAGCTGGAAAATCTCTCTATTTTACTTCATTTAAGGCCAATCTGAAACCTCAGTGTGAACGTGCCACTGTTATTTCTAATCAGAGTTAACAAAGGTCCCCAGAGCCCACATTTACTATCATATCCCAAAGACTGATGTTGGGGAGCTTGTACCTGGGGTTCTGATTTCATTTACCCCAGCAGGTATCAGAAGGTATTAGCAAAACTCAGGTCTGGATCTACATTCAGATTCCAGTCCCTTTACAGGTTAGGTGTGTTTGGTTTGGGCGGAGGAGGAAGAGGGTTATTTCAGGCATATCAACAGTCAGAATAAAGGATGATGGAAAACAGTGTGTTTAGAGCGGTGAAACCCTACTCTCCTCTCCCAAGGAAAAAAAACCAAACAAAAAAAACAACAAAAAAGACCAACACACTCAGAACCTAACAGCATGTTGTTCTCAAAGACAAACCAGAAAAGTCAACAAAACCCCCCCACATTGCCCAAAGTGGGCTGTGTAGTTGTCACAGGCTCAAAACTTATTTATACAACAGCACTCAACAGGAGACCCCCCTCACAACCCAAAGATAATCTCCTTGATCTCCTTCAAGTCTGTTGTAGAGCCTGGACCACCAGACCTTGTCAGTTGGAAGCCCTGCTTGCTGTGTAGCAGGGGTTGATAAACAAGATCCTGATAGTTTGCCTTCAGGTAATAAAAATGTCTGTGCACATGGTAAAAATTACAGCTAGTGAATGAAAGCATGACACCTAGGGAGAGGCAAAACAGGGAAGGATCTGGAAGCCAGCTCAAGTACGAAGTTAGGATGGTCAGGTCTAGGATGGGGCGTGAAACATTTCTGGTCTTTGCAGGGATCAGCTTAGAGAACCTTCAAACAGCTTGGCAAGGAGCGAGGATTTTCTGCTACAGATCACCACCTGGATGGAAAACTGGATTTTCATGGAATTTGCTATTCTGCTTGGGTGAAAGACAGCAAGCTTTGCATGGCTGCAGGGCCTCAGAGTTTGGCTGTTTCCAAAGTCAAGCTTGAGTGCAGGATAAAAAGCTTCATTAAATGTTGCTGTTTTACCATCAACCCATAGTACCAGTGTACTGTGCACTGCAATTTTCCTGGCACCTACTGCTGCACAATCACTGCTGTATTTTTTGCCCATAATACTCATGTCTCTGGGAAAGATAACTTCACCATAGCAGCTGAAGGAAATAGCAAGATGGTCAAAATAATTGGCACAACAAAGGAAGTCTTTGGCATAACAGAGGCAAACGCCACTTGCAGGATTATCTGGACCACTGCTCTAGTAGCCACTGAACAAGCCTGCTTTCACTGGAGGGTGTAATTGTCCCAGATATAAGTTTGCAAAATTCATACAGTTTTTCTGGTTTGATAAATGTCCCACAGCCATAATTGTTCCTTCACGTCATCCCAATATGCCATGGAACCAGGCTTTCCAGCCACCAGAAGAGGTCAGAAGTGCTGCGACATGCAGTTAAGAAAAGGATGTCCTTTTGATAAATCTAGGAGATGCTAAACAAAAGTGATTGAGATTATTTCATTCTCCAGATGAAGGGGGAAGGCAAGCAAACTTATATCATACTCATGCTTTCAGTTCAGTTCTGGGGTTTGAATTGCAAAACAAAAAACAGTCAAAATAACACGTTACTGCTAGAGTTCCACCCAGTACCATCAATGAGCACAAACTCATTCACACAACATCCTTGTCCTGCTGGGCTGGAGCTTCTGCTTTATTACAAAACAGCCACCCAGGTTCTGGTTAGGATAGTTTTACAGCAACCTCCCTGCTATAAAAGACGAGCCCTACCTTGCCTCAAAGCTCCCAACCACCAGATCCCCTTGTATGCCTCAGACCCAAGCCTAAACTCTGCGGCTCAGTCCTTCCCACCTGAAATCCACAGGACCCAGCACCACTACAGAATGAAATACTGCTATCAGCAGCTCCTACAATCTGCCAGGCCGCTCAGTGCAACTACACAAGGACTTGGGAAGCACTTACAGCTGAGTCTGCACAGCATGAGAGGTTCAGACTGTCACCAGAGACTGAGCAAAACTTCTTACAAAGACATAAGGGAATTTTAAGAGCTCTAGACAGGAACTTTATCTGTCAGTAGGAGGAAGTCTACAGGGTATAAGTTAAGGGTTAGCAAAAAGTCCTTGTAACAATAAGGCGTGTATTAATCCAGTGAAAGCACACAACCTGCTAAATTTACAGAAGAAAGAGCATGAACCAAAAGACAAACTGCTAGAAAATTTTCTCAAATGGCTGAGAAAAGCAAATGCATAATTTGCCTTCCTTGCTGAAGAACTGTCCTAGCATCCCTTTTGGCTGTCGGAGATAAGGGCTCTGATGTAGACTGATGATCTCTCATTTAACAGAATAAAATACTACCTGAGAGGATCACTGTTTATCATCATTTGGGATCTACAGCACCTTGAGGGACATTTCAGTGAAAGGAATGGCACCTGCTGCTGTTTAGCAGTCACCTGAGTAATTTTTTCTCCCAGCTTCCACTGATCTGCTGACCTTTTTAAACTCACATGCATAAAAGAAAGTATAAATTTGCCCCTCTACCTTGAACTGTTGCTGACTCTGGGCCAAGCAATTTTATGGAATTTAGGACCTGCTGAATGCAACACTCCAGGAAAAAGACTTAGGGCTCATCTATGCTTACTCAAGTCCTAAGGAAATTAATGAGAGTTACAGCATGCAATCAACAAAACGTGCACGCTCACATGCACATAAGCATCTGCAGGCCTTTGTGCCCTTTTGTACCCACTTACACTCAGGCAAAACGGAAGCAACACTTGCATGCTTGAATTTGTGGCACATGTGCCAAACTGGGGTCTGGGACAAGGATTACACCCAGTGATCATTGATCATGTGTGGCAGGAGAACACAGACTGTTCCTCTACTACAAAAGACCATCAATGGCAGTTCATATAACAAGTTTAGTTTAAGTCAGAGCCATACTTACTGATCCAACCATCACCTCAGTCAGTGAAAGGCACTGCTGGCTGTGAAGGTAACAGAATACACCCAATCAATATTAAAAGCTTCTGCAATGGCACTAGCTGTTTAGCAGTAGTGTTAACCTTTGTGCTGTAGAGCTTAAATTAACCTCAAGGTACGGTCAAGACAAAAACCACCTCCTATATGATAAAGAAGGAAGTTAATTTTAAAGAAAAATGAGGGCATTTTGCTAGACTCAAAATACTCATATTTAGTATAATCTCTATGCCAATACCTGAACTCACTGTCTCATCCAATGGAGAGTGATTTGCTAAGTTGTTAAGAGTAAAAAAGAAAATGTAGGAGTGCATGAAAGAAGAAAACTTGTAGAAGCAGCAAAGAAAATTCAAACTGTGCTCTCTCTCCATCTCAGTATTTCCCTGCAATACTTTTCCCTGAATACTAATTGTTAAAAACAAATTAATTCAAATCAAGATATCCACAGCTATCAATCTGTTCTCCAGGAACAAAACTACAGAACCAAAAGAAGCAACATGTCTTCCAGTAGACAAGCCTGGGCATTCACGGAAACTAAATCCCAACAGTTCTGTCCAATATATTTGCTATGTGCATCATTAATAAACAGAAATTCAGCCCAAAACACCAGGCTGAGGAGAAATTTGGATTTGCTTCTAACTTGGCCAGCTGGCTGGAATTGTTAATCAGTTATATTCGTAACTATGAAAGCTAATGAGAGAGTAATCATATTTCACAGTTCACAGCCGAAAGTCATTTCCTGTAGGAGTAAATGAAAGTTTAAGTTCCCTCTTCTTGTTGATTCCTCTCCCTCAAACTGTGGCAATTACAGACTTTTGAAGGCCTTACTAACTTTAAACCTGTCTAAGGACAAAACTTAGATATAGGTATATTGAGAGGAAAAGTGCTTTAATCTCTTCAAGAAGAAGACAAAAGCTGGTCTTCCCCCATCCCCTCTCACCACACTAACATTTCAGAGCAAAGAAACAGCAAGTGGATGACTAAATAATGATAATGACTGCTGCTCAGTGCACTGCTGGACTCTGATTAGATTCTTCTTGGACGCTAACCAGATTAAAAAAAAAATAAAAAAACTCCAAGAAAACACACTGGCCATTTAGAGGAGACAGGACTAGCCTATTAGCAACAGTACAGGGCACAGCTAAGATACTACTGGGTCATTGTCTCTGTTCAGAAAGTCCAGATCCTTCACTTTAGTGACTTGGAGTGAAGTAAACAAAGACATTGCCCATCAGGCCATGAGCTGCTCCCATGACCTTTTTGCATCAAGAATTCCTTAGTCCAAAATACACAGCTAAACAGGCCTTGAGGAACATTCACCTCTGGAGGGCTGGGGCCGTTGAAATTTTCACATCCCATACTAACTGCCCTGTGCCAATTAGGCAGGAGCTACGAATCTATGAGCAGATTGGGAAGGTATTAAGGAAAACATTTGAAACACACTGTCCTTTCCAGAATCTCTGCCTCATCGACTCTCCATCTGTTCCCAAAAATTCAATGGAAAAAATGAAAACTCCACTTTCCTGCTTTCTATAAACTCGCTCTCACTGTTACTGCTCTGCTTTCTGGAACAGTGCTGCTCCACTTAAAACCTCTTTTACAGCCTAAGATGGGCAAAGCTGGCGTGGAGCTGGTGTGACAAACTGGTTGGAGCCAAAATGACATTATGGGCAACACCTTCCTCTAGAAGACATTCTGCTCTGTCTCAAGGGGAAGTTGTGAAAGACATGTTGCATCTTACAGCAGCCTGCCTGAACAGCCCTCAACATTCACCTGAAGCACTGAATTCCTGAACCAAATAAGGAGGCAGCAGCTATTGAGCAGCAGGCCCTGCAAAATCCGGCCATCAGTATAAACAGCAACTCTTTAGCAACCTCTGCAACAGTTTTCTGTGTGCACTAAGAGTACTTTTTCTCCTCTGTGGGAGAAACAATGTCTGAGCCTCAGACTTCCTGTATCATTTTCCACACTTTGACTCCGTCTATGACAGCAAAAGATACAGTCAAGATACACTCGTGTTTTCATACATTTACATTGTTTTCTGGGGCAGTGGCTAGATATCTTCCTTCCCCTTCTGCGCCTTTGGTCCAGCTTGACAAGCCTGGAACTGTTTTATCTCCATCAAGTGACAAAGGTCTGAAGTGAATAGCTGATCTGCAGTATGCATCGCAGATCACATTAAAAACCAACACAACACCTCAATCTCATCTTAAAAAACATAAATAAAAGTAATATAAATACTTCCCTATTCCAAAATAATAAAAATACTTCCCTGTATTCTCATGAGCCTCCAACCAAAGAAAAAGATTCAGACTACAGAAAAGCAAATAGCTTTCTCCCACATAAAAAGGCAACATAAAAAGTGCCATTTACGGCTCCATCTAACCTGGAATGGGGCTAAAGAATAAGTTGTTCTCCTCCAAACTCCTGTATGAGCTACCCAGGCCCTGGTACTCAATGGCATGAACTCCCTGAAGAACAGATTAACCACGCCTTGATGTCACTTGACAGTCGGAAGGCATTTAGGATAAGGGAAGAAAGAAACACAGATGTCATCACTGGCTGATGACATAGGCCAGCCACAGCACAAGCCTGAGGCACTGAGACTCAGGGCATGTCTTTGAGAGTCAAGGTTTCTTGGAGATGCTCTTTTTCCAGATCAATGCTTCAATATGTCTTTCTGGCTGGAGGAGAACCTAGTATCACATTCTCTTCCCCCTGAAGCAGTCAAACTGAGGGGACAGAGCTTCTCTCCCTTTTTCAGGCAAAGTACAGGACCATACTCAGGCCAGGTATAAAACAGCCCATCTCTAGAAGAGATTGAGTAATTGTGCCAGTTCTATGGCAGGGTCCATGTGATTTTGCTTATAAGGCAGCAGCAGGACAATGATGTAAAATTTGGCTTGATACCTCCTAAAAGTTTCTCCAGCTTCCTCTCCAACACCCTGGACTTTCATTCCTCGGAGACAACTAGCTCATAAAAGACAGCACCGTCAGGCTGACAGCAGCCTCTGCATGTTCAGCCTGAAGAGGCTGGTGCAGCCCCACTGGAAGGGCTCTATATCCCCTAAGGAGAGAGACTTAAGCAACCCTTGAGATTCACATGATCAGTATGGATGTAACTCTGGCATAGAGACAAACATCAGGTACAGTGTTATATGGGAAAGGATTTGAGATGACAATATGGAGTTGAAATTTGAGACCACTAGAGCATCTGTGCAGAGAAAAGGGAAGGGGAGAGACCAGAGAGACTGATGCTTTCAGCTTTCTAGAAAAGAAAGAAGTAGCCAAAAAGAATTTGATTTGCCATTTCCGCAACACCAGAGATTCAGTCTTTGGTAACTGCTGCTTTGACCTTTGCCTTCCTGATCAGAAACAAGCTCCATAGCACAGTCATCCTAAGAGGATAAAATGGTCTCAAGAGCTTAGCATGTGAGCCTCAGCCTTGATCATGTCTAAGGCTTCTACTTCAATGCAAGAGTTGCAAAACGATGAGGCACTTTTGCCTCAGGTAAGTAAGAAAATCAAACCTCATCTCAGAACTTTCAAGTCTCTTTCATCTCAGGACTTAATCTTAGACCAAACGGTACCAAAGACCTCACATCATCTCATCTAAAGAAAAAAAAAAATCCACTTCACCATTATTTGTAACTGTCTTGTCTGCAGCTACCCTAAATCTAGCCCAGTAGCCCCTTGGGGGTCTGAAGTTATCAGCTCCATAATTCGTCCCCCAAACAGTTCAATCCCAGTTCAAGAGCTCCTGTCTGTTCTAAACCAACATCAAGTCATCACACATCCTGATAGTCAAACCTAACCCAATGGCCTCTTGCAGATGAAGCAATGAATCCAGCTCTCTAATTCCATGCAAGCAAACACCAGTGCTAAACTGGATTTGTAGCCTACTCGAGGCCAACTGTGAAAATTTGGTCCTTAACCTAAAACCTTATTCCAATTCCTAGAAAGAGGCACAAAATATTTACTGGCAGTAGCATTAAAAAAAAAATAGAAAAAGATGTCACAAATGCAGATAATAAACAAGGAGGACGTCACAAACACAGATAGTAAATAAGGAACGTATCTGATGGTGGCAAAGGTGAATTTAATCTTTGCTGAGACTACTATGTTTTATTTAATGCATCCATGAATCACCACAAAAAAACAGAGCTTTATCTTCTTTCGAGAACTGGAAAGCTCACATACCAAAAAAACCTCTATAATACAGTGATACTCTCACCATCATATAGGTTTCTGCTGCACAACTCATGTAGGCTGCTACCAGGATGAGAACTCCTTTGCTGCAAGTGATAGAGATAGATGCAGTTTTGGTGCCTCAGGTGTCACCCCGTGGCATGCTCCTTCCCCTCCTTTTCAGGGTACTCACACCAGTCAGCCGGATGAACTCTTCAGGTCCAGCTTAGGACACGATCCTCTGGTAACAACTTCCACTCTGTCTTCTCTTCACATGCAACTGCTACATAACAGCTCATACCTACAAAAGTCAAAGAGAAAGAAAATACTTCTTAGGACCACTAGTCCTGATGTCCAACACAATTACAGAGGGCTGTACTAAAGCAGAAATAATATTACTTTTAGATGAAGCAATTCCCTCTGCTTACCATGCAGGAAGCATAGCATAGTTAATATAAACAGCAGGCTGACCTGATCTGCATCGGAGCATCCCCTGTGTGAGAACCAATATTTACAGTTATCTCCAGGGAAGGCTGAAACCACATTCATTTTCCAGCCTTTCTGCTAGACATTCCCCTCAAGGAGCAAGGATAGCTGAATAGCACAAATATTCTTGCCTCCCTACAAGCTGCAGTCTGTTTACCAACGTACATTGCTGCTGATTTCAGCTCAATTCAGTATACTAGTTTACGAAACGCAGAAAAAGAGAAGTAAATACACATCCATGCAGCTATCCCTGACGTGTGAACAGGCTTGTCTGATACAGAGTCTGGGTTGGGAGCAATGGGTAACAACAGCCACGAAATATAACTCCCTGGAATAAAAATCCCTTAGAAAGGAGGGCAGGGAGTAAACATATATTAGGAAGCATACAGATCATGTTGTCTTAGGACAAACTCCCTGATTAGGGTACACAGCTGGACAGACACAGAGGGAGAATTCATACACAACAATTTAATTTTTTTTGTATGCACTGATGGTTATTAAACTATTTAACTCCAGCCCAATAGTAGATAGATGGCTGTGCAGATTTATTGTTTCTCTGCATAACATTAACAGCAGCCTGCTTTAGTGAGATGTCTTTGCAGTTTGACTTGTAACGTAAGTACTGACACCCCTCAACTTTAATCATGTCATTTATCAGGATGAACTAGTCAGCCAGTCACCCTGAGCTTCTGCTGTACTGAGTGGAGAGAGGTTCTTCCAGAGGACAACGCAACCTCCCTCTACACTGCCTTATTCATATTTCTCTTTATTCAACAATTCTTACAAAGTTTCATGCCTATGCTGCATCACTGAACAAATCCTCATGTATGTTTTCAAGCTCTGAGGGGACGGAAGTCACATTTCTTTTAACAAGCAGTGCAAGACCAGAACCTCCAAGGGTCCTGTCCAACCAGCCTGTCAGCCAATAAGCCTCACCAGTTAGATATTTTCTTAACAGTGGAGCTGGGGCATAAGTATGACACAGTAACAACAGAAGGTGATGTTCAAAGATAAAAGCAGTCATACAGGGATTTTGTCTAGGAGCCATCTCAGAATATGCTCACAGAGCTCCAACAAGACAATGCCTTTACAAGCCCAAAGACTTCTTTCAAGACCCACAAATACCCCAAACAATAAACCTGTAAGAACCAGGGTAGTTTCTCAATAAAAGTAGATTAGTCCTAGGAAAACACAAGTGGAAACAAATTAGAGTTTTCTGTGGTAGCTTCTCCATCTGCAACAACTAGAAAGGGATTAGTGAAAGTATACACATTTGAAAGGCTTATTGCTAGTACCAGAACAGAAATTTCTTATAAAGGTGCCCAGAGTAAGCACCAAGAGAGTTAATAATCCAGTGGCAAGGTCAAGCCCTGGTTTTCCCACAACACAAGAAGCTGCTCTGCTGGCATTAATTACAGTTTGTTTGCTTTCTCAACCTGCCTTGTCCTTGTGAGTTGGCAAAAAGCTTAAGCTGGCCAGAGTCCCAGCTACCAGAAGCTGCTCAAAGCAGAGAACTGTTATCACAAGGTCTAACAGCTAGATTGAGAGGGGAAGGAGAGAGTAAATGGCACACAAACCAAATGACAGGAACTTCTCTGGTGCTGAGAATTGTTAAAACTAAGCTTATAGTCTGGCACATAGCCAGGGAGCACAGCAAGACTCGTGAATACAGAATCACATTACGACTGGTCTCTGCTCCAGTCTAGAAGAGACACCTAAACATTCAAACTTCCCCCTTGGAAACATGCCCTGCATTAGCTTCTGGAGAACACTAAGAAGTTATTTTTTATGAAAAATCAATGTAGGACTCACAGAAGGATTAGTTTAGACAAAACTTTATACCCACTGCTGTCAGAGACAAAACTTTTTCTGTCAATGGCAGAAAAATGAGGAGCTGACAGTGTCAAAGAGGAAGGACACTGGCAAAAAGTTTTCATCATATTTTAATTTTGTTAATATTCATCTATGTTCTGGCTTTACGGTTTTTAAGAGTTTGCTTTCCAATAAAACTTTCTGTTAAAGAAAAACCTACTGGAAGAATTTCCAATGAATAATACAGAAGGTACAAGCAGCCTGCACACTGGCACTGATGGTAACTGAACTGCTCAGCAAGTTACAAAAAGCAGCTTCCACATGGAAACTTCTAATGAATGAAACAGGTGAGCAAATCAAGCAAACTGAGAAGGAAACAAAAAACACCACAAAACCAAAACAAACCCTCACCACGCTGCTGATAAAGATATTTCCCTACAGGATTTTCCTCTTTTCTTTTTTTCTTTAGTTTTTAAACTAGGGATTTCCCTAACTCTACACAATCCTTGAGTTTAGGGACAAATAAATCATTGCGTCTTAGAGCAAACTGCACCTTTTGTAGTTCTGATGCATTGAGCCACAGCCTTAGTCTGTCCCAGTAATCAAACCTGCAATAAGAGGCTTTTAAGGGTGATATGGGAAGGGAATAGGAGCAACAATATGGGGACAAGTAGTAAGATCCACAATTTCACAGGTGTTTCCGGAGGCTGCTTTATTCAGGCTAATGACCAATATGCTGGCTGACAATACTATGGTAGCGCAGAATCAAGCTATCTAGCGCCTCTCTTTTTCAGATTAGCTGCCAGTAACCTGGCACTTCTTAAAAGGGTTGGACACAGGCCACAGTCAAACCACATATTTATGGAGAAAACTACACTGCCAAGAGCAAAAAGGAGAGGTCAGAAATAGGAGAAAATTTCTCACCACAGACAGCGGCCAGGCATGATCCAGCAGGACAAGTCTATCTACAACTGGGCCCCAGTAATGACACCTAGTCACAACAAACCCACTGCAGACATGAGTATCAGATCAGCATGCTGCTATTCTTGCAGTAATTTTCCACATTTCACAGTCTGAGCTCACACACAACCAAGTAGACAGCACAGCTTCCAGTACCCCCTTAGGCGGCAATGGAAAAAACACTGTCCAAGTGATCTAACACCTGAAGACAACAGGAGGGCAGCACACACACACAGAGTCTCCAGCTAAAGAACTGGAGGTGCCAAGCAAAAGAAACATAAGAGTTACACATTGTTTTCAAGGTAAAAAGAGAAAGGGGCTGACCCTGCTTGACTTCATCATGTTGTTTGCACAGCACCCCGTGCTTTGGGCACTGAGCTGCAAAATCAAAGCAAGTACAACGGCAATGAAAACATAACCAAACACATCAGTGTGGGGCCAGTTTTGCAATAGAAAAGAAAAGAGTTGGAAACTAAAATCAACAAACAATACTCAGATCTAAAGGAAATTTAGAAAACAACAAATTCAAGCAGTTCTGTAAGACTAGCAGGACAAAAGCATTGTATTTTGCCACTGTCCACATAAGAGCAGGCAGTCGCTTTTCAAGGGATTTAAATGGACAAGACACAAGAAGGGAAAATAGATGCATGGATGAGTGATTTGTCCTGATCACCTAACACCAGGATCAATGCCAGGAACAAAGTGACTCCAGCTTTTCTAGCACAATGCTCTTTTCACTGGCCTATACTGCCTCTAAGGCTGAAAACTGACACTCACCTTTTGAGGCCATTTTTATTGAAAACTGATTGTCATCATCCCACCTGCTAGAGTTTACAACTCCCCAAAGCACTGGTAGCAGAGGTGTCCACATGAGCACTTCATAATCCACAGAAGGCTGAATCCACAAAGTTAAACTGAACAACTAGTGAAGATAAATTAAGCTCAACTATTTTCTCCATGCTGATCACACAGTGCTCATATACACCTTCAGCTGGCAAAGCTGTAAGCAAAGCCAATTATCAAGTGTGAAAGGAAAGACAAAGGTCCCTATTCTCCAACCTGAGCAACTGTTGGCTAAGTTGATGCTTGTCCTTGATCTCAATCTGGTTATGTCCTTCCACTCTGGAAGTCATAAGACTTAATAATCTTCAGCTAAGAGGAAAGACCAGTGGATCTTAACATTTTTTACCTGAGCCACTCCATCACGAAAGTTCTAGCTTAGTAAGTATTAAATATAACAAAAATGCTATCTCAGTCCAGCAACGGTTAGATTCTGGTAACATTTTTGCTAACCACAATCAATAATAACCCTGAGAATCAGATTGCTACTGATAAACCATCTCTAATGCCATTGAGGTTTGGATAATTTATAAGATTTTACAAAACAAACTGCATGTATATTATAGCTACATGGACAGCTTAGTGACAGATGACCAAAGTTCAGCCAGAATCTACGGACTAGAATGGCTCACAGATTATTGCTCTGGGCCAACAGGAACACTAAAGACAACAGTGATGCTGTTACTAATCTATATGCAAGGCCAAATTCTGCAAAATCATGCAATTCCCAGTGAAGTCAACAAAAGAGGTGCAAGAACATTCCAAGGTAGATCTTGATCTCTCAAAATTGGCTTATATATTCTCCAATATAAAAATGAACTCTTCTGACTGACAGACCTTCATTTTAGTGAGATTATGTAAACCAGTGGCTTCCTTCACCTGCTGCTCAAAAATGACCCATATAGTATGTGATCTCCAAATACAAATTCCTTACATGGACTATTTAGGTTCAACTCTGTTGAGAAAACACTGCCAGCACGTAACAAATTAGCTCAAGCTGCCTCCTCAGAAAAGGCTGCTGCCGAAATTCCTCTTTCTGGTTTGTTCAGTTCATGCCTGAAAGACTGCTTCTCCCTTCCCAAATGAGTCAGCAAAATCCATTTTACCTCTTCTCTGCAATGCAGGCAGCATACACCTTCATGGCACAGCCAGTCCACCCCGTCTGCCAGCTAAGCAACCCTATTTGCCCAGGTGTGGCTGACTTTCTTGTTGGGCATACCAGCAGGGAGCGTATCAGCAGCACTTTACAGAAGAAAACTGCTCAGAAGCAGCTAATATATACAAACCAGTAATGCAGACTTCTCTCCTCCCCGCCTCTCAAAATACTCATTAAGCACTCAGGAAACTGGAGAGAATGGCCAGTGGCAGCTCTCAGACTAACATGGGGTTTACGAGTACATCTGCACTCAAAGGAGAAGTGGATATATACCCCTGTCAATTCTTCTACATCCTCAGCTCAAACCTGAGCTCAGGAATAAGCAAAAAACAAACATACAAAAGAACAAGGACATAGTACATCTTCACAACTATCACAGAGAACCGAGCTTGTAGATCCATTCTCAATTTTGTTCCTTAAGATGCAATTTCAACAATAGGCATTTGCTTACCCCTACAATTCATTGGTTACCTTTTGAAAAAAAAAAAAAAGGTATCATCAACATGTAGATGGGGATCAGAAACAACACTGCAGCGACACCAGAGCTTAGGGCACATTCTCATTTTGTCATCATTTTCCATTAGCTAATATTGTCAGCTCCACAGAGGTGAGATACAACTTACCCCAGAGTAATACCATCCACATACAGAGGTTACTCTCGACTGACCCCAACCTAAGCAAGATTAGAGTCAATCCCTCCCCCTTCCCACCTCTTTCACCACCTCTATATTTAACTGCAGATTAGCTCATTTCCTCTATCCACATGTGAGATTAAAGTGCACCAAGTGCTGTCAGCTCAAGCAGAGCCTCAATGCATCCTCATGTAAATCACCACTCAGTGCATGTATTAAAGCACGTCAAGGAGAATGAGTCACATTTCATACTCACAAAACCACACACTTGCTTCTCGAGAAGTAAAACTGGCTGGCAGCCCAGGTCCCCAAAATAGTAAGAGATAGCTCCAATTCTAATCTTCTCCTGTCTTACATAAGTCTTAAAGACATAAGAAGTGCCACTATTTACCAATGTGTTTGAATGAAATGTAGGTCAGCGACCAAGGCAGAGGGTCAAACACAATGACCTGGCCTCCAGGCACTGTGTTGATTCCACTTCTCTAGAAGGAAATAATATTCTTCTCTTCCCTAGAATGAAAGGCTAATGCAATAAAATCTCACCGAGACCTTGTGCTCAGCATGTTTGGTTCAAAAAGGCTGAAAAATTAAACATGAGCAGGAAAGGGAGAGAGAAAGAGAAGGCAATGAAAGACTTCTCCACCTTGTGCAGTATTCCTCATGAAGGACTTTATGCAAGGATGAAAATGCTGCACTCAGGCTGTAGTTCTCCATCCACTGTGAGGCAGACTTGCAGAAAAGAGAGAGGTACTCTAATCTGGGAAGGGGATGGCAGCCACAGCTACAGGGGCTGCAGGGATCAGACCCTTGTCTGGTCACAGCACTGCTGTGCTCTGGTCCCTCAGGGACATTGCCAGCACCCATCACTCCCATGGAAAGCAGGTGCTTTTGGCATGTGTGTTCTCCCCCAGTGTCTCAAGAACACTGTTCTAGGAAAACAGCATTTTTATTTCTACCTGATCTCTCCGCAAATCACTTGGAGCTCCAAGTTATAAAATCTTTATCACAACTTGAAGCAAACATTAGGTAGCTGTAAATAAAGCTAGAACTTTAAATCCAGCCACATGAGTTAACTCCACAGTGAACATAATTTTTCACAGCTAACTATGGTAATGAATTTTACCTCAATGAACGCAGAAAGGGTACAGCATGCAAAACTGAGGACAGGAGTTTCTTGCCTTAGATCTTATATCAATAAATCTTTAAATTACATGCACTTACTTTCCTCATCTCCCTAATCTCCCTTGTTCTAACACTTCAAGCAGCGAGGTCCCCTTTATTTTCAGTGGCTTAAATAACAGGCCTCTGTATTTTTGCCAAGAATCATAGAAAATCAATGTGGACAGCAAGCAGGGAAACACAGAAGAGCCACTGGCATTTGCTTCAACTGAACAACTGGAAGAAGTTGTCCATTCCCCTTACTGTACCGTCCAACAGCACTGCCTGGCAAATGGGTCTATTAAAGGAAAGAAAACGCTTATGACATCTCAAAAGCATGTCTCCATTATTCAAGAAACTCTGGAATGACAAACAGATGGAAATGAGAAAAGGAAAAGTGATGGTTCGGCCATAGATTCACGAGCAATGGGGCATGTCAGGCAGACGTACCATTGCCAGAGCAAAAATCTGTCTGATCTAATGCAGAGACAGCATTGCCTGAGAATGAAATCACAACATGCTGAGCAAACACAGACACAATTGCTAAGATTTTGTGCTGCCACACATATATCAAAAGAGAGATGAACTTATACCAACATATAGAGAACAAAGAGTAATGTGGTTGAAATCTCCCATGAAAAAGAAAGACCTATTTTGCAGAGGTCAATAACTACCGAGGTGGTGGTGGTGATCTTTCAGCTCAGGCATTCCCAGAGGGTTATAAGTAGATTGCCATGATTTGCAAGCATTTTCCATTTATTTAAGGTAGATTTGGGGCTGAAGGTGTCTTAATCTTTTTTTTTTTTTCTAGCAGTATAAGGTCACTATGTAAAATTTATGGCAAACAGGACACATCTAAAAATCAACAGCAGGCTTCTAGCAATTTGAGAAGCTGAAACACTGAACAGATGGAAATGAGAAAAGGAACACTGCACTGCATGGGTTCACTACCAGCTCACAGAACAGCTACAAGACACACTGTCCATGAACTGCGTAACTGATGCGAAATGCCCTTCTGCTTTCTCTGTACATTAGCTTCATGTTGTAATGAAAATGGAAGCGTGTCTTATGGAAGCAAGTTGCACTGCTTGCTTCTATTCCCATCTGCCAATGGGCTTACACACCGCTCTCCTGCAGCGGTTGCATATGTGCCTGTTTTATTTTTCCACTGAGAGTTTAAAAATGGAGTTCTTTTAGCTGTTCTTGTAGTTCAGAAATTAGACTCAAACCCTGAAAACATAGTCTGTTCTTGGCAAAACAAAGGGCTATTGCTAAGGCTCTAGATCTATAGGAAAAGCAGAACACTTTCCCTTCTACAGAACAAATTCATGTTTCATATTCTTTAAACCTCATGTTGTTTTGATGTTTTTATATGTAACAGAAGAAAATTGATTGTGATCATTATAGACAAATTCTCATATGATTCCATTCCAGCCCTGTATCTTGGGCTTGAGAACACAATAAGTGACCAAGCAGCTGGCGTCAGGTGTGATTGTGGTTACACTAATGGTAAGGCATCCTTAAAATGGGTGAAAACAACTCACAGAGAAACATCTTCTCAGACAGCCTTTCTAGGAGTCTAAACCTGATTTAACAGCAGGTCTCAGAGGACAAGTGTTCGGACCAGAGCTCATAAAGTTACAACTACTTAACACTGCAGAGTAAAGCTACAGGGTGCTGAAGGGGGAACACAGGGGACAATTTCAAGGCTACTACTGCTGCTGGACTATGCATCACACTGCCTTTGGTGGCAGGGCCTCATAAATATGGTTTAAGACAATTCCTTCTTGTCTTAAGCACAGGAAGGGAGCAATGGAAGGAGCAGCCCTGAATCAGGTATGTGAAAGCTCTTGAAGTCCTGGGACCACATCATTACCTGAACAGATTCATAATGATCCAGGCAACAGCCACAAAAGAATTGGGCAGATCCTTGGAGCAGCTGACCAGAAAGTCTGACTAGTTAACGAATGACTAAACTAAATAATACCGAGAAAGCTTGTAAGATTAGACAACTGAATCAAGTCAGTGCCTAAGAGACTAAAAATGACAAATATACATTGAGGTTACAAGGAAAAATTAGAGAACTATTTAGCTGGAAAAGATGGAAGCAAAGAAGAAAAGCTTATTAATTCCAGGCTGCGAGTCAAGTAATGAATGAATAATTGTGAAGCAAGATTGGGATGCACCAATTTATCCTGTTTCATGCTATAAAAAGCCACTAAGTGTAAAAGGTATTATTTTACAAAAATGATTTTTAAAAGGTAGCATAAAATGAGCCCAAGGAATTTACTACCACAGGGCAAGGAGGGGACACTGCAGGGAAATAGCTTTACTGGCTTTTAAAAATGATCAGACAATTATATTAACATAAATAATATCTGTAACTGGGAAAGCTCCATGAAGAGTTACAATAATTGGCCTAAAGGCACCTTTCTCTTCCATTTGTAGCCCCATACTTGTTCCTTCGGGCAAGGTCTGGTCTTTCTGAGTCACTGCTGGAATTAAACAGGCTGTAAAATTCCTATTTGGCCCATAGTTTTGTGTGTGATGGATGCTCAAACCATGGGGGAGAAACGGTTCAGATTCGCAATAGTTTAGGGTTGCGCCACTGCCAGTGAGCAAGGCTGGAGTTTTGTCTGGTAATTCTATTCCTTTAGTGAGCTGGAAAGCTAAGGAGCACAGCATCAAGTTGATTACAAGCATCCTCCCGCTAAAGTCTGCCCCAGCTGTGACTCACTCTGCTCCTATACATGCATATGAGTGCCAAAAAACTCCATCTTTGGTCTTCATACTCAGACCTCCTCAAAGCACACAAGATTTGACAGATTTGTTTCTCATATAATGGCTTTAAAAGTCATCCTGTCTTCAAGAAAGCCTCCATCCACTGTTCCAGTAACTGACATAGTCCCAAAATGTCACTGCAAAAATACTGAAATATTCACATATAGCTCTAGTCAAGTAATAAACTTCAGTCTTTAAGCAAAAATCTCTTGGAGGATTCTTGAAGTGTGAACCTATTCAAAATTGCCCACAAGAGAGCTTCTTTAAAACATATAAAATCTCCAAGTTAGTTAACAAGTCAGACACAGTGTAAAGTGCCACTCCCCAGTTTGATACACCCTTGGGCACTGCACATCTAGTGTGGTGTTGTCAGCTCCTACAATGTGTGATGCTTTCATAAAGCCACACCTGATGCAAATGAAAGACTGCACAAGAATTTCAGCTTTCATCTAAGATAAATTAAAAAAAGCAAACCTTAAAATAAAAAAAAGGAAGAATTACTGACACTCATGGTAAAGAGAAAAACTTTAAGAACTAGAAGAGATTAGAACAAGAAAGCAAAAAAAAGTAATTCTAATGTATATTCATTCATTACAAACACAGATTGCTTAACCTGGGACGGGGAGAACCCACATGCTAGTTCAAGAACATCAGAAGTGGCAATACCATGAACATGGAACTTCACATGTCCTCCAGGCATTCACTCTTGTGAAATACAGATTCTACTTTAATGCAGAGGCCTACAATACAAAGGAGGGGAGAGTCGAAAAGTTAAGAAGCTGAAATGCTGCCAAGCACAGTAATTTCCTAAACACCTGCTGACATGTCTCAGGAGTCACTGCCTTCCCTTGACATCCACATGAATGCTCTGGGTGCTGCAGGCAGGATGATGTGCTCAGGTGAGGATCCACCAGCAGAGCTCAATCACTTCTGTCTGTGCATGCTGATACACAGAGCAGTAAACATGTCACACTTCTGCTACTCCTGCCTGGTATCCAGCATAGCTGAAAAAAGCAAAACCTGAACAAAATCAGAAGTTTTCTTCATCCTCATAGCACTAAAGCATACGGTGTCCAGTAATTTCAAAAGCTCAAGAGAAGGAAGAGTTGAATCTCACAAGGGATACTGTTTTCCCATCTGTCTTCCATGAACATACTTGACTGGAAATTATGTCCTCCTGATATAGGAGGACATGCCTTGGTCAGCCAGAGAAATGTGAGAACGAGGTATTGAGCTCAGCAAAAAGAGACATGAGTATCAAAGCAGTAGTTCTCCTTGGGTCCAGCTCCTTTCACAGTTTACTCTGCAGGAGGCATGAAACAGAATTTGATCCTGCCTCGCAAGAGGGCTTCCCTCACTGTGAAGTCAGGGAACACTAACTGGTAGGAAGTCAACTGTGGAGTAAATGCAGAAGACACAGCCATGCCAACTCTTATGCTTTGACTGAGATACCCACAATAGCTGAGTTTTTCTGCAAAGGCTGCAGCTCATACAGTAGCTAGGAGTCTTGCATTACAACAAAACAAATAATATTATTCTGGGAATGCCTACTCCACGCAACACTGAGCTATACAGAGTTATGTGAGCAAGACAGCTGCTACCCATCTATGACAGCACCATGCTCTTGGGCACAAGGAAGTCCACTATCAGCCCCACTTGAGACCAATTAAGTGTTTCATGTGGGTATTTCTAGTATAAATCTACACAAGACCTAGGCAATGTTGGCTTCTTACATTCATGACTTCCCCATAAAGACTCCCTTTATCACCTCTGAAGACCCAGGCTGTGAGCATCATCCTTCAGAGCTAGTAAGTACCTACATTTGCTGTAAAAGTGAGCCCTGTACCTCCACTGCAGAATTGCTGCAATGGTTCCTTTGTCTTGCATGGTAGGTATAGCCAAAGGATTAACTCTTGTGGGGCCTTTTTTTTTTTGCTTTGTTTTTTTTTTTGGTTGTTGTTGTTTTGGCTTTTGTTTTGTTTTAATTAATGAACCATAGAAATATTTAAATTTAAAAAAAAGAAACCCTAGGTTTCTTTATGGCTACAGAAAATCACCTTGAAAAGCATTATTAAATGCTCAAAAGAAAACAGAAAACAAAATGGCACAGAAGTGTCCCTGTAACATTTAAAAATCCTCATAACAGATTAACCACAACCACCTTGTATTGCACTGAAGTCCTTTTACACATTGGGATTCTATTAAAGTGCAGAGGCAGATACTTTCATAGCTAAATGTCACATGGAATGTGACATATAATGGTAACCAGTTAAGAAAGGAGTACACCTGCCTCAGAATTTCTCTGTCTACAGAAACATCAATGCTTTCTTGTCCTGCACTATCATGTTGGCCACTTACATTTCAGAGGTGTCACTCGGGATGGTGAAAGGCTACAACAACAGCATAACTTATGTATCTTTGTCCTACTCTAAGAAGTCACTTGGCAAAAATAGATGCTCTGTGAATCTGAATAACTGGCCTTTTCTTCTATTTCCCATGATGTATTATTAAAGTATTTGTATCTGTGAACCTTCCAAGCTTTAATTACTCTCCTCTTGTTTACAGCTTTGCATAAAATGCAAGCCAACAAGTCAAGTTGTTTTTCAAATTCTGTAAGCATACTAAACTTTCAGAACTAATCCTATAAACTAGATTCTCTGGGCTTTCAGAGGTTCCCTAATATGGTCATTAAATATCTGAGAGATGAGGACACCTCACAAAAACTCAAATGAACTATAAACTCCTTAGAATTACCATTAAAACAATCGTCAGAAACAAAAGATACAGCCGATTACAAAGTGGCACCAAGTCACAACTAAGCCATGTGCTTGGTAAGAACAGCAAAGATGTCTAAGATAGCACAGACAGAGCAGTCAAATACAGCTGCAGAATTCTGAAACAGAGGAAGACCCTCTTCCCCCTTCAGACCCTGGAAGTGAAATCTACACTTCGACTTCCTGAAAATAAATCAGTGCTGTGGGGAAACAAGTATCCTTTCACCCATCTACCACACCTGCACTTCTTTAACACGGGCTTGGAATTTAGCAGACACACCCCACGTAAGCAGCTCACCTGCCTTAGCAAAGGGGCTGCTAAACAGAGCCTGGCCATACATTCACAAGTACAAAATGCTGTGACTCAAGCAGACAATTTCCTCTGGATAGTAAGGGTTGGAAAGACCTTTTGAAAATGATTTCGTAGTACAAGTGATCCATGTTTCAGAAGACCAGTAACTCATCTTTCTTGTATTTGGCTACAGTACAATAAATACTCTTTTCACATCCATTCATTCAGATATTAAAGAGCTTGACTCGATTATAACATAGCTCAGTTAGCTATAATGATGCTAAGCCAAAACATTTTCAACAAGCTGTGCAAACATTATTCGTCTTGTCCTGAAAAGACCAAGGTACTTGTCTTAGGGGTTACTAACTAAACAGATGTTCAAACACTAACAAAGACATGCAGTCTCTGATAACTAAGCTCACAGGATCTTGGGAACTTCCATTGCACTGTGTTCCTGTTCTCAGCAAGTATTAGCCAGCACCGTTTCATCACATTTCCCTGTAATCAGAATAAACAGAACTGCTCCCAGCATGGCAGGACTGGAATTAGTTAGGAAGATATCTCCATTCCAAAGATCAGTATCAAAAGGCACAAAACATTACTGGCTCACTTCTTTGTTCCTTGACTGCTAAAATCTGTGAGGTCTGTGTGCAGTGAAAGTGATTGTGATGGACCGCTATACTCTCATTTGTCATGTGTGCTCACGGCAATATATTTTACTCCTGAAATATGTTCAATCTTTGGAATGAAATAGTTCTTCTAAACTCTCTATAGCTCACACATGTTACAGAAGTCCCAGCTGTATTACATACCTAAAGAAGCTGAATAAACTTCCATAGGAATTAAAAATTTTATCCCCATTTCCCACATTTTATTGAGCCAGGCACTTCTCATGTGTTTTGAAGTGGGGGTCTAAGGAGGCTCTGTAAGAGAAGTTGCACTATCGAGACCATCCAGGCACATCCATGCACAAAGCTAACTGTACGTTGAGCCCTAGCTTCACACCAAAGTCCCCTTCACAGTGGAAGGATTTCTTAACCAGGCTCATAGCTTTCCACAGTTCCTTGAGCCAGCAACTATTACATCTCTTTGTGCTGATTATTTAGTGACAACAAACCTGTTCAGGAGATGAACATGGCATACTCTATGGCACAGCACCCACTGATTTCAAGGCATTTTTATGTGAGCAAATTGTGAAGCCCCGTGTCAAAAGCAATAGACCAGAACCCTTAATAAAGGAAGAAGCTGATGAAATGAAAGCTGATCTGCTGAGGTACTGATAGGAAGTATGACTAACTTTACCAAGGTTGTACCAGTGTAGTTATATCCCTGCACTGGGATCCTGCTGTTTCTTTCTAGAGAATGAGGGAGGTGGAGCGATCTGTCCAAGAAGTGCAGTTCATCCAAAACTTACATTCACAGTACGTGCACATTTCTGTCACAGTTAAATGTTCTTCTCAAGGAGCTAACTTCTTGTACAAGTTAATCCTCTCTTGCTTTGCTATCAGAAAATTGTCATGTAGTAACAAGGAAAGAGGAATGCTGCATGTACTTTATGAAGAGGTGGGTGACTAAACGTTTTTTAATGCAGTTTAGATAACTCACTCTCAGAAATGTAACCTCAGTTGTACAGAATGAGATCTTCCAGAGAAGACTGACTGATTCATTAATGTCTCTGGTACATGTGTTTCCTGGAAAGAGACAGAATTCTGCAAAGCAAAAAAACTTCCACTCTAGTAACTTCTGCAAACCAAATTTGGATGTATTCTGGCCTGCTCTATTCCCCTCATAATTTGCATAATTCATGGCAAAGCGTTCAGGAAGCCTAACCCCAGACAAGCAAAGTACAAATTCTAACAGAGTTGTCAGAAGTCAAAAGTCTATACATAGATGATTCAACAGATTTGATACTTGTAACTAAGTAGTGTCTGTAGTTAATTAGCTTGCAGCGTTTGAGATGTTTCCTGTGATAGCTTTACAGAAACAAACAGTTGATATTTTATCTTCATGCATAACTAAACTGTATCACAAACCAGAGTCCTCCCTATCCACAAAAAAGCAGCACTAGTCTAAATCACATCTGGAAGTTCTAACAACACTCTGTGTTCAACAGAACACTGCAGGAGGTCTTCTAAAACAGGAGCCCAAACCCCCTTTCATCTTCTCTCAAATCTTATTATTCCACTGTGCCACACAGAGAACTGTCCTAGGGGCTCAATCCAGAGCTGGGTCTGTCACTGCCACAGGCTGGCAACAAGGCATCTCCCTGGGGGTTCACAGCTTTCCCAGCCTCCATTTGTCATTTGGAACTCTGTGCTTTCCTAGCCCCAGGGTTCCTCCCTAGCTCAGATTGAGTAGGATGCACTTCACATCTTTGCTGAAGTAAATCACACAAACGCTTTGCATATTTGGCAAGCAATATCCTTCCCCAATTTCTTCTATAACTAGATGCCAAGTCATGCTGTTTTACTAACTCAACTGCCTAAAAGCAGAAGAGCACTTTCCATAAAGCCTACACTACCCCAAGACCTTAGTCTGAGGAGTTGGAGATTATGTCTTTTATTCTGAGGGGGTGACTTAAAGTCAATTGACTCACCCTGAGGCCCTGCTGGGGACATCAGCACCCTTGAAGCAGTATTTTGTCACACACTCCACCTCAAGTAAAACTATTCCTCATTCCTGGCTCCTGCACACAGAAAACAAAGGATGCCTTCTGTAGGCCAGAGGTAGCCATGTCTTGCAGCAAGCTGGCCTCCATCAGCATTCTTCAGGAAGCAGAAGGCAAAAGTCAGTACTGTTGTTTACAGTCAAAAGTCAATGCTGTTGTTTACTGATGACAATACATTATAATACACCTTGTAATACACACGGTAATTGCCCAGAGTTGCAGAGTGTCAGTATTTGATTAGGAATTATTTGTGACAGGTGACAACGCTGTTGGCAATTAGTCAGGATTTCCATGCAAACTGCCAGTGGCAGGCAGCCTATTACCAGATATAGACCTGTGAGGAGAATCACTGTGAAAATAGACTGAGTGCACTGCTACCTTCAGGGCTGGCTGCCAGTTCCAAATGTCAGAACCGTGCTACTGCAGGTCTTAGAATCCTGTCCACTGTAGGAGCCACTTGACATCTTAATAGGCTTGCCAAAACAAGAAGCATTAGCTATTCAAACCTCTGTCTCTCTCTTGCATCAACAAGTCACTTGTATTTTAAACATTGCTAACAGCACTTACTGACGATGCACAAGAGTGATCAACACTCGGGAAAGCAGCCTTGCTTCTGTCAATGCCAGCATGATAAGTAAGGTGAAGAGGAAACAGAATGAAAATATTTAAGCCTTATTTAGTCTCAGCAAAACTTCGGGTAGTTCAACCTGATCTACTGCCAACCCACTACATCTGGACTTGGTTTCTGATGAAAGCATCTAGAGAAACAAATAAAGTGATATATTCCAGTCCTAACTAATGAGCAAAGCTTAGAAATAGTCTGCCGTGACAAATGGAAACTATGCTGTTACAAATAGGAAGAACTTGCCCGGATTGCAGTAAGAGAACTGCTGTCAGTGCCAAAGTCCTGGAACTCTCAAAGATAATTACAAGAGTTACAGAAATGCTGCATTTCAGTCAGAACAAAATTACACACTTCTATAACATGTCATCTCAACAACTTCACAACAACTCTAAGCCCACAAGTCCCTCTTGCTATGTCCACAGATAAATTTGAAGCACCAGCGAGATTTTTTGTCTAAAGTTCCAAAGAAAGCCACAAGCGACCTGATGTACTCAGTGCAGTCAATTGTCAATATACTCCTGAAATGACAAAGAGCATCCATAATAATACAGCCAGCCCTCTCTAGGCTCTGGTTCTCTAAATAAGCAGTCATTTGGGGTTTCATGTCTAGAATAAAGATAACAGGAGTTAATTAATATGCTTATACAGTGAAGTGTTGACTCCCTTCAACAGACACACTCCACAAGCATGCCTAGACAAGCACATAAACAACATAATGAAGAAATTGGATGACTCTGAAGAGAACCACTCTCTACTTAATAACTGCTTTATGACAACAGGATCTTGAAGCCAGTCCAGGAGTGAACAGAAGTAACTTCTACATTATAGCTTCATGGGACTGTGTGAAACAAGTTATCTGCCCAGTGCTTCACAAAGAACACCTCATCATACACGCATGGAAGCACCTTCCAGCCCAACAGTCCCTACCAGGAAACAGTTTAGGTCACATTATTCAAGCAGTTCTGCAGACAACAGAGTGAAATCTACCATTGGTACTAGAGAAGAACATAGAATTTTACTACAACCCCTTCCTCCCACCCCCAACAAAATCAATGCAAATGGAACACCAGCCCTCCTGCTGAAATGATAACATGTAGAATGTCAGGAGACCCAGTTTAAGGAAAGCCCAGTATGGCTTGGATACCAGCAGGTTGAGATTTCAAAAAGCTACAAACTATGTAACTCCACGTCCTTGATTTTTCACTGAACAAAATTAAGCAGTATTGTAATGCTGAGGATGTGAACACCTCCAATTGCAGAAGGCTTCTGAAGAGGCACACCACTTATGTAAATGCCACTGGACTTGACTAAATAGATTTAACTTCATCCCTAACTTCCTCTGGATACTTACATTCTTAGAAAACTCGTAACAGTAAATTTTCACAACAATTATGTGTTGAGAGCAGAACTGTTCATTCCTAATTAATAATTTTACATGTGCAAAAGGGTAAAATACCTCTCAGTGCCAAGTAACCACCACATAGATGGTGACACCACATAGATGAAGATACTATGCACCTGAAGCATTTGTAGCACAAAAACCTAACATTTTTAAATTCTCAGAAATTTTAGATCTTGCAGAGAGCTTTAATTTTCATTATCTCCTCATAATCCAGTACTTTCTAATTCCCAATGTGACCAGCCACCCAGTGCTTTCCAGCAGTGAGAAACTTAAAAAAAAAATGTTGCCAAAGCACAGCTAGCAAATCAGCACATACAGGAACTTGGTGAAACACAATCCTCATTCAAGATGCCATTGATTCTAAACATGGACATTTCCATATGAACATGAGAGATAAATACTGATGGCAGGATCCACTTCATCTAAGTTCACAAAATGCCAAATGGCACAGTTCCTTGGTGAAAATGGAGAGTCCGGAACACTAAAATAGCAGTTTCATCACACAGTCATCCTTTCCCCTTCCCACAGTTCCCATGGGGCTGCTGTGTGGCTGAGCATTCAAATTAGACTAAAATCATGGCATTCCTCTCTGCTCAGAGAGGTAAGGCCAGGGCCCATTTCATAAAAGCTGTGTAATGGTCTATATTCCTCAGATGAAAAAATTTGCACCCTGGCTCCAGGTATAATCCTGAGGATGGTTATTAAACACTAGCGGTCTCTGAATACAGTATCTTTGGCACACTGGGCCATCCGGGCAGCTGTACCCATTGTAACACAGCGTAGCCAATAACGTGTAATGCACTTAAACATAATCTGCTTAACATACGCTGCACTGGACAGCAGAGATGGTAAGGAGTCCTCTCCGCTGGCTACGCAGTTATCGGAGAAGGGCTTATTTCCAACCTGCTTTACTGCTCCTGTGTTAACAAATTCCAGTCAGCTTTCTCTAATTGTAAAGTCAGATTGCATTCCAGGAACAGTCAATATCAGCTATATTTAATAATCTGTTCCGGCAGATCCTGTTGACAAATTCCCACGTTGACAAAGACAAAAATACAACACCAAGGAAATACATATTAAGTCCACAAAATATTTATGTACATTATTGATCATGTAAATCCAGAGATGACACTACAGAATAGAACCACAATGAGCTGTTTCCTGAAATAACATTTTAGATCATGACAGGGCTTTTGCACTATACTTATCTATTAAAAGAGATGGCAAATGCCCTGTGCCTCAAGGCAACTCTCCATTTCCACAGAATAACCATGTTGCACTCTTTATTTAGTATTTGATTTTGCAATTTCATACACAAACAGCCTTTTCCAAGCAAGTTCACTAACAGCAATGCAGTTACTTATGATTTTTCTTACAGGCAAGAGTTTGTAGGCATCTGTTAGTACGTGTTTGTATGTTCTGCTTAAAATGATGCTTACTATTGTAGTCTCTTAATTTACCTAACAACCATTTCTGCTCATGTAACAAGGACACCCTTAAAATACATTTTTATTTTTTTTTTACTTCTGTTAGCACTTTTAACACAAATTGAGTGATATTATTCTAAACTACAGTGTGGTATTAATTTGAGCTCTAGAACATCAACAGATAAAGGCAGCTCATCCTGGTAACAATACACTCCATTATCAGTCTGCAAAATACATATCACATTTAGAAGACAGCAATCCACATATCCTCTTGAACTTTTGTAAGGATCTGTTACAAAATGCCCTTAACAACTGCTAGGTTCTTTTAACGTTGGAACAGAAAGAAATTGGCTCCCATGAGCAGTCTTGTGACCTACAGCATGGTTAACACGGGACCAAACACTCTCCTGCAATGATACAGTTCTGTGCATCAGAAGTCCTCATCACACTCGAGGCTCTTAAATTCATGATCTACACATTGTCTCACTAAAACTAAATTACTTGGATTTGGGGATGTTTCTCAGAAAGATACATGAAACATGATAAAAAATTTTCACTGATCAGCAAGTTAGTTCAAGTTAATGATGCAAGTTGACACTTAGGCAGCACTGGACATCTTCAAACAGTGGGTAAACATTAAATTAGCTTTGCTGTATTTGTATGAAGTAGGTACATGATTGTAGGCTTATTTTTACACTGTGAAAACACAGAAGCTGAAGTCAAAACTATTAAAACACTGCTCTGTTTGTTTAATCTTGGTTCCACTGGAGTCAATGGAAAAATTGTCAGTAGCAGATTTGCATTTCCATGGGGTCCCTTTATACTTCTATGGAAGGGCAAAAAGCCTAGTTTTAAGTATCTTGACCTTGCCAGGCAGTGTGATGGTGCCTCAGTGGAAATAAGAATTAGGACTCCATCATCTTGAATAGAAATGGATTCACATAACTGCTGTGTGCTTTTGAAAATTCTACCCACAGTAACTAGTTGATTTGACCAATACAACACAACAGGCTTGTGACAGAGGCAGTACAACAACTCAGTTTGTTTGACATTAGTGAGCACTAGACCAAATTAGTCCCTCTGAATATGTCTCTAGCTTGGAAGAGGGCTCGGTCACAGAAATCTTGACATATTTTGAAGAATATTTTAGAAACGGCATACAACGTTTGATCCGACAGTTCTGCTGATCATCCATTACCAAGCTGCTCAAAAGCAAACACTGTCTGTGACAAGCTACTTTAAGGGGAGAGTAAGATAGATATGAAAAGGATTCCCACCTTTCAAACATGGTGATATCAGCCAAGTTATTTCATTAACACACATGCAAAAGATGGACAAAGGTAGAAAGGCTGAAGCAATCTTGCAGAAATAAGATTCAAAAGATCACGGCTAAGAAGATGGCCTGAATAGAGCACCAAGGCTACCTACCCTCACTGGCTACCAGTGCACTTCATTCACTCTACGTGTATACTTAATTCCTCTAGCTTTCAGCACAATTAAGGCTGAGAAATGCCTCATGTGTGAATATATATGTATGACTTAGGACTGAAATGCTGCCTCAAGAAAACCACCCAAGTTTGTTTAAAATTCTATCAGTTCAGTAGGTTGTTCCCTCCATCCTCCCACTCCTCCCCCAACCAGTGGTTACACTTTAACCATGTATGGAAGAGATTTCAGAGGTCTGAGTCATTAAAACCTACAGAGAATAGAAGAACTTGGCAACTATGAAAGAAAAGAATTTTAAATGGCTCTGAGACAGCTTGCTCTCCCTTGCTACTGAAGATGTGATAGATATATTGCCATTTCTGTGTAGGAGCTGGCGAACTGAGGTTTTGGAGAAGTCTACTTCATTATAGGCAACATGACCCCCCTCCCCCCAAACTGTTCAATTACAAATTATCATGTCCAAAACTGCAGGAAACCTTTTCATCTTATAAAAAACAATGAACAACAAAATCCCCACACCCCAACATTTAAAGTAGTAGTCTTGTGTGTTATCTGCAGACAAGCTTCCTGCCAAGTATTCTTCTCCATGCCAAAAACTATGGTTATTTTTGGATAGTTTCTTATTTACAACCCTTTAATGTGCATGGAACAGTGATGTTCTGACTTTTTAAGAGTCACTGATCACAAGAAAAACTCTAACACATCTCCGCTCACAGCACATGATGTTATTGCTGTTATTACAGCAGTCTTCCTCTGTCCTGTAAGAAACAGGCATTTCAGGAAGGAAAGAACCCAATACAACACTGAGGAAAGATCCAGGATACAGGAAACATTGTCTAGAAGCTTACACAACGAT
Organism: Serilophus lunatus; assembly: GCA_013399895.1. Lineage (NCBI taxonomy): Eukaryota > Metazoa > Chordata > Aves > Passeriformes > Eurylaimidae > Serilophus > Serilophus lunatus. The sequence continues at coordinate 1,028,838 of VXBA01003201.1, forward strand.
AAGACATTACCCAAAAGTATGTGGAATTTGCCATGGACAATATCCTGGTCCTGGTAATACTGCAAGATGCAAACAGAACTAATGGATATGTTTCCCCCATCTCTCCATATTTCAGAAGACATCTACCCACACATCTACCAGATTTGTCTTTATGAAAAACAGATTTTCTGATGACACTCACTTTCAAACCTTTTAGGATGTTCTCATTCAGATTGCTGGTAAGTAATCACAATTCAGTGTGATATTTCTTCCCTAATGATAATTCTGTGGTATTCAGAATCTCACTGAGCTCATTGAGGAACTGGAATTCAGGAAACGTGAACTTTATTCCCAGCCTTCTGCAATCACTGCACTAAGAGCAGTGATTTTTCTGAATTAAAAAAGAAAAGGGTAACTAAAACCACCAGTCTCTTTTCAAACACTGAAAAACTTGATCAATACTCTACAAAAGATTTGCACTTTTATCACTGTGTTAAGTACTCAGTCTCTCCACCTTAAAACAACTAGATTTTGATATTTATTTTTCATACTCTCCTGGAACGTTCCAGACAACGTTTATACCAATTCAACCGCAGCACTATTATTCATGAGCAGACACTCCACTTACTGCTGTGTCAATCCAAAATAAACCATTTCAAATGCAGTTAATCAGGTCTCAGTTCTATTGCTGTAAATCCAAGCTGTGACCCTCACCATGGAATCTGATCCACGCCAGTACATGCAGCCATACAGATCAAACTGAATAGACTAAGGTACACTTTCTATCACAAAACAATTTAAGAAGGGAAACAGAGAAATACAGGCCCAAAGTGATTCCCAGTGTCATTCAATTTCTGTAAGCATCATTAATGATTCCTTTACTTCCTACAAATGTCACCTTCTCTCCTACCCCAGGTTGTGAATTTATTCACAACATGAATAAATTTGGAAAAATGAGAATATTGCATACATTGAAAGAAAAAACACACCTATACCTTTAATTACTTCATGGATGACAGTCTTTATGCATACCATCTACATCAATGTATATCACTACAGATAGTTAGTATTCTATTCTTCATGACATTCATTTATTGCATAAAATCTTCAAAGTGTTACTCACTCTCCCATCAAGCAGAAAACCATGTATTTAAATAATACTCACTATAAGTCTTTTACCATTTTATCATCTGTCCCTTACTCATTAATGGGGACAAAAATCTGCTGTTTATACGTTTTTTTTCAACTTCTTTACCCAAACATCAGAATTAGCAGAGTTGAAAATTATTTTGTCACACAGAACATATTAGGACACAGAGTGAGAATGAAAACTCTGAAGAGACATCTGAGACCAAGCTGCAAAACAGGTTAGCAAAGATTTGAGTGCCAAAAACTTCCCATTACCTGGCAAAATGATGAGATATGGATTAAAAAAATTGGCTTCAGAGCCAAAAAAAAAAAAATTGGCTGTGAAAACTAAATGGGTCCTACAAGTCTTGGTTGCTCGGAACACACAACTGTGGGAATCCAGAAACTAAACAAGGCAGAGGCTGGATGGGGATTCTTATACAACAGGACACCCCTGAGTTATGTGCTGTTGGCCCTGGGAACCTACCACATACAGAGCCAGAAGATTTTAATGGAATCTAAAAATAATTTAGAAAGTTACATTAACACATGGTCATGTGCTAAACATTACTGCAGCTTGCCTAGTAGGGGACATCAACACATAAATCTCTACTTCTCTCCTTTCAGATATTACCAGAAAATACAATAAAAAGAAGAGACAAATCTCTCACTTCTGTGGATTAGTTGGAGTAAAGTGAGGAAAAGCAGACATGCTCTATGTGATGGATATGACTCATTTCTAATAAAGCTTTCAGTGGTTCTTTAATTCAGCATATGCCTTTTCTATGGATAAATACAGACAAAGCAACTGGTTGCCTGAAATATGAAAACAGATTATCATAGCATTACCTAAAAGTCCAGCCAAAATCTATTCTTCATGTGCCAGGTGTATATAAGACTGTACTCCTTAATCAGACTAGTTCACAGACAATACAGACAAATGAAGCATTATTACACTCACAGGTAGGGAAATTTAATGCAGACAGGTCAAAAAAACCCACTAGAGATCACACGGAGTGCATGCCACAGTTAGGTATTAAATTTGCTCCACTTAGCAACTCCCACTTCACTGCCAAAGCTCATTTTCATTTGCCACAGGGGAGGCTGGACAGGGCTGCTGTGCCCACTCACGTCTGCATCTAGTTATTACACTTGTTGTCCATGGACTGTAAGTGTGCAAGACATTAAACTATCATATGAGGGGTCATACAGAGAGGATATTTTGCATAACAGGAGACCATTCTGTCATCTCAAAGGAGTCTCAAGGGAAACCTCTCCCACAGAAAAGGCAGGAAGCTCTCTACAAGGTGCTTTAAAAGCTATTAGCCACACTAGGTTCTGGCTCTTCCTCTAAATGATGCCTCTATTGAACTGTCTGCATTAGGAAGTTGTGAAATAACAAATTCTGTCATTCAAACTTCAGGAAAATATTCTGGAAAAGCCTAAGAGAAAACTGAGGCATAGCATTCAGTGTTGCTCAGCCTCCTAAGCTCAGGCCTTAGGTGCCATCCCAAGCCACTGATGGGAGAAGGAGGCGCTTGAGAAGGCCCTGCAGAGTTGGACTTTTCACTCAAGAGCAGCAGCAGATAACCGCTTACTTGCAACAATATATCATGTCGCTCCAGACTTTCAGAATGACCGTAAATTACTGAGCAAGATGATGAACACCTAAAGGAAACAATAAAGTTGAAGTCAATCATGAGAAAGACACGGTTACTACCTTCAGCTATCACCCAAATCAATGTGGTTTTTGAATGACACAGTGTTACTGTAGCTTCTATATACTAAATGTAATCTTGTTTATTCCAACTACAACAGAGGGGCTGCTCATACTCTGGAGCTACGTCAGAATGAAACGCGTATTAGCTTTAATTAGAAATTAGCTTTAATTTCTTAAACCAGAGCATATAGAACAACTGCGATACTGGGGAGCAGTTGCTGGGCTGCTCTACAAGGACACAGGCTACCTGTGGCCATAGGAAAGTCCAGGGCAGTCATACCCTGTTATGGGGAAGCACAGGCTACTAGCTGCCATGCAAATGTCAGGTGAGGCAAAGATGCAGGTGAGTACTGAAATAGAATAAAATTGGAAATGGAGAGTGAAGATCCTGCCCCAACATCAACCGCAATGCTTTTCTTAAAGTACAAGCATTTGCATGCTCACAGAGACTGGAACTTATGAAAGTAATGCTCCCATATATACACACCAGCATAACTAAGAAAGACTTAACCCTAGGTCTCCTTTAAAATGTTCTAAATGTGCTACTAATTATTGAGTCAAATCATCAAGTTTGAGTCTGGCCCTAAATGGTTCCAGCTGCAGCTGAGAAATCCAGAATCAAGCCCAAACTTAAAGTTTCAAAGGCTTAATGTCAGCCACGATTTTCTGTTAAATTAAAGCAATCTTTTAAGCCCCAAATAGATTAAGTTATTAAGCATGCTTGAAGTTGAGCCTGTCTTATTTCCAGTTTTAGTAAAAAATTCTTGACTTGAATTTGCAAGTTATATGCATGGCATCTCTTTTGCTTTTGTCTCAGGATGTTCATTTGCGGAAATTTAACAGGCAAGAGATGGCCATCTGAGAATGGAGAATGGAATCAATCAGGAATGCAGTTACAACAGAAGGAATTTCAGCAAACCATAAAAGAGAGGAAAAAAGAAAAGCCTACTACAAGAATAATAGTCCAGGAAAATGCAACTGTAGTGAGTTTGGGCTGTATCCCAGTACTCCAGGGGGAATTCTGCTATTTGCTGAGTTTAGTGAATGTAATCTAGTCCAGAAGGAAAAACCGGCACGGGGGGGGGGGAAATGCCACTGCTTTCACCATTTTTCTCAGTTCTGCTTCATATGAGAAATCATATAAAAGACAGAAAAATTATTGTATTTCTGAGAAAGCACACAGAAACTTGCAAAGCAGATGTTCTCAGCACACACAAGAGAGACTGATTGGACATTGAATAAAACTATACAACCAGAATAAAAAATAACGTCACTCAGCAGGCAGAGATGAATCAAGAAACAGGGGACTCAAGAAACAGTTTGGAAATAACATCTGCAGTGATAAGTCAGTCTCATTTTGTTACAAAGGAAAGGAGAATCAATACTTTCCACTACACTTTATAGACAAAACTATCTGAGTTACTTTCCTCCAAGTATCTCAGTATACAACTCTAGGGAAATTAAGTCATTCAGAAGGCATATAAACAGTTAACAGGAAATATAAAATGAAGTAATTCAAACAGAATCTACCTCCAAAACCAGCAGATACTCCACAAGTTATTTATAGCAGAAAATTTAGAAGAGATTGGAAAGGTCTTAAAACTTTTGAGGTTTTAAATACTTACATATTGCAGCCAAAATCACATCAGTGGAATATCCAGGAAAATTTTAAAAAGATTGCATTAAGGAGCTTAACTAGCTGAGAACATGATGTAGCCTTTCCTTTGGACTGTCCAGCCATAGGCATTTACTCATTTAACAGAAGCACAGCACAGTGTGATTCTGTAGCACAGCCTTTTACATAGGGATGCAGAGAGGGGGAAGGGAGGGAGGGAAAAGCCCTTCCCCAAAGATTTTAGTTCAGCCCACTTATTAAAATACAGAGTGGAAACAGCTGCTGTAGAAAGAAAGAGGATGTCCAGGCTATTTCTGATTAACTTTCCTAGGTGTAAAACGGTTTCATTCTGGAGTCTCAATTACAAAAACAATTTTTCTTTTGAGTTTTACTCTTCCTTTGCATTGCTTTTAAAGAAAGTGGCTCTAGCTCAGTTTAGTAGTAAGTATAATGTAGTGCATAGTCATGTCTCCTTTTTCAAAATCATTACATCTCACTAAGGGAAAACAGATCTCTTAACAGATCCATCCTCTCCTCTCTACAAGGACTAATACAAGTACACGTGTGCTTTATAATGCCTCAGGTCTTCCTGCAACGTAAAATACAATTACATGTCGAATGCCTTCCCACCAGGAAGTCCCAAGCAAACAACAAAGATGAGCTCAGAGATAACAACATCTAAAATTGATAGCATGCCTCTTATGGATTAGCATCTCAAAGTTAAAACTAGATAAGGAACAGAGGAAGGTGGTAAGAACAATGAAAGCTGCTCAACTGTTTGACATGGAGACACTGAATAAATTAGAATTCTTCAGTCTCAGAAAACATTGGCAGAGGGGAGATGAGAGAGTGTGCTACTAAACCATAAAATGTGTAAAAAATGCTAATCTGGGAATGGTGGATCATTCCTTCGTGTAACACAAGAACTAAGTGTCATCAAAAGAACTGTTCAGGCAGGAGTTTTAAAACAAAGAAAAGGAAGTTCTTTTTTATGTCATAAAATATTGGATTGCAGAGCTCATTGTCTAGGATCTTGAGCAAGCTCAAATAATGAAATTAAAAAAAAAAAAAAGAAAAAGAAAAAAAAAGAACAATCCTAAACTAAAACTCTTGGCTTGGGAAGTTACCAACCACAAGTTACTAGAAGGTATGGATATCTCAGATGAGGTAGCAATTTGAATTTGCCCTCTACATTAATGCTTCCCCTAAACTAGTGACACTGACCACTGGCAGAGCAGCAGACTACATTAGAAGGATCTTTGAGCCACAACTGTGCCCATTCTCATACTCCCATTTGTCTAGTTTCACAACCCTCCTTAGTGAGAAATTATCTGTATTATTAGGTCCAACTATGTACAAAAAGGCCCAAAGCAGCACAACTCTTTGGAAATTTTGACTAGTAACTACCATTCAACAGTTAAGCATTATCCCCAAAAGTCATCCTGAAGTGACTTTCTACTTCTAAAGGGCAACATCTGAGGTGGTCTGCTTTTCAAACCTCTGCACTTGTGACTGTTTCGTGTTCACTCTAGTATACTTACTCCACACGAAAGACTTAAAGGGCCAAAGTTACTCTCCAACAGGAGTTTTTCCATAATGATTTTAGCAGTTGTTACTCCTATTTTCTGTTCTTTCTTCCTTCACCTAAGTTACAAAAACCAATGCATGGTGATAGTGAAATCCCACTGTAGTAAAGCTATTTTAAATATATATGTGCTTTTTATATATTATAAAATAGCATTTTTCAGTGCAAGGCAACCTGGCTTTTTTTACAGAGCAAATAGCAAATAGTTTGTGCAATCCACATTGCTGTTTTGTTGGTTTTAATAAGAGACATTAAAAACACCCTTGTAGTGCCAAGCATTCACTGTGTGGCAAAAGGTGTAACTGCCCACTGACCTTGCTGGTTCAACAGCTGGTCCTAATTAATACTGAGAAACAAGACGTTTCTATGCAAAATAAGTGACCTGACTAGAGATCCTTTTCATACCAGGTCTGAGAAAAGCAGACAGAAACCCTTATTTCCCTTCCCTGCTCCTAATTTTAAACAGGGGCTTCATAGCAGTTTGTCTGTCTTTGTGTGTTTAATGTTTCCTGGAGCCTGCAAAGGCATGCAAAATATTTTAGTTCAAGGCCTCTATATGGTTGTAATAGGAAATAGATGTCTCCCTTAAAGAGACGGGTTAGTATAGAAACAGATTATCTGAATGACAGCAGAGTCTTAAGTGTTTATTTCAAAGGGAAGGAAAGGACAGATAAATATTTACTGCTTTCCGTCCACATCATAAAATACAGATGCTGCCTATTTTTGGTTACTGCATGTCTAAGTAATCCAGGTTAAGGTCTGATACTATTCTTTTTGTCAGAGTTTGTCTTCACATTAAAAAGGAAGTTCTGATGCCATCTTTGCCAGATACTTCCTTTAAACTGCAGAACAGCTTCACAAAGAGAAAGCTGTTTACTAAATCCTGAGCTGGTCAAGACTTCATGCTTGTACAAGATGTATGGTCACCAGAAAGAAATAAATCACAGACTTTTTTGTCTACCTGACAAAATGCATGTTTCCTGAGCGGGGCTTCACATTATGCTGAATTAGCTTTTTGGAAAAGTTCTGAGTGTTTCAGTGGTAACAGGCAGAAAAATGGTGGAGACACAAATGTAAAGAAGGTTCACTCATTCCTGTCCCCTCACGCTTCACACAACCTGAAGAGTAAGTGCCATCCCCTCCCCAGTAGAGTAGAGGATGATACAATAAGAACAGATGTTCTCTTTCTTCCTGCACAGGCCCTAGTCAATAATCTTCAGGTCCTGATCTTTGATCCATTTGTGGCAGCAAACTTTGATTCCACATCTCCTATTTCCTGACAGGCCTATCCTTTCTCCCTTTCACTTTATTATTTACTAGTGCCAGAAACCCAGCAGAATTAAACATATCTTTGGGGCAATTACCGTTCCTAGATGCAGTCTTACCTTCCCTACTTCAAGACTTCACTAAAACTGATGAGAACTCTCTTCCCCATCCCTTCTTTTCCCTTTTTAATTACAATTGAATGGTAAATCAAAGAGGAAGCAAGAGGGGCTTACAGCAAATCTCATTATCTTCCCTTAGTTGCAATTACACCTCTTCTGTAAGAAGACATTAAGGAAATTACTGATGGAGTTAAGTGCAGTAGGTGTAACTCCATGGAATGCCGGTTATCAAAACAACAGCCATAGGACAATCATATACTCTGCTCAGTTGATGAATGAAAAATCAATACTTTGATAGGACATAATCTGGGATGCTTCTGTGTCACAAGCATTCCTCTTCATAAAGCAACTTCATAAAAATCCCCTAAAATAAGCAGACTTCTGACAATTCAATAGCTGGATAGGAAGTCCCTTAGCTGTTCCAGAGGCAAATGGTCATTCAATAAATGCTGTTTTGCTCTGACCAAGTACCTTAGCACAAAGCCTTCAAACACGAGTGTTTTTACAGATCAGTAAAGTTGCTATAGTGTTTGAAGGTGCAAATAGATGGCTTTCAGCATGTGCAGTTGATGAGAATTACACATGCATTATGAGCTGAAATAACAAATTATTGCAGCAACTGCAATCAAACAAGATTTTCTGTGCAGTTCCTCCGAGTTTTCATCTTGTCTCATTTAAAAAAAAAATTAAGTAATACATCAGATTTGGGATAGCAGTGAGTTTCTCCCAATTCTGTTTCCTCCTCATCCTCTTTTTCATTGGGTGGAGCAAAGAGATGAGAAGGGAAGAAGAGCAAAGCTATTTATATTAAGGAAGAAGAAAGAGAAAGGAGAACAAGTTTTCAAGGAAAGGAAGGAATTTCAAAGCTGAAAATTGAAAACTTTCTGTCCCATTCCAAAAATATAATGCAGTTACTCCTGACATTAAAACTGAAGATCTTCTTTTGCTACATTTTGTTATATAGTTTACATCAGCAATTGCTCCCTTTAGAAACATTCACAATTATTTCAAATTCAATACTGAGAGGGAGAGGGGAGCTGCAATATAAAGGGACTGGACAGCTAAATGCCTCAAGACAACGTCCTTTTGGCTTTTGGTTCTGGCATGGCATGCACTGTATCACTAGTGATGCAATTATCTCTGGAAAAATCACAGTTATTTTATTAATACCTGTAATTATTAAGATACTTTGGCTTTAGACTAATGTTCCTATGACATAATCAGTGGGTTCATAGGAATTTTCCCAAATTCTGCCACATTTGACTTTTTCAGGCTGTTTCTATAGTCTTCATTGAAAAATAGCTTTGTGCTTCCAAAGAGACAAAGGTCTGAAAAGCTGACAGTGGACAGCATCTAACCTGACTGGTCTCTCATCACAAAACCCTAAAAGGTAGTAAAGGGCTACTGCTCCTTAACTAGCATCTGCAGGCAAATCAGTCGACCTCAGAAACTGGGCACAGCCCTAGATTATAAATGCAATACCTATGGATAAGCCCTCAATTCCCACTTTCAGACTAACATGCACTAGTAAGTTTCCTCAGAAGTGCTATCTTTTTTAAAAATAAAGCACTTTCTTGACAGAGAACAACAGCAAATTGTCTGTGCCCTGCATTTTTCATGACCAGGGAAGATAAGGTTCATTCTGACTGAGGTCACCAGAAACCGCAACACTTAAACTGAAGTCCCACGGGATGTTTTAATACCCACCCTGAGCACAGAAGGTTCACGTTTCTCGGGACCATCAAAAAAAATGTACACACTTTATGAAACCAAACTGAGACTGACATAACTCAGCAATGTGGCAGGCTGAGGCAATGTGACCAAGCACCTTAGATGCTGAGCACAACCTGAACAGTCTCAATCTGTTCTTTGGATTCTGAATCCTCTACTTTCTAGCTCCCTTCCCCACCCACACTGAAAGCATTTTGCTTTGGGAGTGGCTTTTCTCACCAGGGAAGCAAAACTTTCTTTTAATGTGGTTCATGGAAAGTTTAGTTGGTTTTCTTTCCCCAATCCACCTAGCCTGGAAAAAAACATTAGTCTCAACCAAAATCCATTATAATAATTCTGCCCATCTGCGGACAGTTCTTTTCAATTTGCAAGGAAGCAATCCCACAACTGCAATTCCTTGTGGCTGATTATGGGAATGGTGGTGTAGCACAACCACAAAAAGAGCTGTACTGGGATTGAGCATAGATATTGTAGAGCACCTTGAGATGCTTTCATCCAAAAAAAGATTTTATGAAAACAGGGATTAGATCAATTCTAGGGCAATTGTGGTCTCTAAGTATAGGAAGAAGTACTAATAAATTCAAAAGGTAATAGAGACAACTGGATGCATAGGATGACTTTTATTCTAACTTGTCTTTAATGATGCGCCATGGGATATAGAAATGAGCTGTGGAGCATAAACAGTACAACCCCCAGGCATAATAAATGGATTTATTTCTGATCCAAAGTCTACTATCATTAACATGTATTCTGTTACTGCTTTCAATGGGCTTTGGATCAGTTTCCCATGAGCATAATATAAAGGGAGAATCAAGGACAGTGTAATTTCAGTAGCACAAGGGGAAAAAATTTACTTTCCAGAAAAAAAGGACCTGGGAGATACTACATATTGTCAGATCACTGATTTACATATACAAAAGCCTTTATCAGTACCAGAAGCCTCGGGGTTACATACAAGAAACTAATCAGCAACTCTGAGAAAGTTGCAGCAGACTATCCCTCTCATTTGACGAGGGTGCAAAGCAGCTTCCGTGTGTCAGTGAGCAACATTTTGTCTTTTCTGGTTAAGTTTTTAGCTAAATTTGTTCTCAGTTCACCTGATGTCACACGTGACATAAACATCAGAGCTAATACAAAACAAGGGCAAAGTTGGGGTAGGGGTACAGTGGGGCATATTCTTTTAGTAGCAGCCAGAACTTGGATCAGTTTACACTAGTCATGAAACCACAGATCAAAGGAAGTTAAAAGATCTTTTACAGTTCAGTGCCAGAAAGTAAAAGCCAGGAGAACCACTCAAGTTCTGGCAACCAGGTATTTGGAAACAAGTAAGATTGTGCTTCCAGAGCAATGCATCTGGCACTTCTGAAGACCTAGAAAGAAACATCTGAATTGACTCTTAAGTGCTCTGCTTGAGACCACCTAAAGAACCTGTAGCAGAGTCAGAAGCAGAGTCTGGAAGCCCTAACTTAGCACCTTTCTTCTTTGGCTCACTTAATATTCTCCAGACAGCTCATTTCATTCCTGATTACAGGGTGGCATCTCCTCCTCCATGAAGGACACACCATTTCTGATAAATCACTCTGTATGTTTACCACCTGCCCTGCTTTCAGCACTAGTCCAAAGCACCCTGCTCCTTTCCCTCGAGATGGATCTAGGTTAAAGGCAATGTACTATGCACAGATCCTCCCAGTTTTCACTTTCAGTCTAGACTAGAGAGGCGTCTTGGCCACAAAGTAGCAGTCTGATCCTCCCTCTGCCTATTTCTTTGATTTGGCTGAAGCCTTATCCTAATTCTGCCTCCTTTTCTCTCCTGATTTTCACTGCAGCCCTGGTGGTCCCTGTAAGCAGTACAGCTGCTTCTCTTTCCCTCTTGCCTATAAAATGCCTCCTTGGAGCAGATGTTTCCCATGTGTTTCACACTCCAGTTTCTAACCCCTCCCCAACTTTTCTAGCACAACTAATTATCTCCTTGAGCTTTCAGATCCAATCCTAAAATAGTGCAAGCATCCCTTAATCAACCTGCCCAGCTTGGTTCTGGAACACACAAAACCCAACAGTCTCTGCTTTTTCCTCTAGGATAATATATGGGGCAGGAGACAAAAATAAGCTTTAATCTCAGCCCTACCTTTGGTTCCCATTTCACCTTGAGATGATCAGCTTTGGCTTAGGTATTTTTTGGTTTTCTTTCTGGAGTAAATTTTATTTCTTGGAAATATTTTGTTATGTACAATTAATATCTACATTATTTACCCCTTTCCCTTCTACGTCCTCTTCCTGTTTTCTAGCAGCCACTGAAGTCCTATTTACAGGTACAAATCTTAAGTTTATACATACTTCACAGGATCCATCCCCCTTCTCTGTGGCATTTCCCTCTCTCCATATGTCTTTCCTTGGCACCAGTGCCTGCAATGGCAATAGACTTCTCTAAAAATCACCTTTGCTTTGCTTCATATCTCAAAAACTGGTTTCAGTATCAGGCCAATTCAAGCTAGTTTCACAAGCTTACATTAACTGTAGATCAGACCTAAACCAGCTTGCTCTAGCTGGACTGGTACTGTAACACCCATTCTAAAGTGCTACAACTTCCAGTCACTCATATGTAGAGATGGGTTTTGTGGGAGAGGGATGGGTGCAGCGTTTCAATCCCCTCCTGTGCAATATCACGTTTCTCTGAGCAGATCAACTCACTTATTTCAAGTTCTTAACACCACCATCAGTCTACCAAAGGAGCATGCAACTGCATTCCCTGGGGGGGTCAACCAGCCCTGCCCCAAGAAAGGGGAGAGCATTGGAGTGTGCAGTGCTGGCAGATGCCAACAGAGAGATCAGCAGAGGAACCCAAGCACCTGGAAACCTGAAACTTAACTCATGCAGATTTTGTCCATACCACAGACAGTCTACAAAATACTTGTCAAGAAGGATTTCATTCTTTAAAGTCCTGACTCTGGTCTCAGTCACAAACAAGCAGGGAGTAGCTGGCAGTTGTGCTGTTTCTCAGTGTCCTGCAGCCGTGGCGTTTGTCCCTCACAAATGGCCTGGAGCTGGTGAGTTGGCCGGCCAGGCAGGTAGTGTGACCAGCCCCCTCGCCTCTACTGACAACTGTGTCCGAGAACAAAAACTGGTGGCAGGACATCCCTTTTCTGACAGCATTACTCCTGAATTTGCTGTCTCTATGCAAGTAGCTCTCCAGCATGTGATTTCTCACATTCTGCAAGTGCTCTGATAAAAATTGTTGCATTCAGCCAATGTTTAGCAACTTCTCTGATATCTGTATATTAAAAAGTACTGTGAGGGGGAGTGAGAGCAAAGAGAAGTGTGATGGTCTGAGAACTCTAAGTGTAGCACTGGGCAGAGAAAAAGTTTGCTTTCCAAATGCCGCATGCAGATTTATTACAAGTTAAAAAATGGACACTGAAAAGCCCTTGCCAAAGACCTTAATTACATTTTCAGCCTTACCCAGAGACTCTCTCCAGAACTTTAGCTGTGTCACTTCACTTTCTGGTGTTTAATAAACAGGTAAAAGTCTACACCAATGCTACATACTATTAAGGTTGTATACTCAGAGTTTTTCACTATGCCTAATCCCAAATGACACTTCAAGGCACCGCCAAACAAAATGGGCAGAAATATCCATAATTTTGCAGCACTGACATGAATTTTTTTTACTAACTACTAAGAACCTGCATTCATTAGTTTTAATAGGCAAAAAAATTCTGAGCAGTATGGGCAAGACTGAATACATTTTAATGATTGATCTAGCTATATCAAAATTACTGTGGAGCCCTGCTGCTCCCAATACTGCCAATAGACAGCAAGGAGACAAAGCAAGCACTTCTTTCTCACCACCAACTACCTCACTTCTTCATGTACACCTTCACTTTGACAGTTTGAGTTTTACAGACCAGAGAGGACATCGAGATTTTTAGGTTTTTTCGTTGTTGTTTGTTGGGGTTTTTTGTGGTTTCTTGGCATTTTTTTGGTGGGCTTTGGTTGGTTGGTTTTTGGTTTAGTTTTTTTTTCAGGGCTATCTAGTGCCCTAGGCAATTCTGCTCAGAGCCACTCCATTATGTTATCACTATTTCTCTCTTCCTATACAGACTACTAGACTTATAGATTTACTGATATTTTATTTGGCTGGAAGCTCATTATGCAGTGTTTCCGGCAGCTCCAATACAGGACATATTCCAAGCAACAGATAAAAAATCTGTACCACCCATTGTTTGTCAATTTATTGACACTGCTGTAAAAAAAAAAAAAA